>OY731403.1:17321270-17836839 GCA_963425845.1 Sphenostylis stenocarpa | reverse complement strand
GTTTAGGAATTGGGAATTTCGAAACTAGGGTTCTTGGAAATAGGGTTTTCGAAAATAGGGTTGATTTGAAGTTAAAAATCAAAATTGATCGAAATAATCGATTAAATGAAGTGTTAATCGATTATTACGGAGCCAAAATCAACGAACCCCAAAACTCTCTGTTTTAATCGATTAAAAGGACTGTTAATCGATTAACAGGCCTGTTAATCGATTAACAGGGGTGTTAATCGATTAAACCAGTGAGCAGATACAGAAAATGGTTTTTCTCACTGTTTTAATCGATTAATTCACCAAATAATCGATTAAAGCCGAGCATGGATGATAAATTTGAGCTTTTTGAAGCTTCTAAGGTACAGACTATGTACCGGCTATCTCAAACTCTAATATTACAGACTCAATCTAATTAAAACAGAGTTATTACACTACAAAACAAGTCTTCAACTCTCTAAGTTCTTGTGTTCTTGAATCATCATCAAAATCAACAAGCTTCATGTCCATCAAGACTAACATCAAGTCCTTGAATGTTCAACAAGCTTCATCATCAAAACGTCATCCCACATTCAAAATTCCATATGCCCTCCTTGTCTCCCGTATTCTTGAATACAAAGGAGTGAATGTCGAAGGTGAACAAACAGTAAGAACAAATAACTTGAACCGCATGTTGGACAGGACAGCATGTTGATTCAACTCCAAATGGTGCGAGTCAATGATATTTATATTCACAAAGATCACGTTCCAAATCAAGGTGATGATAATGAAGATTCTGATGAAGATATATCTCCTGCTGCTGAGTTTCCCTCTGATCAAATCCAAAGTGTTGGAACTTCCTCTACTCATCATGAAACCCGACAATCCATGGAAGACATGTTATCTGACATGAATCAGAGGATGCAGTCATTCTTCACTCTTTCTGGAGTACGGCATGAGGAAATAATTCGTTGTATATCTGATGTAGATGATAAAGTGTGTCGTTTAGAAAATAGATTTGATGCACACTTTCATAGTGATGATAGTGAAGAATTTTAAATTTGTTGTTATTTTTCTTTTTCTTATATTGTAATGAATGCTTATCTCTGAAATAAAATGTGATGTTCTGTTTATTGCTTTGATTGAGGGGGAGTTTTCTCCAAGTAATGCATATTTTGAGGGGGAGCTCTTATGATTGTTATAGCAGCATTATTTTTTATTATAATCAAAATAGGGGGAGAAATATTTAAAGCCTACTATAATTGATTTTAAATATTATCTGGTATGTTTAATGTGTTTGTTAGTATGACAGATAAAACAGGTTACTACAAGGCTTTAAAAGATAATTTTGATCATCATCAAAAAGGGGGAGATTGTTGAACATTCAAGGACTTGATGTTAGACTTGATGGACATGAAGCTTGTTGATTTTGATTATGATTCAAGAACACAAGAACTTAGAGAGTTGAAGACTTGTTTTGTAGTGTAATAACTCTGTTTTAATTAGATTGAGTCTGTAATATTAGAGTTTGAGATAGCCGGTACATAGTTTGCACCTTAGAAGCTTCAAAAAGCTCAAATTTATCATCCAGGCTCGGCTTTAATCGATTATTTGGTGAATTAATCGATTAAAATAGTGAGAAAAACCATTTTCTGTATCTGCTCACTGGTTTAATCGATTAACACCCCTATTAATCGATTAACAGGCCTGTTAATCGATTAACAGTCCTTTTAATCGATTAAAACAGAGAGTTTTGGGGTTCTGTTGATTTTGGCTCTGTAATAATCGATTAACACTTCATTTAATCGATTATTTCAGTCAGATTTTGATTTTTAACTTCAAATCAACCCTATTTTTGAAAACCCTATTTCCAAGAACCCTAGTTTCGAAATTCCCAATTCCTAACCCTAATTTCTCTACTTAAGCTTCTCTATGGCACTCAGAAAAAGAGAACAACCTTTTTCATACAAAAGTTAAGTGATGTGAGTGCCAGAGAACTATTTGTTGCAAGAAAAAGGGGCTTTCGGAACCTGGTGTGGGCTAGAAGCGATAAGAATCACTAAGTGGAGTTCTTAGTGGATTGTGTGCTGTGCTGTCTCTGGGGAAAATTGTTCTTCATCTCTTGTGGGTTTCAAGAGAGGTGTTATCTTTACTTTATCTTTTCCATTGTAATTTGTTTGTAACAACTTTGACTATAGTGACAGTGTTAATCCTCTGTTTGAGTGATTAGCAACTGGACGTAGGGTCTTTTGATCCGAACCAGTATAAATCTCCTGTGTAAGATTCTTTCTCTACTCTATTTACGTTTACACAGTTTTTAATCGGTAAAATTTGGGGAAAATTTTGAAAACATAATTTTTATTAAGAAACCAATTCACCCCCCCCCCTCTTGGTTTTTGTCCGACCACGCGAACATTCCGCTGCGCGATTCTAACAAATAAAGAGTAACTTTTAGTAAATATCTTCAGTACTTGCTGAGTAAATAAAGAGTAACTCCTCGGTAAATAAAGAGTAACTCTTCGGTAAATAAAGAATAACTCTTCACTAAATAAACAGTAACTCTTAGTAAATATCTTCAGTAACTGTTCAGTAAATAAAGAGTAACTCTTCGGTAAATAAAGAATAACTCTTCAGAAAATAAAGAGTAACTCTTAGTAAATATCTTCAGTAACTGTTTAGTAAATAAAGAGTAACTCTTCGATAAATAAAGATTAACTCATCGGTAAATAAAGTATAACTCTTCAGTAAATAAAGAGTAACTCTTAGTACATATCTTCAGTAACTGTTCAGTAAATAAAGAGTCACTCTTCGGTAAATAAAGGGTAACTCTTCGGTAAATAAAGAATAACTCTTCAGTAAATAAAGAGTAACTCTTAGTAAATATATTCAGTAACTGTTCAGTAAATAAAGAGTAACTTTTCGGTAAATAAAGAGTAACTCTTCGGTAAATAAAGAATAAATCTTCAGTAAATAAAGAGTAACTCTTAGTAAATATATTTAGTAATTGTTGTGTAAATAAAGAGTAACTCTTCGATAAATAAAGAGTAACTCTTCGGTAAATAAAGAATAACTCTTTAGTAAATAAAGAGTAACTCTTTGGTAAATAAAGAGTAAATCTTCGATAAATAAAGAATAACTCTTCAGTAAATAAAGAGTGTCTCTTAGTACATATCTTACGTAACTGTTCAGTAAATAAAGAGTCACTCTTCGGTAAATAAAGGGTAACTCTTCGGTATATAAAGAATAACTCTTCAGTAAATAAAGAGTAACTCTTAGTAAATATCTTCAGTAACTGTTCAGTAAATTAAGAATAACTCTTCGGTAAATAAAGAGTTACTCTTCGGTAAATAAAGAATAACTCTTCAGTAAATAAAGAGTAACTCCTCGGTAAATAAAGAGTAACTCTTCGGTAAATAAAGAGTAACTCTTCGGTAAATGAAGAGTAACTCTTCAGTAAATTAAGACTAACTCTTAGTAAATATCTTCAGTAACTGTTCAATAAATAAAGAGTAACTCTTCGGTAAAAGAAGAACAACTCTTCAGTAAATAAAGAGTAACTCTTAGTAAATATCTTCAGTAACTGTTCAGTAAATAAAGAGTAACTCTTCGGTAAATAAAGAGTAACCCTTCGGTAAATAAAGAATAATTCTTCAGTAAATAAAGAGTAACTCTTAGAAAATATCTTCAGTAATTGTTTAGTAAATAAAGAGTCACTCTTCGGTAAATAAAGAGTAACTCTTCGGTAAATAAAGAGTAACTCTTCGTAAATATCTTCAGTAACTGTTCAGTAAATAAAGAGTAAATTTTCGGTAAATAAAGAGTAACTCTTCGGTAAATAAAGAATAACTCTTCAGTAAATAAAGAGTAACTCTTAGAAAATATCTTCAACAACTGTTCAGTAAATAAAGAATAACTCTTCGGTAAATAAAGAGTAACTCTTCAGCAAATAAAGAATAACTCTTAAGTAAATAAAGAGTAACTCTTAGTAAATATCTTCAGTAACTGTTCGGTAAATAAAGAGTAACTCTTCGGTAAATAAAGAATAACTCTTCAATAAATAAAGATTAGCTCGTAGTAAATGTCTTCAGTAATTGTTCAGTAAATAAAGAGTAACTTTTCGGTAAATAAAGAGTAACTCTTCGGTAAATAAAGAATAACTCTTCAGTAAATAAAGAGTAACCCTTAGTAAATATCTTAAACAATTGTTCAGTAAATAAAGAGAAACTTTTCGGTAAATAAAGAGTAATTATTCGGTAAATAAAGAATAACTCTTCAGTAAATAAAGAGTAACTCTTAGTAAATATCTTCAGTAACTGTTCAGTAAATAAAGAGTAACTCTTAATAAATATGTTCAGTAACTATTCAGTAAATAAAGAGTAACTCTCCAGTAAATAAAGAGTAACTCTTCGGTAAATTAAGAATAACTCTTTAGTAAATAAAGAGTAACTCTTAGTAAATATCTTCAGTAACAGTTCAGTAAATAAAGAGTAACTCTTCGGTAAATAAAGAGTAACTCTTAGTAAATATCTTCAGTAACTGTTCAGTAAATAAAGAGTAATTCTTCAGTAAATAAAGAGTAACACTTCGGTAAATAAAGAATAACTCTTCAGTAAATAAAGAGTAACTCTTCGGTAAATAAAGAATAACTCTTCAGTACATAAAGAGTAACTCTTAGTAAATATCTTCAGTAACTGTTCAGTAAATAAAGAGTAACTCTTCGGTAAATAAAGAGTAACTCTTCTGTAAAAATAGAATGACTCTTCAGTAAATAAAGAGTAACTCTTAGTAAATATCTTAAGTAACTGTTCAGTAAATAAAGAATAACCCTTCGGTAAATAAAGAGTAACTCTTCGGTAAATAAAGAGTAACTCTTCGGTAAATAAAGAATAACTCTTCAGTAAATAAAGAGTAACTCTTAGTAAATATCTTCAGTAACTGCTCAGTAAATAAAGAGTAACTCTTTGGTAAATAAAGAGTAACTCTTCGGTAAATAAAGAATAACTCTTCGGTAAATAAAGAGTAACTCTTCGTAAATATCTAAAGTAACTGTTCAGTAAATAAAGAGTAACTCTTCGATAAATAAAGAGTAACTCTTCGGTAAATAAAGAGTAACTCTTCGGTAAATAAAGAATAACTCTTCAGTAAATTAAGACTAACTCTTAGTAAATATCTTCAGTAACTGTTCAATAAATAAAGAGTAACTCTTCGGTAAAAGAAGAACAACTCTTCAGTAAATAAAGAGTAACTCTTAGTAAATATCTTCAGTAACTGTTCAGTAAATAAAGAGTAACTCTTCGGTAAATAAAGAGTAACTCTTCGGTAAATAAAGAATAACTCTTCAGTAAATAAAGAGTAATTCTTCAGTAAATAAAGAGTAACACTTCGGTAAATAAAGAATAACTCTTCAGTAAATAAAGAGTAACTCTTCAGTAAATAAAGAATAACTCTTCAGTACATAAAGAGTAACTCTTTGTAAATATCTTCAGTAACTGTTCAGTAAATAAAGAGTAACTCTTCGATAAATAAAGAGTAACTCTTCTGTAAAAATAGAATGACTCTTCAGTAAATAAAGAGTAACTCTTAGTAAATATCTTAAGTAATTGTTCAGTAAATAAAGAATAACCCTTCGGTAAATAAAGAGTAACTCTTCGGTAAATAAACAGTAACTCTTCGGTAAATATCTTCAGTAATCGTCAAAATAAAGAGTAACTCTTAGTAAATATCTTCAATGAATCGTTCGGTAAATAAAGAGTAACTCTTCGGTAAATAAAGAGTAACTCTTCGATAAATAAAGAATAACTCTTCAATAAATAAAGAGTAACTCTTAGTAAATATCTTCAAAGTAATTGTTCGGTAAATAAAGAGTAACTCTTCGATAAATAAAGAGTAACTCTTCTAAATAAAGAGTAACTCTTCGGTAAATAAAGAATAACTCTTAATAAATGAAGACTAACTCTTAGTAAATATCTTGATAGAACTCGTTCAATAAATAAAGAGTAACTCTTCGGTAAATAAAGAGTAACTCTTCGATAAATAAAGAATAACTCTTCAGTAAATAAAGAGTAACTCTTCGATAAATAAAGAGTAACTCTTCTAAATAAAGAGTAACTCTTCAAAGTAAATAAAGATATAAATCTTCTAGTAAATAAAGAGTAACTCTTCGGTAAATAATGAATAACTCTTCAAGTAAATAAAGAGTAACTCTTAGTAAATTTCTTCATAGTAAATTTCTTCAGTAACTGTTCAGCAAATAAAGAGTAACTCTTCGGTAAATAAAGAGTAAGTCTTCGGTAAATAAATAATAACTCTTCAGTAAATAAAGAGTAACTCTTAATAAATATCTTCAGTAACTGTTCAGTAAATAAAGAGTAACTCTTCGGTAAATAAAGAGTAACTCTTTGGTAAATAAAGAATAAATGTTCAGTAAATAAAGAGTAACTCTTAGTAAATATCTTCAGTAACTATTCAGTAAATAAAGAGTAACTCTTCGGTAAATAAAGAATAACTCTTCAGTAAATAAAGAGTAACTCTTAGTAAATATCTTCACTAACTGTTCAGTAAATAAAGAGTAACTCTTCGGTAAATAAAGAGTAACTCTTCGATAAATAAAGAATAACTCTTCAGTAAATAAAGAGTAACTCTTCGGTAAATAAAGAGTAACTCTTCGATAAATATAGAATAACTCTTCGGTAAATAAAGAGTAACTCTTCGTAAATATCTAAAGTAACTGTTCAGTAAATAAAGAGTAACTCTTCGATAAATAAAGAGTAACTCTTCGGTAAATAAAGAATAACTCTTCAGTAAATTAAGACTAACTTTTAGTAAATATCTTCAGTAACTGTTCAATAAATAAAGAGTATTTCTTCAGTAAAAGAAGAGCAACTCTTCAGTAAATAAAGAGTAACTCTTAGTAAATATCTTTAGTAACTGTTCAGTAAATAAAAAGTAACTTTTCGGTAAATAAAGAGTAACTCTTCGGTAAATAAAGAATAACTTTTCAGTAAATAAAGAGTAACTCTTAGTAAATATCTTCAGTAAATGTTCAGTAAACAAAGAGTCACACTTCGGTAAATAAAGAGTAACTCTTCGATAAATAAAGAGTAACTCTTCGGTAAATAAAGAATAACTCTTCAGTAAATAAAGAGTAACTCTTAGTAAATATCTTCAGTAACTCTTCGGTAAATAAAGAGTAACTCTTCGGTAAATAAAGAGTAACTCTTCGGTAAATAAAGAATAACTCTTCAGTAAATAAAGAGTAACTCTTCGGTAAATAAAGAGTAACTCTTCGGTAAATATAGAATAACTTTTCGGTAAATAAAGAGTAACTTTTCGTAAATATCTAAAGTAAATGTTCAGTAAATAAAGAGTAACTCTTCGATAAATAAAGAGTAACTCTTCGGTAAATAAAGAATAACTCTTCAGTAAATTAAGACTAACTTTTAGTAAATATCTTTAGTAACTGTTCAATAAATAAAGAATAACTCTTCGGTAAAAGAAGAACAACTCTTCAGTAAATAAAGAGTAACTGTTATTAAATATCTTCAGTAACTGTTCAGTAAATAAAGAGTAACTCTTCGGTAAACAAAGAGTAACTCTTCGGTAAATAAGGAATAACTCTTCGGTAAATAAAGAGTAACTCATCCTAAATATCTAAAGTAACTATTCAGTAAATAAAGAGTAACTCTTCGATAAATAAAGAGTAACTCTTCGGTAAATAAAGAGTAACTCTTCGGTAAATAAAGAATAACTCTTCAGTAAATAAAGAGTAACTCTTAGTAAATATCTTTAGTAATTGTTCAGTAAATAAAGTGTAACTCTTCGATAAATAAAGAGTAACTCTTCGGTAAATAAAGAGTAACTCTTCGGTAAATAAAGAATAACTCTTCAGTAAATAAAGAATAACTCTTAGTAAATATCTTCAGTAATTGTTCAGTTAATAAAGAGTATCTCTTCGATAAATAAAGAGTAACTCTTTGGTCAATAAAGAGTAACTCTTCGGTAAATAAAGAATAACTCTTCAATAAATAAAGAGTAACTCTTAGTAAATATCTTCAGTAACTGTTCAGTAAATAAGGAGTAACTTTTCGGTAAATAAAGAGTAACTCTTCGACAAATAAAGAATAATTCTTAAATAAATAAAGTGTAACTCTTAGTAAATATCTTCAGTAACTGTTCAGTAAATAAAGAGTAACTCTTCGGTAAATAAAAAGTAATTTTTCGGAAAATAAAGAATAACTTTTAAATAAATAAAGAGCTTAGTAAATATCTTCAGTAACTGTTCAGTAAATAAAGAGTAACTCTTCGGTAAACAAAGAGTAACTCTTCAGTAAATAAAGAATAACTTTTTAGTAAATAAAGAGTAACTCTTAGTAAATATCTTCAGTAACTGTTCTGTATATAAAGAGTAACTCTTCGGTAAATAAAGATTAACTCTTCGGTAAATAAAGAATAACTCTTCAGTAAATAAAGAGTAACTCTTATTAAATATCTTCAGTAATTGTTCAGCAAATAAAGAGTAACTCTTCGGTAAATAAAGAGTAACTCTTCGGTAAATAAAGAATAACTCTTCAGTAAATAAAGCGTAACTCTTTGTAAATATCTTCAGGAACTGTTCAGCAAATAAAGAGTAACTCTTCAGTAAATAAATAGTAAATCTTCGGTAAATAAAGAATAACTCTTCAGTAAATAAAGAGTAACTCTTAGTAAATATCTTCAGTAATTGTTCAGTAAATAAAGAGTAACTCTTCGGTAAATAAAGAATATATGTTCAGTAAATAAAGAGTAACTCTTAGTAAATATCTTCAGTAACTATTCAGTAAATAAAGAGTAACTCTTCGGTAAATAAAGAGTAACTCTTCGGTAAATAAAGAATAACTCTTCAGTAAATAAAGAGTAACTCTTAGTAAATATCTTCAGTAACTGTTCAACAAATAAAGAGTAACTCTTCGGTAAATAAAGAATAACTCTTCAGTAAATACATAGTAACTCTTAGTAAATATCTTCAGTAACTGTTCAACAAATAAATAGTAACTCTTCGGTAAATAAAGAATAACTCTTCAGTAAATACATAGTAACTCTTAGTAAATATCTTCAGTAACTGTTTAGTAAATAAAGAGTAACTCTTCGGTAAATAAAGAGTAACTCTTCGGTAAATAAAGAATAACTCTTCAGTAAATAAAGTGTAACTCTTAGTAAATATCTTCAGTAACTGTTCAGTAAATAAATAGTAACTCTTCGGTAAATAAAGAATAACTCTTAAGTAAATAAAGAGTAACTCTTAGTAAATATCTGTAGTAACTGTTCAGTAAATAAAGAGTAACTCTTCGGTAAATAAAGAGTAACTCTTCGGTAAATAAAGAATAACTCTTCAATAAATAAAGAGTAACTCTTAGTAAATATCTTCAGTAACTGTTCAGTAAATAAAGAGTAACGCTTCGGTAAATAAAGAGTAACTCTTCGGTAAATAAAGAATAACTCTTCAGTAAATAAAAAGTAACTCTTAGTAAATCTCTTCAGTAACTGTTCAGTAGATAAAGAGTAACTCTTCGGTAAATAAAGAGTAACTCTTCGGTAAATAAGGAATAACTCTTTAGTAAATAAAGAGTAACTCATAGTAAATATCTTCAGTAACTGTTCAGTAAATAAAGAGTAACTCTTCGGTAAATAAAGGGTAACTCTTCGGTAAATAAAGAATAACTCTTCAGTATATAAAGAGTAACTCTTAGTAAATATCTTCAGTAACTGTTCAGCAAATAAAGAGTAACTCTTCGGTAGATAAAGAGTAAGTCTTCGGTAAATTAAGAATAACACTTCAGTAAATAAAGAGTAACTCTTAGTAAATATCTTCAGTAACTTATCAGTAAATAAAGATTAACTCTTCGGTAAATAAAGTGTAACTCTTCGGTAAATCAAGAGTAACTCTTTGGTAAATAAAGAATAATTCTTTAGTAAATAAAGAGTAACTCTTAGTAAATTTCTTCAACAACTATTCAGTAAATAAAGAGTAACTCTTCGGTAAATAAAGAATAATTCTTCAGTAAATAGCCTAACTGCATATAAGTTAATGGGTCATGATTAGTTGGGTCAAGATGACTTAATTGGGTTGTGTTAAGTTAGATTTGGTCTAATTATGTCAAGTTTACTTAGGTCTAGTCGAATCGGGCTCGATGGAGCTAGCTAATACTAGTAGAGGTTATATAAATCGTGTTGTTTATAGTGAGTTGGGCTAAGCTGAATCAAGTTGAATAAGACTAAGACCTGTCAGATCAATAATAATTTAACCTCAACCGAGCCGACAAAAAATTAATTAAAGTCGAGTCGAAAATGTCTATTAAGACCAAACCTAAATATAATATGAAGAGAAAGTATATTGATTTGATAAATAAAATACTATAGATAATTTTAAAATTTTACGTTTCCCATAAGATTTGAAATTTTATAATATTAAGTAATAAAATTATTGTTCTTACAAAAAAAAAATTAAAATAATAAAGAAACTTAAAAAGATCGGCCAATGAGCTCAAACAAATTAATTTGAACAACTATTATTTTAAAATCTTCTAAAAAATATTTCAATACTTAAATCAATATAAAAAAAAAGACAATAGAAAAGTCTTTCGATAAAAATATATATAAAATATAGAATAATTTTATTTATAACTTATAAGTATCTTACCATCATGTTTTAAGTAATAAATTATATATTTTTTAATATCATTTAATGTCTCAATATATTACTATCTTATTTATATTTGAGTAATTAAGTTTATTATTCTATATATTTAACATGATTTATATTTAAGAATATCTCAATTTATGACATGTATTTAATTAGAATCTGAATAGGTATTATTATCATAAAATTCTAGAATTTTTTAATTTTTTTGAAAATTCTTTATCTAAATAACGTATTTTCTGTTATAAAATTATTTTCATTCTCTATACATAAATAATTATCCTGTAATCATCTATCCAAATACAATAATTATCATTTACAAATCTTAATAATTATCATTTACAAATCATCTATTCAAGATTAAGAGATAAAGATAAAAGATACTTTATATGCATTATTAATTATGTTCTTGTTATGATTAATCATAGTGAAAACATTAAAATTTTTTATGTTTGATAACTTTAAACATACATTAGCGCAAAATATTTATATTAGTTAGGATATAAAGGCGAGTTTTTGGTTATTTTTATCCATTTACCTTCAATTGGGATCTTGTTTGCATAAATTCAAAAGTATGATATTGTTTAGGAATTAATTTGAAGAGTAGAATATATATATATATATATATATATATATATATATATATATATATATATATATATTATAATAGATTAATTCTCCAGATAATTTTAAGGGATAAAGTCATAATAAAAATATAAAATTCTATAACATGTAATCTCTCAAATGCATGGTTAGATAATTAAATTTAATAATACTATTTTAAGTGGTATAAACATCCTATTATCAAATGAATACCATTTTATTTATTTTTTAAAATTTTAGTAAAGGCTAAGATAACTTTTTTTTCCTTTATATCAGTACATTATCATTATCTTCTCACAACTTATCTCTCAAAATTATTTATCCTAGAATACTAATAAATTACGACTACCAAACATTCATTTTTTTAATGAATTTTCTGAGTTGAAGGAGAAGATGGGATACAACTTCCATATACATTCAATTTAAATACTTCTTCCTAAGAATGATTTGATGCCGGATTAACAACAAAGTATTCCTAGCAACATTATTTTGTTTCAAAAAGGAAATAAAATCATTATGGAGGGAAATATTTATCAGGACATGTTAGATCTTCCAACGTTTTTCATGTGAAAAAAAAAAATCTATCAAATGACAGTAAAAAAAAATTCATTTTAATGCTTATATATTTTTCTCCTTATTTTTTCTATATAGTAAAGGTCCCTTCATCAAATTATTTCCTTTATTTATTTTATTTAGATTGTCCTCTTTTACTAAAAAGTGTAATTACTTTTTTTTTTAATTTCTAAAAAGACATTAATCTATCTTTATTATCCAATTGAAATGACATAGTTAATGTGTGGAATTATTATAAATGGCTAAGATGAATTTCATTTAGTTTTATTTATATTGTTTATATAAATCGGTTTAAGAGAAATCGAAATAAAATTCAACATGGTGATGATTTTTATACATATTGGAGATATGAGAAATGTGTAGAAAAATAATTTGATTATTCATATTATATTACAAATCGTGTTTATACATGTTGTAGTACAATTGTGATCCTATTCTAAAGTTGTGATCCTATACTAAAGCTAGTTGTAATTATAATAATCAAATATAAGAAATAAATTGATCATGATAATTGCATATTATAAGACCAAATAATGACATAATATTAAGGATATTAATAATAAAATATCAACATAATTATTAGAATCATAATTTTGTCTAACTCCCTCTCTCAAATTGATGGTGATATAGTCATCTCAAGTTTGTCTCTCAAAATGTTAAACCTTCTGTCTATGAGAGTTTGATCAAACAATCATAAAAGTTGATTATGTTGGTTATAACTATAGCTTTGTAACTTTTAAAATCTATTTTATTTCAATTTTCCAAGCTTTTTAATTAATGCATTTTTTGACTCCCACATTGTAAACATTTTCTTTGAACTAGGATGAGTTAAAGCTTCACGGACAGTTTTTGGAATTTTCATAGAAGAAATAGAGGAAAAACATGTATAAAAAGATAATGATAGTCGATGATAACTCAAAGCAATATGATGGGGAGAGGGATTAAGTGTAGAATGGGTACCTTTTTGAAGGACAATTGAAAGGTCAGATTTAGGTATCAGATCCGGATGAGACAGAGTAGTTGACACTTGAGTGGAGTTACATGGTGGTGATTGTGATTGGTTTCGATGACTATAAACTTGAAGAGGCGGTGGAGAAGCTGACTGTGGAGCAGAAACTAATGGTGAATAAGACAAAGTTAGAGGGTCACAAACAACAAGAACATTAAATGTACTAGGAATGTTGACAAGATTGAATGGAGACAGAGGTGAAGATTGACTTTTAAAATAAAGGGAGAACTCATCAAAGGTGACATATGCAGACATAAAATAACGGTTAAGAGAAGGAGAAAAACATTTGTATCCTTTTTGTGATCTTGTAAATCCTAAGAAAACACATTTATGAGAAAGTCTGTCAAGACCAGGACTTAAATTATGAACAAAACATGTAGACCCGAAAACTCTTAGAGGTGAGGGATGAAGAGGTTCATGAGGGAATAAAATGGAATGAGGTATTTTATTATATAAAACTGAAGAAGATATGCAATTAACGAGATAACATACAGTAAGAAGAGCATCACCCCAAAAAATGTTGAGGAATTTCTCCATGAATTAAAAGAGTGCGAGTTATTTCAATAAGATGTTTATTTTTACGTTCAACTACACCATTTTGTTGAGGTGTATAAGTACAAGAAGTTTGATGCAGAATATAGTGAGAAGCCAAAAATTATTTAAAAGAATGAGAAAGATATTCACAAGCATTATCACTGCGCAAAACTCTAATAGAAACACTGAACTGAGTTTGAATTTCATTAAAAAATGTTTGAAAGATATGAAAAAATTTAGAACGATTTTTTATAAAAATTAACCAAGTGCATCTGGAATAATCATCAATGAAAGTAACAAATTATTGAAAACCTAAAGTAGACTTAACGTGATTAAGTCCCCAAATATTAGAGTGAACCGTGATAAAAGGGGACGAAGCACCACGTGTGACACTTCGAGGAAAGGAAGTACGACTATGCTTACCTAATTGACACAACTCACACGCCAAACTAGACAAGTTAGACAAGGCAGGGACAAACTTCTGTAACTTGGCAAGACTTGGATGACTTAACTGAGCATGAAGAAGAGAGGGAGACTCCATAACTGCACCAACATGTGTAGAGGGATGAAGATGATAAAAACCATGAGACTCACATCCTGTGCTAATCACCTGTTTCGAACTTCGGTCCTGTAAACACACAAAATTGTTGCTAAAAAAAATAACACAATCAAGAGAACGAGTTAGATGACTGATGGACAACAGGTTAAAAGGACACCTAGAGACATAAAGAACATTATCAATGGTTAAAGAAGGGAAAAGTTTAACAGTTCCAACACCATGAGATGATACTCTAAAGTCATTAGCTAGTGTAACAGAAGGTAAAATATTAGGAGAGGATAAAGAGGAGAACAAAGATTTGTTACCAGTAATATGATTAGTGGCTCCTGAATCAAAAACTCAAGGACTAGGAGAAGAGGATTGGGTCAGACCAGTAAAATATGTACCTGTGTGTGCGACAGACGTAGTGAAACTAGAAGACTGTTGATCCTTATATCATTTGAGAAATTTGTTGAACATAGCAGGTGTGTTAGATGCAACAAAAGAAGGAAGATCCCCAGCAGACAAAGGTGGGGAAAGATCAGTTTGAACAATTGCAGCAGATCGAGGAGGACGACCATGTAATGTATAACACTTATTAATCTTGTGACCTAGCTTGCTACAATGTTCACACTTAGGATACCCTTTTCCCTGTTTGCGAGGGCAAGTCCGGTCATCACGGTGAGATGCCAATGTAGAAGAATCATTAACAAAATTGAAATTAGTATAATGAGTGGAAGAAGTCATGAAGGGCGGGAGAACAAACCCTAAAAAATCCAAAGGAATCCAATCAACCCACGAAGCACAGATCCAAAACGAGAAGACCAAAACAAGTCCATTGAGACTAAACAACGCAGGAGAAAACAGATGACCAACTCTGATAGTGGTGATCTCAATGACACGGTAGTCGACTGACCGAGGCGAGCAAAACTATATGTCGTCAGTTAAAAATGAAACTTGGACGACGACGGTGGCTCCGGCAGCGGCGACGACAGTGACAACGACATGAACCAGTACACCAGGTAGTTTCCTAGGAAAGAGAGGTGGGTCACTAATGGAAACGCTTAAATATCAAATCTTACCTTGTCAGAACCTTCCTAGACATGCACTTTCACACAACTAAATAATATCCAGTAATAAAGATAACTCTTTTCTGATGTAGAAGATCAGTTTAACCGGCAACAACGACGGTAGCAGCTCCAACAGTGGACAAAGGCAAAAAAATTTCAAAATATCCTTAAGCTCTAGATACTGTAACATCCTAATTCTCAGTACCTTTACAACTTTTGTCAAAAATTTTATTAATTAAATTATTAAGAATTGGGGAAAGTGACTATAGAGTTTTATGTTGGTTAGATTATTTGTGATTTTTAGAAATTTTCTGGAAAAAAATATATAATAAAATAATAATAATAAAATAATAATATATCTAAAAAAAAAAAAAAGTGTAGACTTTGACTTCTTTTAAAAAGCACAATTCTCGTCTTCCTGTAAGTTCTTCTTTCTCTCGTTTTGTTTTTCTATTTCTCTCAAACGCTCCTCAAAGCTTAATTTTGAAGGGAAAATATTGATTTTCTTGAGAAACTCCAAGAGGTAAGTTGGTTTATCTCAATCTCTTCTACATTTCTACCGTTTTATTTTTCAAAACGGTGCATTTTCAATTTTTTTCCTCACTTGGTTAAGCTTGAATGGGAGTAAAAAGAGTGTTATTGTAGGTTTTACACCTAAGACACTAGAATAATACTTAGAATTGAGGATTAGAAGTGATTAAGCTAAAAACCTTAAGCACCCTAATTCGTAAGTCACTGTTCATTGAATTTTGGGACGTTTGTGAACAGAATTAGGAATTAGTATCTTCATAAAAGTTGTAGCCCTTTAAGTTATAGAAATTTAGAAACTTGTTTCACATCAAACGGATATTTGTAGCTCAAGTTATGTTCATTTTACTGTCAAGTGCTATAGCTGTGAAGTTAAGAGGTTGCCCTGTTTCAACAGCCTCGGTTTTTGAATTACTGGGATTGATATGTGTGAAATTAGGACTTGATTCCTTAATAAAAGTTGTAGGAAATTATATTCCCGAAATTTAGAAATTTGTTTCATGTCAATAGCTTATGTGTAGCATGAGTTATAGTCAAATTACCAAGGCATGTTCAGAGTGTTATTATAGTTGATCCATGTTGGAAACAACCACTGTAAATTGAAAAACTGCATTTATTCTACAAGGTATTTGAATTTATTTCCTTCATCAATATTGTAGGTAATTAAGTTATTGAAATTTTGGCTCTTACCTCATGCCAAAACAGTTTATATAACTCTAGAAAATTCTGAAATACTGAACCTTGTCCATATTTGTTATTAGGATTCTTCCTACTCTAAGTGTATTACTTCCATTACTCTCTTCTACTTGTATTAATTCCATTAGCATCAATTTAGGCCCTAGAAATGATTTTATAACTCAAATAACCATAGTCTTGAATTTTAGAATTTTAGGCTATGAAGGAGGTGAGATTTTAAAGGTCTAATATGGTTGGAATTAAGGATTTAATTGGGGTATTTAATTGGCATGTAGGAGACTACTTAGAGGTGCAAAGAGGAGACCCAAAGACTTGATAGATTATTTGATCAAGAGTTACTCTTCACCAAGTTACAACATAAGGTAAGGGGTAGGATAACTTTTATAATTCATTTTTGCTTGAAATAGCATTGAGAAGAAGTCCCTTACTTCTAAGTTAATTAGAAATTTATTTGGAATTATTTGAATGTCATTTCTATTTTTGATGAATTTTTAAAGTTTTAAGATTATGTGAAATTTATGGCTTCTAAATGGAGCAACTTGAATGTATGGAACCTTGTATGATTATAAGGCATCCATGAATGTTGTTTGAATCGATTGCTTAATCATTAGTAATTTTATATGATTTATTGATGAATTTAGATTGAGAATTTGCCTATTTCTATGTTTAGTATTCTGATAATTGCTTTAAATTGATTATTGAGATATATTGTATGTATGTTATGAAGCATGATAAGTAGAAAATTATTGTGCAATGTTTTTGTTAAGATGGATTAATATATAGAATTGCATTGTATAATTTGGTGGAATGGAGGAAAGGTGTGAGAAATGAACTATGTGAGAAAGAAAACTATTTTTTTATATATATTAAATTGAATTTTATAATTTAATTATGAAGTGAACTTTTATATTTTTATTTAATTAATAAATATTTTTCAAAAGTATTGGAATAATTTTGATCTAGGAGAAAACAAGTAATTGTAAGTGAAAATGAATTTTTAATAATTTTGAGGAAATTATTATTATTTAAGAAAAATAAATTAAAATTGAGAAAATTATGATTTTGAGTGATGATGAATATGATGAGATGGAAGGATGGTTTGGTGAAAAGTAGAAGTGTTCGGGCTGTTTTTGGTTATTTTACAGGTGTTAAAAATTTTGGGAATGTCCGATTTACGGGGAAACTCTGTCGATTTTTCTTAAGAAATAACCTAGTATTATTTTGAAGAAGTTAAGATGTGATTTAAGTATAATGAGGTGAAACAAATTTGAAAGAGTGTGAAGAAGTTATGATAAGTCATGCATCATGTTCATGAGTCGAGAGATTGAGTGTATGAGGAGGATATGGAAAATCGGGGTCGGTTCCATGCTAACCTCGGGGATGATTGAGTGTGATCGAGCTCATATGTGGCTCGGGCTCGCTACCTAAGCTGTGAGACTCTCACTACCAAGCTTGATTATCCTGACTAAAGCCCCGGGGTTTCTCATGATCAGTTGAGCTGGACAAGTAATTATGAGTATACTACCGCAAGGCGGTGAGAGGTTCCAGTGAAACTCCCGATCCTTCTCGAAAAGAAAAAAGAAAAGAAAAGAGAAAGTGGTTTTGGGATCCCCATGGTCTTGCATACTAGGATGTGTCCTAGAAAAGATTAGTGAATACATTGCATTCATAATATCATATCATTTGTGTGCTGATTACTAGTATGTTTGTATATGTAATTTCTAATTAACCCAATGTTATTTGCATGCTCTAAGTGAATATAAAGTTGTCTTACCCTTTCTGTGCATGTATTGTTATTATGAAATGTTTGCATAGGTGACGTTGAACACAACTCATCACCGGTATCATCTCCAAGTAAAGTTTAAATACGATCACTGCAAGTACTAAGTAGAAGACTTGATCGGACACCACTACAGTGCTACAAGAGATACTTCATTTTAGTGGACGTACAAAATATATCTCCTCTTTAGTTAGGTTGTATAATTAGTTTGTCTAGTTAGTTTGTTTGCTCTGGTATTGTGAACCCTTGTTAAGTGTAATTTGGGATGACTTTGTGTATATTTACTATTTAGTTATACTTGATACTTATGAATGATATGTATATTAATCACTAATTGTATGTTCTAATTATTGTGTATCTTACTTATACAAGAGTGTATTGGTAATCAAATACTAAGAGGAACCAATAATAATTAACAAATCATAATAAAGTGAATGTTGGTATTAAAGGTGTCACAGATACCATGTTGAATATAAAGGAAATAGGGTTTGAGATTGATCTCCCTTGTGTATAAACCACACATAGGGTAATTTATTTATAATAGAGAGAAGTACAACTAAAAAGAGTAACTGAAAATAAATAGAGTAAATAGAAGATATTGTGGTTAATAATATCTAACAATATCTTAACAATATCAAACAGTATGTAAGGGAGCGTTTGGATTTAGCTACAACTACTATAGAGTACATTTGGAATTTTTGCCCTTTCATGTAATGCAAACTGTTAGAATGGGTTTTTTTATTGTACTTTATAGATAATGGCGGAGGAGAGTGTTGAAAATGCAAGGATATGGAGACTAAAGATTTTGATGATAATTCAAGAACAAAAGACTTCAAGATTAGAAGACTTATATATATTTGAAATTACTTGTAATACCTCTGTTTTGTCATTTTGAGTTTGTAAAAAGAGAGTTCATGATAACCAGCACTTAGTGAAAGCAATGAGGGGGAGATTGATGGAAATGTCCTTACATTCCCAAGAGATGATTTTGATAATGATTCAAGTCAACTACATTCAAGTCAACACCATTCAAGATGAATTAAGGACAAGTTGAATTTATGACGTTGGTGAAAATGTGAAACATTTCCCTACATGCCCAAGATATATTTTTGATAAAGATGATGATTCAAGCAAGCCTAAGATGATTCCTGAAGACTAGATAGAGTCTTAGAATACTGGATATGGAGGTACAAGTTGATGAAGTAATATTATGCATAAGCCTCCAAAGCACAAGTCTGATAAAATTCATAACATGATATTTTTCTCTGTCATAATTAATTATGATGTATCAGAAATGGAAAAATAATTTTCTCTATCATAATTAATTATACTGGTAATATAATCAATTATGACAATTCAAATTAAAAAATATATATTCATTTTAAAGAATAAATGTTTTTTAATACATCCTGATTTTCTCTATGATATTATTAATGTCCAACGGCCATTTTCGGATGCTATTTTTCTATTTAATTAAGTTTTGATGAAAAATCAAAAATACACAATTACGGAATTCGAAAATACAATTTACATTCAATTAGTTTTGAGAAAAGAATTCTGAGCAAGGTAACGGAGATATTTTTACACCTTTTGAGAAAACCCTCTTCTCTACTGCCTTCGTGCTTTCATTGTTAATCACACTTGTTCTTGGAGATTGACATTCTACAGACTTCTACAATTTGTTGTCTCCATTACCCAGGTGTATCTGTTCTTATTTTTATTATCTCCATCCTTTGTGTATTGGTGGCAAATGAGGTGTTTTCATCCTTTGATTTGTTCAAAGGAGGTTTTCATCCCTAGTATGATTTTAGGGAGGTGTTCATCCTTAGTGAGATTCTAAGGAGGTGTTTTTTCATCCTTTGATTTGTTTAGAGGAGGTGTTCATCCCTAGTGGGATTCTAGGGAGGTGTTCATCCTTAGTGGGTTTCTAAGGAAGTGATTGTCTTTTTAATTAGTTTACTTTTTACTGGTTCTTCTGCTGAGTTGATTGTAATTTGTAAACTGAATTTGAAAGATAGTGAATTGGGAGTCACTCTTGTGTTAAGAGTTGACTGGGAACTGGATGTAGGGTTGGCTATACCCGAACCAGTATAAATCACTGTGTGCTCTTCTTTTTCCCTTATCTCTTTCTCTTTTCCTGATTATATTAATGCTTCCGCTTTATCTGTGTTCAAACAACTTATTGACTCATAAATAAATTTTTAATTTGATATCTATTTTAATTTGTGCATCTATTCACCTCCCTCTAGATGTCATTTGTCTAACACTTAGTCTGTCCACAAAAGCTTTATTCTTATCAAGGTCGCACTGGAATAATCGATTATTACTCAGGATAATCGATTATCCTGGATAAAACTTTAGTTTTTCTAAAAGTGGCTATGAAATAATCGATTATCTATGAGGATAATCGATTATCTATGGTTGTTATGGATCTAAATTCGAAATTGGTTCTGGAATAATAAATTATCACTCAGGATAATCGATTATCCTGGACAAACTTGGTTTTCTTATTTTGGCTCTGTGATAATCGATTATCACTGATGATAATCGATTATCTGCGTCAGTTATGAATTTGAATTTTGAATTTCAGACCTAATTTTCGAAAACCCTAAAATTGAAAACCCTAAAATTCTATTTAAAGAACTCTCATGCTCTAAAAAAAAGTTAGACAAACCTTTTTCATACTTAGAAAAGTTAAAAGTTGTGATTGCTGGGAGAACTTTGAGTAGGGAAGAAAAAGGGGCTTTGAAAATCTAGTGTATGCTAGAAGCGATAAGAATTATTGAGTGGGTTTCTCAGTGGATTGAGTGTTGTGCCATCTCTAGGAAAGTTGTCTTCATCCTTTGTGGCTTCAAATGAGGTGTTCATCTCTTGTGTGACTCAAGAGAGGTGTTTTCTAATCCTTTTCTATTTGTAATCTATTTATCTGAGAACCATTATTTTAATGACTGAGTTAATCCTTTTTTAGTGATTAACAACTGGACATAGAGTCTTTTGATCCGAACCAGTATAGATTACTTGTGTAATCTTCTTCCCTTATATCTTTACTTTTCAAGTACTTTATTATATTATCATTTAATCGGTAAAATCTTGCGAAAAAATTTTTAAAGGGATAATTTTTATAAGAAACCAATTCACCCCCCTCTTGGTTTTTGTTTTAACGCAAACATTCCGCTGCGCAAAACCAACAAGTGGTATCAGAGCTTGCTTTAATAGTGTTTCAAATTTTTGAAAATGACCAGACAAAATCAAACTTTTGTTGAAGGTGCCTTTATTAACAGACCCACACTTTTTGTTGGTCAAATATATCCTTTCTGGAAAGTTAGGATGCAAATATTTTTGGAGTCTGTTGATAGAGGTGTTTGGGAAGCTGTTGTAAACGATCCTTTTATTCCTAAAATGTTTGTAAATGAAGTAGAGGAACTAAAACCCTTTTCTAGATGGACTGCTGAGGAAAATAGAAAGGCCCAATATGATGTCAGGGTTAGAAACATTATTTCATCTACTTTGACCCTTGATGAGTTTTACAAAATATTAGTATATAAAAGTGCTCAAAAGATATGGGAGATACTAAGAGTGACTCATGAAGGAACCGACGATGTAAAAAGAGCAAGAAAGAACTCTTTGATTCAAGAATATGAAATGTTTCGGATGAAATAAGGAGAAACAATTTTTTATGTCCAAAAGCGTTTCACACATTGTTAACCATCTCTCTAGGCTTGGTAAAAATTTTGATAATGATGAATTGAATGTTAAAATACTAAAATCTTTGGACAGGAAATGACAACCCAAGGTGATTGTCATCACGGAGTCACAAAACCTTGCAACTATGACAATGACGACTCTCTTTGAAAAATTGAGGGAACACGAACTTGAACTAGGAAGGTTAAATGATGAGGAAAACCAAACTAACAAGAGAAACTTAGTTTTTAAGACTGAGGTCTCAAAAAGCAAAAACAAGAAGGAAGAAGAAGATTCTGAAAATGAAGAAGATGAGAACTTAAGTCTCATGATCAAGAAGTTCACAAAGTTCATGAAATCAAAAGGAAAGCATCCTTTCAAAAGCAAGAGGAAAGAAAAAGAAAGATCTTCATCAATATTCAAATGCTATGGATTTGGTGAAACAGGGTATGTGAAAGCAGACTGTCCCAACAACAAAAGAGGTGATGATTCAAAAGGAAGAAATTTTTTTAAAAAGAAAGCTTACATTACGTGGGAAGATAGTGACTCTAGTTCAGAGTCAAGTGATTCCGTTGTTGAAGATATGCTCGATTGGACATCGATATTGCAATATTATATATAACATCGACTTACTAAAAAAAATTAAAATTGAAAAGTGTTATTCTTATTCTAATATTCTATTTTCTTTCAATCCACTATAATAAAATAATTAAGTTAATGTCACATGTTATACTTCTCTAAAAAAAGTTAGATCAAGAGGACTCTTCCATTTTTTAAAGACTAAGTTAATTTAATTTATTTTTTCAATTCAATTAAAACCTTATAGTTTGTTGGTATCGCGTAGTGGAATATTCATGTTAAGATAAAAATCATGGGAGTAAATTGGTTTCTTATAAAAATTAGCTCTTTAAAAAATTTCACAAGATTTTACCGATTAAAATGTATTGATTCTTTCTTTTAATATAATAGAACACTTGAAAAGTAAAGAAACAAGAAAAGAAGATCACATAAGTATTTTATATTGGTTCGGATCAAAAGACCTTACGTCTAGTTATTAATCACTCTAAAAGAGGATTAACTCAGTCGCTAAAATAATGGTTTAATCAGATAAATAGATTACAAATAGAAATGATTAGAAAATACCTCTCTTGAGTCATACAAGAAATGAACACCTCCTTTGAAGCCACAAAGGATGAAAACAATTTTCCTAGAGACAACACAACACTCAATCCACTAAGAAACCCACTCAGTGATTCTTATCGCCTTTTACCCACATTAGGTCTTCAAAGCCTCTTTTTGCTTACTGCTCAAAGTTTTCTCAGCAAACACAACTCTTAACTTCTAACTATCAAAAATGTTGTCACCCTTTAGAGAGCATGAAAGTTCCTTTAAATAGAGTTTTCAAAAATTAGGTTAAAATTTGAATTTCAAATTCATAATTGCCATGGATAATCGATTATCCTTAGATATAATTGATTATCACAGGAGTTATTATCAGAAAATCAAAGTTGTCCAGAATAATCGATTATCCTGAGTGATAATCGATTATTCCATAATCAATTTCAGAAATCCAAGTTACTAGGATAATCGATTATCCTGAGTGATAATCAATTATTTTAGAGTATTTTCACAAATCAAATTTTTAATTGGATAATCGATTATCCTTAGTGATAATCGATTATCACAATGCGGTTTTGATAAAACAATGAAACTTTTGTACACAAACTGAGTGTTGACTATTTTTTACTCTATTTTTACATATTCAAGTTGACTAAACAAAGTTGTTACAAACGATTACCAATGTGTATGAGTCTTTTAATCTTGAAATTATTTGTTCTTGTATCATCATCACAATTTTTAAATATCATGTCCTTGCATTTTTAACATAGTTGATTTTATTTTTTAACCACTCAAATGAAATTAAATGAGTTGATTCTCACTTTTGACAAAACATAAATTTGTGTGTATTGATTATGGTGTCATTTGACATTATCTTTCCTCTTTAAACCTTTTTGCCATGTTTTAACTTTAGTTTTTTCATCTAATTCTTCTTACACGTTTTTTCAAAGATTCTAAAAGCAAGTCTCAAACTTTTGGTTTTTATAGAATTATCAAAGGAAAAGAGAACAAAAGAGAAACACTTACGCGGAACCAGAATCATAAAATTGCATAAAAGTTTGATGGGTGCTTTGAATATTATCTAATCACAAACATGTGAAACCACATCTCTTCGTGTGGTCGCCATAGGAGTTAAAATCAATTTGCAAAAAAAAATCACAAATATAAAACACATAGAGAGTTTTTCCTACCAACATTTAATTAGTTTGTAAGTCTTTATCATAAAAGTTGATTATGTTTTGTTATAGCCCTAGCTTCGTAGCTTTTAAAATCTATTTTATTTTAACTTTCCAAGCTTTTTAATTAATGCATTTTCTGACTCCCATACTGTAGACTTTTTCTGTCATGACACCGCCACTTATCCCTTTCATACAAAAACATTAAATAATATGTAACAACCTTTGTTTTTTCATGCTACCTATTCAAATATATACGTCTTGTTCTTGTCTCAAGGAATAAGTTTTTACACACTTGTTTGCTTAGTATTTCTTTAATTTTTTTTATTGAATAATTTAATCATGTGATGTTATTTTAATAAGATATGATACCGTCTTTAAATTTATTTTTTATTAATTCAATTGATATAAAATTTAAAAACTAAACATTTGACAAAAAAATTTTAGTAAATTAATTTTGATAAAAAATATAAAATATTAATTTTTTAAAATGTTTTTAAATATAATATTATTTATTTTTTATCTCACGAATCTTATCAATTTTAAAAATATTTATTTTATTAATTATAAAAAAATTAAGAATTATTTGTGTGTAATTTGATCATATAAATATTAATTATGCACGTGTGAGTAAGTTATAATATGTTCGCATTTCACGTGTTCCATGAATTGTTCTTGCGTTGGAATCTATATCAAAATCACCATTTTATTAGTTTTTTATTTTTAAAAGAAAAATAAAATCGTTAATATTATTCCTAATAATTTATCTAATTTATTTTATCAACCACTATCTAATTTGTTTTACGTTAATTAATATATTTTATTCTGCATTTAATTAGTTTGTTTTGGTATTTATATACTTTTCTAGTTAGAAATGTGTTTGGTTAGTCTCATATTTGTATGATATTATTAAGATCATATTCTATTAATAATAATAATAATATTATTATTATTATTTTCTAAGAGTAATATAACGTACTCGTTTTTATTTCTATTTTAACGAAAATTTAAAATTTAAACTTTTGATATTTGTTTTTAAAATAAGATTTTTTTAAATATATTTTTAAAATTTTTAGTATTTTATCTCTAATATTTTGGTTATTTTTTTTAACTGGATTTTTTGAATTAACATGTGGTGTTTACAATCGGAAAACGAAAATTGCTTATTGGTATAAACGAACGGCTCTTCTAGGGTTTATTAGAAGAAACTCGACGCGTAGACCACCTTATCCCGGTTGAGCCTTTTACATCGCACACACTTTCTTTCAGTTGACATTTCAGGTTGTAACATTAATTTGTGTGAGATAGGTGGACGACTCTATGTCACAAAAAGAAAAAAAAATTGTACAATCTTGTTGGTTGATATGTGTCCATGTCTTAGATGAATTAAGAAAGATGATTACACATGTCACATTTTTATGTTAATTAAAATACTAATAACAATTACTTTTTAAACACATTTTTAGGTACGTTATTAGTTAGTTTAGTGAGTTGGCTAGTCTTTACTACAATATTGGTGGATTTAATATCTATTTTTGAGGTATTTTTTATTTTGAGATTATGTTTCAGTTTTGTACTTAAAAGATATCTTAATAAGTTGAGAGAGGATAATGTACATAAATTATCATTGATTTCGACTCTTAAGTAATTTGAAACTCATTAGTGTACCGAAATATAACCTACTAATCGAGGATTAAGGGATAGAGGTGGAGTGAAACCATATTCTCAATCTCACGAGTGGATGCCAATGTTTTGTTTAAGAATAAAAGTGTCCTGATTTTATGTCTGATAACATCGTTAGAGTCAATTTCTATGACAAAGATATTATTCGATTTAGAATTTTAATCTATCACGATTTTTTTCTTAAAAGACGTCTTAATAAGTCAAGAGAAAATAATATATATAAATTAAAATTATCCTAGATATTAAATTCGTTATTATTTTTTATATATTAATTCTTGTATATCATATATTTTTATGATTATATATATTTTTTATTTCTTATTTTTTTTAATTTAGTTTCCATTACTTCATTCAATTCAATCTAAATATGATTACCTTAATTCAATTTGAGTTTTCAATGTTTTAAAAAATATTGATTACCTTAATTCAATTTGAGTTTTCAATGTTTTAAAAAATATTGATTAACTCACATTGATTAACATTAATTGATTTAAATTTATTTTTAATTTAAAAATATGATTGAAATTTCGTTATTTTTTTTATTTGATTAGAGATATTGGCGTTATTAACTTGACTATATAAATTTTGTTTTGTAAAAATAATTGTATTAACAATTGAATTTATACTTTTATGTGACATATCAATTCACAGTTAACTGTTACAAAATATTAGAATAATTTTATAATTGGTCAATCTCACATCTAATCAGAAAAGAAATATTTGTTTTTCTTATGTGACATCAATTAATTTGAATTTATTTTTCATTCATTATCTTTCGTATTGTAATGTGTTTCGTTCTTCTAATTTTAACTACTTTCCAGCTATCGACGTATATGTTGACAGTAAGTTATTTTATATATTTTTTTAAGTTTCTCTTTTATGTCTAAATATTAAAATTGATTTATGCAAATTAAATTGAAATATTATGATTTTTTATTTGTCTGGTTTTAAAAGATGCAAATGTATATTCTAATTTGAAACATAAACAAAGGAGAGGTGTATTCTTTATTGGGGAATTTATTATTTTTAATTATTTTATTTAAAATAATAATTTATTTTAATTATTATATATATGGAGTGGATGAATGATGAATCCATTGAGGAAAATTTCTAATGATTTTGTTAGCATAATCTGATCATGACAAATGTTGTTGGTATTGTGTTGAGTAGACTGAGCTTTCAAAGTAGACCTAATATAATGACAACGGACATTTTGGCACACTTTAAAAAACTAAAAGCAGATTTTGATTTTAAACTTTAAATCATATTAATAAAATCAATTTTAATTTTAAGGTAAAATATGATTCTCGTCCTATTATTATCTTTTTTTATTTGATACCATTTTATTTTTTTAGTATATTAGTATATTAACCTCTTAGTTATTATAGTTGAAAACATTACTATATTAACATCTTAGTGAGAGTTGAAAACATTATTAGTTTAAGATAGACGGTATACTTCAAAACATTATTAGTTTAAGGCACATGAAATAAAAATATAAAACATCCTCCTCAATACAAAACACCGTCAATAATTTGATTAACAAGTTATATTTAGACAATAAGATAAGATAACTTATTTTCCTCATATCATATTTATACACAATATTCCTTCTCTTACAATTTTTTCTCACTATAATTAATTTTTCATAAACAACTCCAAAAATTAAACATTTTTTTCAAATCACACTTCAAAATAATTTAAAATATATTCATGAATTTATTATGAACAATAATATAATTTAGTTTATATTTAAATAAAATATATATTTAAAATAAAATAATTTCTTTAATATATTTTAAAGTTTTAAACTAAGATAATTATTTTTAATATTATAAATAATTTATTTATTTATTTATTTAGATAATATTTTTATATGATAAATATTGTAAAATTTAATATTTTTAATAAATAAATAACTTTTTTTTCATATTTAATAAATTATTAGGTCCACATTCACCTAATCAACTATTTTTCGGTTCATTCAATCACTAGGTCATGATTGATATTATTTATAATGTTTAAAATATTTATCTTAATTTAAAATATTTAAATATAAAATACATATTTTATTTAAATATAGACTAAATTATATTATTTTTCAAAATAAATATTTAAAATTATTGTAAATTAATTTGAAGTATACTGTTTTTTCAATAATTTAATTATTATTTTTTATTTTAGATAATGTGTGAGAAATAAGATATATTATTATTCAAAATAAATCTTTAAATATATGTTAAATTGTTTGGGCTTATAATTAAAAAATAATAATCAGTTTTTTATTTTATTTTAAATAACTTGAGAGAAAATATTTAAAGAGAAAAACAATGAAATATAAATGATAAAAATTATAATGAAAAAGAGATAAAAGAAATATTAAGTAAAATATGTGTAATTTTAAATAATTGTAGCGAGTATGTATATTAAAATTAGTTCGACAATTTCACCCTAATGTCTTTAAGCCATAACTTGAAGCGAGAACTAGAAGAATCTAATAATTCAAAGTGTAAGGACCCTAAAAATTGCTACTATAATGATATATTCGCAAAATAGTAAACAAGTAAATAACAACATCTATATTACATTATATTATTGTAATTGTAATATAGACTGAAATCTCGGTTCATTGGCAGAACCTCAAAACATAGTAACACAATTTATATATATAGATACATGCAAAAGTAGCTCCCATAAAGCTACCTCACTGAACTATCTCTGTTGTCCAGTAGTCGCATCTCCACCTCTCAACTCATGATCTGCTCTCACATAAAAATGATTATCGCAGTCCCATCCATATGGAAAAATAGGGGTAAGTATTAAATCATTCTATATAATAAAACAGATATATGAGTAATAATTATATATTATCATCAATTACAAATTATCAATACACTAAGACGCCTTCTGAAAGTCTACCCTAACTATGTCCGAACTCAGAGGCTATCATCTGTGGGCATATTGTGATCGGCACCCGCAGTACCATTCTGACCACCCTCCAAACAGAGTAGGATTACTGGTGTCCTTCATCACTCATACTGGAGTACCCCTCCGAGCGCGCCACCAGTCATCCCCTCATCGACTTCTCACCACCTGATCTCATAGTCTACCTGACCCGACCAATCAGTGAAGTCTGGGACCTCATTCAGAATCCTCCGACATAGTTATTACACTAATGTACTATGTACTACCCCGGGTACCATTCAAACACAACAAAAATCATTCACATCTGCCGAATTCTAGACCACCTGTCATCACGACTCATTCAGATCAATAAATAATAGTATTTGACTGATTCTGGACACCAACCCTCCGGCTCAGTCTAGCCAATACATAACATCTCATGAGTGATTTTGGGTATCAGCCCTTAGACTCAGTCTGACCCACACACGTCACAGCACATTGTTGAATCTTTAAAAATTTTAATTTCATTCTATATTTTAATTATTTTTCTTAACATACCTTTACTTTATTTTTAAAATTCCAATTATACCTTTAAATATTTTCTATTATTCCTTTTTCATCCCGAAATTATTAAATTACTCTTTTGCCCTTAATCTTTTCTTAAAATTTCATGTATGTCCCTAAATGACTATTTTACCCTTGGACATTTTCGAAAATTTCTTCCATATCCCAAAAATGACTATTTTACCCTTGGACATTTTCAAAAATTCCTTCCATGTCCCGAAAATGACTATTTTACCCTTGGACATTTTCGAAAATTCCTTTCATGTCCCGAAAATGACTATTTTACCCTTGGACATTTTTAAAAATTCCTTCCATGTCCCGAAAATGACTATTTTACCCTTGAACATTTTTTAAAATTCTATTTATGTCCCTAGGATGCAAAATGACTATTTTACCCTTGATCTTTTTTAAAAATTCCTACCATATCCCTTTCTTCTTCCTCTCGCCTAAGTAACCATGCTAGACTTTTCCATATTTCTAATTTCCAAGTTTCAGACAACCAAACTAGTTCCAAATCAAAATTAAACATGAAATATGTTCAATCTAAGTCAAAAACAACAATTTTATCATATAATTCATCCTTAATTTCAAGAATTTCAAAACTTTCAAACCAAGAACAATCATCAAAATCAGAAATTCTTCAAAATCAGACATTCAAATAATTCATATTTCTACTTCTATTCCTTATTTACAGAATACCCAGCAATTCATTTTCTTATATTGAATGAATTAAACTTTCACAAAACTTTCTAAGTGATTTTAACTGATAACAGCAGGTTTTAATCAATTAAAACAATTAGCAAAAAGCTTATTAAGTTGTGTTTAATCGATTAATTCGATTTAACATCAATTAATCCCTCGATATATTATCTCGATTCACTCTTAATAATGTGTCTCGATCAATATTTACTTCGATTCTTGCTCGATAAACGATTTTCGAAATCTCATTCCCTTGGATTCCCTGGTTTCTTAGTTCCTCAAATGCAATATTCCTTAAACTAGTTTTCTCTTGTCACATTTGTGGTGATGGAGGAAGAAACAAAAAGAGAAGAAGAGCAAATAAATAAGAAAGAAGAAATTATAAAATGTTTAAAATACAATGCAAATGGAAAAAAGTTTATGCGACACAAATAAAAAAAATGAAGAAAAATATGTAAGATGGTCCTATTTTAATGACATTTTATATTAATTATTTTTTTAATCAATACATTTTTTCCCATCTTTTATGAATTAAATAATTATAGTTCATCAATATAAAGTATAGTTAGAGAAAAGTTATGATTCTAATAATTAAATTTATTTTATGTTATTAATATCCCTTATATTATGGTCCTTGTAACATGCAAGAGCAACTATCAAGATTAATTCCTTCTTTATATTTATTTATTGTAATTACTTGCTAGCTTTATTATAGGATCACAATTGTACTACAATATGTGTATATAAATACTATCTGTAATATGAATAACCATGCAACCAACACAAATAAGAAAAATGACCTACCAACAATTGTATTTGTCGGGTTGGATAATTATTTCATATGGAAGTCACTAGTTCTTCCATTGATTAAAGGTTGCAAGCTTGATAGCTACATATTAGGAACAAAAGAATATTTAAAACAGTTTGTCACCACAAGTGACAAAATTAAGAAAGATAATCCATAATATGAAGAGTGGATTACACACGACCAAGCTCTCCTAGAGTGGCTAAGAAATGAAAGCGATGAAGATATTATTGAATCATTTGATAAGTTGAAGATCTTGTGGATTTGATGAAGTCAAAGGCTACTTGGGTTAAATGGTAGAGTGATTAGTGAGTCTGCATCTATACATAAGTATAATCATTCATATCTCTCGCTGCATGAGGTTTCATCATTTGAAAGAATTGGAAAATGCCTATAAAGATGTTTTTAATCCGTTAAAAACCAAAGCAATCGGTTAAATTATTTTTAAGAAATTGATTTAACTGATATTATATGAGCTTTATCAATTAAAATGTTCTTAAAACTTACATGTCGGATTTTTAAGCGATAGGTTTTCGAAATAATCGATTAAAACCATTTAAAACATTTATCGGAACTATTTTAATTAATATACTTTCAAATTAATCGATTATTTTCATTAAAGGAGTTTTTGAAAACCTTACGCCAGTGTTTTAACCGATATAGATTCGAAATAATCGATTAAAATCATTTAAGATGTTTTGAAAAGTGTTCGGACAAGTATATGAGATTAAAAGTTTGAAAAGTTTGAACACTTTTCAAAACATCTTAAATGATTTTAATCGATTATTTCGAATCTATATCAGTTAAAACACTGGCAGAAGGTTTTCAAAAACTCCTTTAATGAAAATAATCGATTAATTTGAAAGTATATTAATTAAAATAGTTCCAGTAAATGTTTTAAATGGTTTTAATCGATTATTTCGAAAACCTATCAGTTAAAAATCTGACATGTAAGTTTTAAGAACATTTTAATTGATAAAGCTCATATAATATCAGTTAAATCAATTTCTTAAAAATAATTTAACCGATTGCTTTGGTTTTTAACGGATTAAAAACATCTTTATAGGCATTTTCCAATTCTTTCAAATGATGAAACCTCATGCAGCAGAGAGATATGAATGATTATACTTATGTATAGATGCAGACTCACTAATCACTCTACCATTTAACCCAAGTAGCCTTTGACTTCATCAAATCCAAAAGATCTTCAACTTATCAAATGATTCAATAATATCTTCATCGCTTTCATTTCTTAGCCACTCTAGGAGAGCTTGGTCGTGTGTAATCCACTCTTCATATTATGGATTATCTTTCTTAATTTTGTCACTTGTGGTGACAAACTGTTTTAAATATTCTTTTGTTCCTAATATGTAGCTATCAAGCTTGCAACCTTTAATCAATGGAAGAACTAGTGACTTCCATATGAAATAATTATCCAACCTGACAAATACAATTGTTGGTAGGTCATTTTTCTTATTTGTGTTGGTTGCATGGTTATTCATATTACAGATAGTATTTATATACACATATTGTAGTACAATTGTGATCCTATAATAAAGCTAGCAGTAATTACAATAAATAAATATAAAGAAGGAATTAATCTTGATAGTTGCTCTTGCATGTTACAAGGACCATAATATAAGGGATATTAATAACATAAAATAAATTTAATTATTAGAATCATAACTTTTCTCTAACTATACTTTATATTGATGAACTATAATTATTTAATTCATAAAAGATGGGAAAAAATGTATTGATTAAAAAAATAATTAATATAAAATGTCATTAAAATAGGACCATCTTACATATTTTTCTTCATTTTTTTTATTTGTGTCGCATAAACTTTTTTCCATTTGCATTGTATTTTAAACATTTTATAATTTCTTCTTTCTTATTTATTTGCTCTTCTTCTCTTTTTGTTTCTTCCTCCATCACCACAAATGTGACAAGAGAAAACTAGTTTAAGGAATATTGCATTTGAGGAACTAAGAAACCAGGGAATCCAAGGGAATGAGATTTCGAAAATCGTTTATCGAGCAGTAAATCGAAGTAAATATTGATCGAGACACATTATTAAGAGTGAATCGAGATAATATATCGAGGGATTCACTAGTGCAGAATATGGCTTTTACGTCACCCAATTGTCGTCGCATGCACGTATATTCGACGTAAATAAAACGCGGTGGCAATTTTGTAAATACGGGACAAAAAATTTACGTCGCACACCCCAATATGAGACGTAAAAAGTCATCTTTACGTCGCACTCGGGAGGCGCGACGTAAAGATGGCCTTTACGTCGCGTACGGGGGCGCGACGTAAAAGCTAAGGCTTTTTACGTCGCGTCCCCCTGTACGCGACGTAAAGGCCATCTTTACGTCGCGCCTCCCAGTGCGACGTAAAGATGACTTTTACGTCGCTTACTACACTGCGCGACGTAAAAAGTCTATTTTATTTCCCTCCTGACCCACTTCCTCGTCTCGCGCAACCAGGGTTTTTTAGAACGACGACGAGAACGACGACAACGGCTACCTCGCACACCATTTGCGAGCGGTTTTACGGTGAAAAACATCTACATTGTCGTGTCATTTGACGAACTTCATCTTTCTCCCAGATTGGATTCGAGTTTGAAATCGGTTTTCGTCTACACTCGAGGTTAGTGTTCATTGTCATTGCTATATGTTTACATTGAATCCGTGATTGTTTTTGGGGATCTCAATCACGTTATAGTATGAATGTCTCCACTGGATTGTTATTGGAATGCAGTTATTTGTTTATTTGTTTGAGTGCATTCGGTTTACACACTCCATTGTTGTTGGAACGTGCTTTGTTGTTTGTATATTAATTTTTTTTTACATATAATTTTTAAATCTTTAGGAGTGACGAAACTTTATAACATAATATGAATCGAAGTTGGATGAATGCACGTCGTATTAGTGAAGAGTACGAAAAGGGAGTTGAGGAATTTCGAAATTTGCTAGTGAAAATGGAAAAGCTATGAAAGGGACATATTATTGTCCATGTGTTCGTTGTTTGAATCAAATTCGTCATAAACTTGAGGATATACGTGATCACTTGTTTGTTTATGGTATTATTAAGAGTTATACAATATGGACATGGCATGGAGAAATATTAGACATCCCAACTGTGTCAACTACGGACAATTTTGATGAAGGGATGGATGATAATCTAGAGGATATGATACGTGATATTGGTGAAGAACATTTTATGAAAGCACATCTATATGATTCTTTGAAATCCGATTTTGCGCAACAATTGTACATAGGATGTAGTTTTACAAGATTATCGAGCAACTTTAAAATTGTTTACTTTAAAAGCAAGAAATGGATGGACTGATAAAAGTTTCACCGAATTATTGGAGTTGTTGAAGGAGATGCTTCCTGAAGATAATACATTACCTATTCGTAACTATGAGGCAAAGAAGATATTATGTCCAATGGGTTTAGAGTACAAGAAAATACATGCATGTCCTAATGATTGTATATTGTACGAAAATGATTTTGCTAAATTAAAGATGTGTCCGACATGTGGTTTGTCGAGGTTCAAAACCAAAGTTGAGGAAAGTAGTGGTGAGGAAGAACTAGATGGTCCCCCTGCTAAGGTGTTATGGTATTTGCCAATTATACCTAGGTTTAAAAGATTATTTGCCATAAAAGAAGATGCAAGAAACTTGACATGGCATGCAAATGGTAGAAAATGTGACAATCTTCTTCGACATCCAGTGATTCTCCACAATGGAAAAGGATTGATGAAACCTTTCCAGAATTTGGTGCAGAGCCAAGAAACTTGAGAATTGGATTAGCTACGAGATGGGATGAATCCTTATGGAAATTTAAGTAGTAAACATAGTTCATGGCCGAGTTATGTTGATCATTTACAATTTGCCTCCTTGGTTATGCATGAAGAGAAAATATATGATGTTATCTATGATGATTTCGGGACCTCGACAACCAGGAAATGACATAGATGTATATCTTAGTCCTTTAATTGATGATTTGAAGATGTTGTGGGAAACGAGGAGTGGATGTATTTGATTCATATCACGAAGTGAATTTCAGGTTGCGTGCAATGTTATTTTGTACTATAAATGATTTTCCAGCATATGGTAATTTGAGCGGTTATAGTGTGAAAGGTCATTTAGCGTGTCCTATATGTCAAGAAGACACAAGTTATATCCAATTGAAACATGGACAAAAAGCTGCGTACAATAGGCATAGAAAGTTTCTAGTTGCTAACCATCCATATCGTAAAATGAAGAAAGCATTTAATGGATGTCGGGAGAATGCGAGTTGCATCGAGTACCACGCAATGGTGAACAAGTATATGAGCAAGTGAAAAATATTAATATTGTGTTTGGAAAGACCCAAAAGAAATCCAATGAGAAAAACATTTGGAAGAAACAATCTGTATTCTTCAATCTTCCTTATTGGTGTAAGTTGGAAGTTAGACACTCGTATAGATGTGATGCATGTTGAAAAAAATGTTTGTGATAGTGTAATTGGGACATTGCTTAACATAAAAGGAAAGACAAAAGATGGAATAAAAGCAAGACAAGATTTGGCGGACATGGGTATACGTTCGAATTACATCCACAATCAATTGGAAAACGCACTTACTTACCTCCAGACTTGTCATACTCTATCAAAGAAAGAAAAGAGAAGCTTTTGTGAGTGTTTACGTGAGGTCAAAGTGCCACAAGGATACTCCTCAAATGTTAAGAGTCTTGTGTCTATGCAAGAGTTGAAATTAGTTGGTTTAAAGTCTCATGATTGTCATGTGTTGATGCAACAACTTTTACCAGTGGCTATTCGAAACATCTTACCAACTTCGTTAGAATTGCTATTACTCGGTTATGTTTGTTTTTCAACGCCATTTGTAAAAAGGTAATTGATCCAAAAAAGTTAGATGAATTAGAAAATGAAGCAATTGTAATAGTGTGCCGGTTAGAAATGTATTTTCCCCCTTCATTTTTTGATATCATGGTGCATTTGATAGTCCATTTGGTAAGGGAAATTCGATTATGTGGTCCAATTTTTCTTAGATGGATGTATCCTGTTGAGAGATACATGAAGATCTTAAAAGGATATGTGAAGAATCGATACAGAGCCGAAGCTTCTATTGTGGAAAGGTACATTGCGGAAGAAGCCATTGAGTTTTGTCAAGGATATATGTCAAAATCAGAACCAATAGGTATTCCTAAGATGAGACATGATGGAAGATGTGAAGGTAAGGGTACTCGAAATTTGAAGATTAAAAATGTTAGTCGGAAAGAAGTTGACCAAGCACATTTATACATATTGAACAACACCGATGAAGTAATCCCTTACATATCACAACACATAAGCTGAAATAAAGGCAACACATCCACGAATGAATGAAAAATGGGTATTGAATGAACATAACAAAAGTTTCCTTTCTTGGTTTAAAAAAAGGGTATATGTTGAGATTAATGCTTCAGAAACACTTTTGAGACTTGCTCGTGGGCCTAATAGTGATGTCATTACATTTGGTGGGTATGACATTAATAACTATTGTTTCTACTCAAAAATAGAAGATGATAAAGGTAGAGTACAAAATAGTGGGGTCACAATTCAAGCTGAATCTATGCATTTTTCTAGTTCTAAAGACAAAAATCCTATCACAGACTTCTATGAGTTATTTTGGGGTCATACAAGAGATATGGGAAATTGATTATGTTACTTTTAGGGTGCCTGTCTTCAAGTGTAAATGGGTTGAAGGGAATACGGGTGTGCGAACGAGATGACCTAGGATTTACTTTGGTTGATTTGAGTAAAGTTGGGTATAAGGATGAACCTTTTATTTTGGCATATCAAGCGAGACAAATATTTTATGTCAAGGATCCATGTAATGAGAGATGGTCAATTGTCCTAGAAGGAAGAAGCATGCACGGAATTCATGAAGATGAGTCTCTAGATATACATGAAACACCTTCATTTTCAAGTAGACCATTTGATGACATAGTTGACAATGAAGTTGATGACATACATGCAATTCGAAGTGATCATGATGAAGGGATATGGGAAAACATACCAACATAATAGGTGTTTATCTTCACATTTTCTAGTTCTTTTTATTCAAACTTATAAAGTATGTTGACTTCATATTGTTTTGTTTTTCGGGATATGTCGGATTCCACAGCTGATGCTTGGAAGTGGTAGTGGCGGTGGCGGGAGCGGAAGTGGTGATAAAGGTAGATCTGTCACTCGGTTAAAGGGGTTGACGAGCAAGGAGGGTAGCTAGAGAGAAAACTCAAGTTGAAGTTGATCCACGTTACGGTAAGGCATCCGGCCCAAATGCTGCTAAGTTTAAGAGCTATTTGGGACTACTAGCTCGACACCATGTTCCGATTACTACTCCATCTTGGGATGATGTTGAGGAAACCGAGAAGAACCTCATGTGGCGGGATGTTCGGGTATTCCTATATTTGTTGAATACTTTATATATCATTATTAATTGAATTTAACATTTATTGGTCATTTCACGACAAAATTTTGATGTTCCTAACACCGAGGTGATGAGGAAGAAGATTTTATCCTCCATTGCCATTAGATGGAGGGACTTTAAGACTTTCTTGACACGGGAGTATGTATTTGGAAAGTTTCGAGATGAATCTCCCTGTCTAAAGTATCAAATTAGTGAGGAGGATTGGTTACGAGTTTTGTGCCGGCCGAATGGACCCCTCTTGGCGAGGATAAAAGACAAGCCGCCCAACAACGTCGGAGGTTGAATGATGCACCTCATGTATTGTCACGAGGAGGGTATGCATTATTGGAGCAACGTCTCATGAAATCCAGAGAAGAGTCGGCAGGAGTTGATTCTACTGACCTTGCATCTCCACCCCTCGCTATCGGATGTGGAAGGCAGCCGGACAAAATCGATGGACAAATGACTTACGAGTCCGCACGAATCATTGCTCGAGAAAATCGTAAGTTATAATGTCAATTTGAATTGATTTTAATTTGAAAGTTAGTGTATGACTTAATTATTGTTAATGTGTTGTAGGATGATTTAGTTGAGCGAGACTCGACCAAGGATCATTTATTCCTCATGGTCGACAAGATATATTGGCGCGAGCCATAGGAAAACCAGATTACTCGGGACGTGTGCGTGGTGCTTGGTGGAACCTGGGGCCTTCGTGATTACTTTGGTCCAACATCACGAAGGACCACTTGCCGACTCTTGCAGCCGGGAGGCCTTGCATAAAATGGAGATGCGGTTTGAAGAAAAGTTAAATCAAATAAGGCAATCCTTGCGAGCAAGAGTTTGATGAGAAAATTGAATCTCTCGCCCGCTCTCGACGAACGAGACTCAAGGAACACCTCAAACAATTGAACATGATATTGTTCGAGTCAGCACTAAAGGGAGTTGTGCTGCTACTACTCGTTGATCCTTCAGGAGAATATACTCGGATCGATGCATCACACCGAGTGTGAGTTATATGTTGAAGATGACCCCCGCGTCTAGTGGCCGTTGGTCGAGTTTTTGAGGGTGGCTTAACCATCCATGGTGTCCCTCTACGACCAGACTGGACACGAGTAGTAGTTGATGAAGTTAATGATGCTAATGCTCCGAGTGCCTTTTCCTAATGAAGAGATTCAATTAGTGGGGCAGGCAAGCGGGACATTCTTGGCTTGGCCAAGACGTTTGGTTATGCCACTATCGGCACGAGACCAAGGTAATATATATATATATATATATACATATTGTCTATTTACTTCTTTTCTAGTATTATAATTATATAAATGTTTAATTAATTGTTATCATTTGTTTAGGAGGACTTGCGTCGTGCTAAGCATAAAAAGCAACCTATTATTGATGAGGATCTGACAGAATGTGATGATGATCCCATCTCTATGTTGTTAGCCGTATTACCACGGTTGAGGAAGAGACCGTGTCGGATACAATGGGATGTTAGAGTGTTTGGAATTGACAATTCCAGGTGTTCCATTGTACATTTCCTTGCCCGATGCTTTAGAAATTGCTGGGGAAATTGCATGTTAAACATTTCCATCATACAATTGTGGGCAATGTAAGTCATTTTCATTTATGTTTCTAAGATTATAATAATTATATTCAACTTATAATTAATTGTTTTAGGTACCTTGACAATTTGAGTGTGGAACAAGAAAAATCCGAAGTATACGGATTTATTGAGCCTCAATCCATCCAAAAATCTGGAAATACAAAGGTTGGAATCCAACAATATATGCAAACATGGATGAGTGACTCAAGAAGACATATATATTTGGCTCCATACATTGAAGGGTTAGTATTTTAATTTGTATTTTAATTTATATTTTTGTAACTAATTTTTATGTCATACAATGTAGGTCCCATTGGCAGTTAATTGTAATCATACCCCGGGATTACACTCGTGGTATGGTTTTGTTCATTACATCGGAAACCGAAGTCAAGAAATGAAAAGCTTATTACAAGGGTAACTTTATCTTTTATTCATTAATTATGTTTTTAAATTGTGAATACATATTGAATAATATATGACTTTTTTTCACTTAGAATCGTGTCTGGAACTAATGTTCTAAGTGGAAAACCTAGAACAAAGACATTGCAGTTCATTTATCCTAAGGTTAGAAACTTATTTATATAAGTGAATACCATAATTATTGTTTATATTTCAATTTTGAAAATAATATTATGTTTTTTTCATCATTTCGAGTGTAATAAGCAAACTGACTCGTTTGAATGTGGTTACTATGTAATGTATTGGATGAGAGCCATAGTTTGTGCGGGTTTAATTGATTCTTGGACTGGAGGTAATTACTTTTAACATTAGTTAAGTTTATTTAACTTTATTCATGTTGCATGCTTACAAGAGTCAAATTCATGTTTCGGTATTTCAAGATCCATCTCCATTACCGGAATCCGAGATTACGGAAATTAGAGAACAATGGGCAAAATTTTTTGTTCTACAATTCTAGTACATTATTTTTTATGTTCTTGTTCATATTATATTGTGTGTATTATGTAGTTTAGTTTAGTTTGTATAGGTAGCTTAGTTTGTATAGGTAGCTTAGTTTGTATAGGTAGCTTAGTTTGTATAGGTAGCTTAGTTTGTAATAGATTTTTTAGTTTGTATGTTTGTATTATTTTGTTTTATTATGTAGTTTGAATTATATAATATTATATTTTTAATTTACTAGCAAAAGAAAACTGCTCCGAACTTGTCTGGTTGTAATTTTTGCAGGTTTTAGTTGTAAAACAGAGTAAATAAACCCAATTTTAAAAAAACAAGTAAATTTACGTCGCATATTGGTATATACGACGTAAATTTACGTCGCATATACCAATATGCGACGTAAATTTACGTCGCATATACCATATGCGACGTAAATTTACGTCGCATATGGTATATGCGACGTAAATTTACGTCGCATATTGGTATATGCGACGTAAATTTACGTCGTATATACTGTATGCGACGTAAATTTACGTCGTATATACTGTATGCGACGTAAATTTTCTGTTTTTTTTTTTTAAATTGAAAAGGTTTTTACGTCTGTTTATTGTATATGCCACGCAAAATTACGTCGTATCTTCATAACTGACGTAAATCTACGTCGGGTAAAAGGGTCCGACGTAAATTTACGTCTCCCGCTTTTACGTCGGACTTAAATACGACGTAAAAAGCCCTAAATACCTGACGTAAAAGCCCCTTTTTGCACTAGTGATTGTATCGAGAAAATGTATCGAGACTGAATATTAGGAAATAGAAAATTACACGAATGTGAGAAATCAAGTATGTTATCTAGGCAAACTTGACCCTTCCTTTTATAGCTAATTAGTAATTAATTTTGTTTCACATCTTAATAACTAACTTTTATTATAACGAAATCATCCTTTAAAACAATCCTTGGGATACTTCTTTGAGGTCATAAAAAAATTCCCATGTTACGTCTTCAGGTAGATAATATTTTCATTTCACAAGGACTTTGGTGATTGTCATTCCTCTCCTCTTCACTGTCATCCAATCTAAGATGGTCTCTAGTTCCTTTTCCTGTAACCTCCCTTCAGTTTGATAAGGCAACTCTGTGGAAACTAGTCCCTCTCCCACATGCTTCTTCAGCTATGATATATGAAACACATTATGGATCTTTGAACTCACTGAAAGTTCTAGTTTGGAGGCTACCTCCCTTACCTTGTTCATAATATTGTAGGCTCAAAATATTTGAGACTTAATTTGGCATTAGGCCTAAAATTCACTAAAATTTGCTTGTAATGTTACATAAACCATGTCCCCAATTTCATAGCTTTTATCTGATATGTGCCTATTAGCCACTTGCTTCATCCTCTTTTCTACTATCTTCAAATAAAACTTAATTATTTTCAACATTTCTTCTCTTTTAGTGAAGATTTTGTCCACCAATTTCACACTAGATTTCTCAGGTGAATAAGAAAACATGACCAAAATGTGATCTTAATGCATGTTTTGTCGTTTCCTTTGTTAGTATAATTAAGGAGGACAGTGAGAAAATTTACTGTGATGATTACCACCAAAAATTGCATAGATTCTGCAACAAATATGATGCCTATAAAAGATTTAAGACAATAAAATAAGAAGAGAGAAACACTTCCATGAACATACCACATTTATTCGCATTTTATCGAAACGTGAGAACTTATTAAATTTTCTTTAATCTCTCACATGTATGTATTTTTTTTTTTTGCTATATTTAATTTTTTATAAGTAACTTAAAAATATATTTTTTAGTTATATTTCAAAATAACTTAAAATATATTCATGAATTTATTTTAAATGATAATATAGTTTAGTTTATATATAAATAAAATATATATTTAAAATAAAATTAATTCTTTTATATATTTAAAAAATTTTAAACTAAGATACATATTATAAAATTATAAATAATTTATTTAATTAATTAGATAATATATTTTTTATGATAGACATCATATAATTTAATATTTTAATAAATAAATAACTTTTAATTTATTTTTTATATTTAATACACTAGTGGATCTACATTCACATAATAAACTATTTTCCATACCAATCAACACTATAGGGTGGATGTTCATATAATTTATAATTTTTAAAATATTTATTTTATTGAAATGATTTCAATGTAAAGTACGTATTTATTTATATTTATAATAAATTATATTATTATTCAAATTAAATCTTAAATATAATTTAAATTATTTTGAAGTATAATTTTTTCAAAGATTTTAAGTAGTTTTTTTAGATAATTTATGAGAAAATATTTAAAGAGAACGAGAGAAAAAAAATGTAATGTAGGTGAGAGAAATATGTAATAATGAAAGAAAGATACAAAGAAAAAAATATTAGTTAAATATAAAGTTATCTAATTTTAAGTGATTGTGTGCAAATATCATATTATTGTGCATATTAGAATTACAAGAAATAAAAATATATTATAAAAAACACATTATACAAGAAAAGAATGATACAGGAAAAGAAGTTTTGATATTCCGTGAAATAGTCTTTTTACATGTTGATTATGATAATATTATTTAAAATTTATTAACATATTTAATGTATTTTTTATTTTGAAATTCTAATTTGTTATAATTTTATTTTTAAAAGATGTCTCATTATGTTGAGAAAAAAATGTATATATAATTTTTAAGTAGTGTAAAACTCATCAATATGTCAAAATATAATCCCTACGACTAAGGGTAGCAAAACTCATGTTATCGGTCTTATAATAGGTATTAGTATTCCCTTTAGGAAAAATGGTGTCATGATCTTATTATTATTATAGAAATTCTCATTTTTCATATAATATTTTTGTAATTTTTTTATAAAAATGACAAGAAATAAGTTTTTTTACAAATTTAAATAAATTTTTACAAAATTATTGTATAGAAAATAATTAATATTATAGTAGTGCGTATATTATGGTTTATTAAGACGTGCAAACTACTGTGTATTTTAAAATTTTAATTTATAACAATTTTATTTTTAAAAGACATAATTTAAAAGAGATTATATATAAAAAGTATTCTTAATCTCATTTTCTACTCATCTATCATTAGCAATATCCAATTATAAAAAATGTCTTATAAAAATGAGACGCTTAATTAAGATATTAAATTATTAGCATATCTTTTCATTGAGAGTCATCCATGAGCTCAATTTTACAAATTTGAAGTTCACCTGATTTTGTTCTGAAATACGTTACAATCCAGTAGCATTTTTTGTATATGAACAGAAGTACGAGGGAAAAATTATTTTTATTATAATACCCTACAAATTTACTTCTCACACAAAGATTATTTAAGAATGTTTCAAGATAAAAAATTGACTTATTGGCTATATGCACGGATGGATATTGACTATTTATCGTGAGAAACTAAATAATATATTATTAATAAATAATAAATAAATATAAAAGAAAGAAAAAGATGAAAGAGTAAAAGAATAAAATTGTAAATATATATTTAAATATATTAAATAATTATTAAATTTGAGTGGGACAAAATCATAAATTATATGAGAGCTTACAAAATTGAGGAGAGACTGAGAGAATAAAATTGTAAATAAACAAGTATATATATTAAATTTTTATTAAATTTAAGAGAAGTAAAATCGTAAACTAGATGAAAGTTACAAAACTTTGAGAGGGTTAAGATCCTCAACTCCCAGGAGTAAGATGACAATGCCTTTCAAAAATATGAAAATTGGATACAAGCAAAGATAGAATAATGTTGCGGGTATCTTTTGTAATATTCGTATTATTAAAGTGTTTTAATAATAGAGGTTATCTTATTATGATATCATGAGATGAGTTTAAAATAGGTCAATTTAATTTAATTTTATGAACAAGAAATTTTATAACTCAATTTGATAAATTATGTAGGTTAGTTAATTTAAAAATGTGTCTTATTTATTATTATTATTATTATTTTTATTTTTTTTAATAATTGATATAGGTGTTCACTCGGTAAAATATCTCTTCTCTTGTGATTTACAATCGGCATTGATATTGTTAAAATTTTAGAACAAATACTATAGGTGAATTGAAGTTTATAATTTTTACTAAAACAAGTACTTTATTTAAAATTAAATTAAATTATATATCAAATATGATGTATTTTATGAGAATAATAAGAATCAAATCAGGATTGAAAAAGAGAATGATAATATATAAAAAATTATATTAATCATTGTAATAAGGTTTTAATTAATTAATAAGTTTTTAATAAATTAAAATATTTCATATATCAAATCAATCACTTAGAAGAACGTAATATGTAAAAATAACTTTTTGTACCATTAAAATTTGTACAATAATTCTCAATCAATATTTGAAGCATGTAAATGACTCATTTAAAACTCTTAAGATAGAGTTATGATTAATCAATAACAGATGAATTCACACAAACACAACTAATCAACGTCATTTTCGCATATCATCTAACAAAAGTGTAATCATCAAATAAACTTTTAAACTTGTTTTTATTCCATGTAACAAATTAGTTTATTAAAAATTAAAAAATAGATAAAATATTGACATGCCACAATCTAATTAAAACCTTATTAATCTGTGAGTTAAGTGAATCAATTTTAAACTTCTTTTAACAATAGTTAAAAAATTTATTTTATTTTTAATTTAACCCAATTCAAACATAAACCAAGTTAATTCACAGGCCTAACCTAACTCATGTTGATTAAGCAAAACTACACATATTAAAAAGGTAATTAATTCATTTAATTTTCAAAGAAAAAAAAAAGTGTACAGGATTTCAAAGAAAAATATAATTTCTCATAATTCAATTTCAGTACCGATTTGGGTTTAAAATCGTAACCCGACCCGGTCTAAATAGGAATGGAGCGAAGCGGTGTGTTCAGTGTTCAGCCGTGATAAGGGCAGACATAAAGCATCCATCTACTCCATCGTATCAGCTTCCGTGGTCGGGAAAGAGCAAAACCAATCCCTAACCCTGACCGCAGAAGCCAACATGTCTGATTCCGAACAGATAATGGAGGAAAGCCAACCCCTGACCGAAGAAAATGAGCGGGGCGAAGACAAACCCATGTCTAATTCCGACGACTCTGATTCGGAGGACGAAGCTCAGCAGAGTCTCCAACTTGAGTCTCTCGAGACCGAGCTTGCTGCTAATCCCTCTAATTACGATGCTCATTTGCAGGTAATTTCTTTCTTCCTCAACTCAACTCTAGTCTATTCTTTTCCCTTTTTTCAAGTTTGTCCCAAATGATCGTTTTTCTTTTTCAGTATATAACGCTTCTGAGGAGAACTGGTGATGTTGATAAACTTAGAAGAGCCAGGGAAGCTATGAGTGAACTCTTTCCTTTGAGCCCTGCAATGTGGCGTCAATGGATCAAAGATGAGCTTTCTCTCGTCACTGCTTCTCGGTCGTTTTCTCTTTCCTCGACTCCATTTACATTGCCTTTTTCTTTCTTCTCTCCAAATTAGGATTTCTCGACCTCTTTTTCTTATGCTTTCCCTTTACCATGCAGACCCGAGGCTTTCTCTCGAATTCTGAACCTTTACGAACGAGGGGTGTTTGACTATAAGGTTGGTTATTATATTTCAATATGCTGCCCGCTTTAGATAATTAATGTCTGCTTGAGCAATTCATATGTTTGCCTTTTCATACTTAAGAAGAGTTCTCTTTAAAACTGTAGCTCCTTTTCGAGGATACTTAAGGATATAGATATGATAGGAGAAGCAGGAACAACTATTTTTTTCAACATTTATAATTAAATTATTATTAGTTTAAAGGTTTTGCTTAACTGTTGTGTTATCATCTATTTCAGTCTATCTCTCTTTGGTGTGACTACATTAATTTTGTCCAAGAGTTTGACCCAATGGTACGCCAATGTACACCTACTGGTATTTCCAAGGCAAGGGATCTGTTTGAGAGTGCCCTTACTGCAGCTGGTTTGCATCTCGCTGAAGGAAGTAAAATATGGGAAGCATACAGGATTTATGAGCAGACTATACTTTTAACCATCGATGAGACTGATGCACAGGTCTGAACATTTTCAACTTTACCATAGATCTATCCTCATCATGCTAGCCAACATACTTCAGCTCTATGCAAATTTTATATGTTATTGCCATGCTTTTAATTTTTTCACTCTTTAGAATCCAGAGGTTTTACTTGGCTGATAATATTGAGGACATAACAATATAGGTGCAGCTAAAATAAGTTTTGTTCCCCAGTTAGTGCTTTGAATGCACAAATATGGCCTGAGCTAAATATAAATTCAGTTGATAGTATAGTTTCATTTTGGTTTGATGAAAGGGATTTATAAGACAGCGGAAATTCTGCTGCCAAAAAGAAATTTGATTTGTATTACCTTTTTCCATTTACCAAATTTTTTTGGGTCAGCTTGTTAACTTGATATACAGTTGAGTACAGAACAATTTACAATGTAGTTGTGGGAAAAAAAATGGTATATCTGAGTTAGTGCTTTGAATGCACAAAATGGCCTAAGTAAATGTGAAGATTCAATTGGGAGTGTAATTTAATTTTGGTCTGTTGATGTCTAAAAGAGTGTTATAGAACAAAGAAAATTCAGCAGCCAAAGAGAAACATGATTTGGAGATTAACTTTGAAATTGACAAAAAGAGTTTGGATTTATTGAAGCTTTTGGTGGCATCATAGGTTGTTGTTTCAGTAGTATGTTAAGTTTTCTTTTCCCTTTCCAGGCCAAAGAAAAGCAAGTTCAACGCATTCGAAGCTTATTTCACCGCCAGTTGTCTATTCCCCTGGCTGATATGAGTTCAACACTTACTGCCTACAAGACTTGGGAGATGGAACAAAGAAATCTTCAAGATGTTGAATCCATTGACTTGGTTGATATTGATCCTAATGTTGCATCTTCATACCAGAAGGCCTTGGAGATGTACAATGCTCGTTTTCATCTTGAAGAACAGATTTTGAGGCCGAATATTTCTGATTCAGAAAGACTACAACACTACATGGTATGTCTCCATGTCAAAACGTGACCACTTATTTCTAAGAGATAAAATCCTAGAATTTTATTCATTTGTTGTTCTTTAGTTTGTGTAACTTCTTTTAATAAGATATTTGTATTGCAGAACTATTTGAAATTTGAGCAATCTTATGGAATGCCAGCCAGAATTCAAGTTCTATATGAACGAGCTATAACTGAGTTTCCTATAACACCTGATCTCTGGCTTGATTATACTCGCTATTTAGACAACACTTTGAAGGTTTTAAAATTTCCCTTGTTACTATCTCTGTCACATCTTATGGTAAATAATATCATTGAAGGTTGGTCTTCAACCAAACCAAATTGCATCATGTGATATACAAGCCAACTTCACCTAGTGGGATATGAAGTTGTATTATCTTTGTCACTTTACAACATCCATTTACTATGTCTAATTTCTAATTTGGACTTTCTCCCTTTTGCTTCTTTCTGTAGGTTGGTAATATTGTCAACAATGTTTATTCTAGGGCGACTAAGAACTGCCCTTGGGTTGGAGAACTTTGGATTCGGTATTTGCTTTGCTTGGAGCGTGGTCATACTTCTGAGAAAGACTTGTCTGAAGTATGTTTGTATATATGACCCATTTTTATTGCAAAATTTCCCCATTATTGATGCATGTTAAATATTTGAAATCCACCAAATGTTTCTTCAACCCTCAATAGGTTGAGTGGTTTGTTAACGAGTAAATAATGTTGTTTCTGGTTTAATAATGACTAAGGCAAGTTCTTGGTATAAAGATGCGCTTGTCTTTCTAATACTTCCTCATTGATTTGAATGTTATTCTATCGCAAGAGGAAGAAATATTGACACACATGGTAACGATTAGCAAACTGATATGTATGACCTTAGGTTTTTGTATTGATATGAATAGAGTCTTTCAATGTGGTAGTTGTACCTCAAAAAGTTAATTTTTTGATCAAGAAAACGCAGGGTAGTTTGTGATATAACCCAATTGGGCATCTTGTGTTGTCCAATTCCTTTATCCTGATTTTTGCTTCTCCAAGTTACTGAACTTTCTCCAAGAACCATACATTACCCGAGGTGAATTTTCTATTAGTGATAGAGTTTGCATAATCAACATCAGTATATATCTTCAGGTCAAAGTGTCTTTTGTTCTGAATAGCAACCCCTTTCCTGGGCTTGACTTCAAATATTGGAGAATTTTGTCAACTGTTTGCATGTGTGTTTCTCTTAGATCATGCATAAATTGACTCACCACACTAACCATATAAGTAATGTCTAGTCTTGTGTGTGATAGATAAATCAGTTTCCCTACCAATATTTGATATATAGTATTTTCTACTGGAGAACTCTCTTCTCTTGCAATTCTATGATTCTTTCTGTTCAATTGAACTCTTGAGGTTTTATCTTAGCTGTCCTGTTACTTTCTTTGAGGAGATCAAGTACGTATTTTCTTTGAGATGAATATTCCTTTATTGGAATATGAAACCTCTATTCCAAGAAAGTACTTGTGTTTTCCAAGTTTTTCATTTCAAAGTGGATAGCTAATTTTTCTTGAAAGCCAATTTCTCAGTTTCATCATATCTTGCAATAATCATATCATAGGCAAGCAATACAGTAAGTTTACTTGTAGGGGAGTACTTTATGAATAAAGTATGATCTCCTTGCCTTTGCCTGCATTCGTAAATCACTCAAATCATGTTCTTGAAGATTGTTTAAGACCATATAAAGCTTTCTTGAGGCGGCACACCTTGTTCCTTCCATTTTTTAGTTTCAAATCCTAATGGAATCTCCACACACACACACACACACACACACACATATATATTCTCCTAAAGTTCTTAATCAAAATTCTTCCCATCCAACTGGGTACCAAAGAAAGAATAATTTGAATTGTATTCATCTTTGCCAATGGTGCAAATGTCTCCTTATAGTCAATCCTGTAGGTTTGAGTGTGGCCTGTTGCTACTAATCAGACTTTATATTTGTCTATTGTCCCATTTACCTAATGTTTCAATGTGAAAATCCATCTGCACCCTATGGTCCTTTTGTCTCTTGGTTTGTCAACTATAAGAAAAGAAAAAGGTTATTGAGTAGTTCAAATCTTCTGCAAGTTTTTGTATAGAGATAGGACATTGTCAGTTTTGGGACACATAAAACATCATTTAATACAATAATGGTTCTAAGTTATACTCCCAGATCCACATATGCACATTGTGATGAGTTGTTCTCTACTTGTTTTGACATTAGTTGAAGAGCATAGAAAAGGGAGTCATGTGATATGTTGCTTCTGAATCAAGAATCCAAACACCCTGAGACATAGGGCAAATAGTATTTGTTAAGATTCCAACATAAAATCAATTGGCAATATGAGGAATAGCCTAAGAGGTATTTAACCTATACCACATGATATGAGGCAGACGATGTGAGACTTCCAACACGTCCCTTCCAATGAAGCTTACGAGACCAAGATAAGGGTAGTTTTGACCCAAAACAAAAGGGCAACTTGGCTCAAGACAACAACCGAAAATAAGTTAGGCTTCAAATCTGATACTATGTTAAGATTTTAATATAAAACCAATTAGCAATATGAGCAGTAATCTAACAAGTATTTAAACCATATCACATAACTTGAGATAGACAATGTTGGCCTTCCAACAGTATTGAATGAACTTATACCTTACATGGACAGGGTACATGATCCAAATCAATCATTGTTCTAAGAAGATCAAGCTTCTTCTCTTAGGCGTAAACTGAAAAATGATATGCTTTCACAGCAAAGGGAACCTGCTTTAATAATGTTGAAGTATTTATTAGATTAAATGTATCTTGTTGGACATTTATGAGATTAGTTGTAGATCTAGTTCCTAGAATGCATCTGTTTATCTTCTCTAGGATTAATCATGTCTCTCTATTAATTGTATCTCTGAATCTGTATTTTTATCTCCTATAAATAAGAGAACACAAGAAGATGATTTCAGGCTCTCAAAATCAGTTCTTTATTTTCTTTTTTCTATTTCAAGTTGGTATCAGAGCGGGTTCATCCCGCTCTGCCTGTCTCTGTTTTTTTTCTGGCATTAATCGCCGTTCACCGTCGTCCGCTGCCGTCCGCCGCCGGTGTTGTCTTCTCCGGCGCCTTTTTCCTCTCTGATACTTGGGTTTGGCTCACCTCGAGGAGCGCGACCCAACCCTAGTGTTCGCTTCCTCTATCTCTGCCTCACACGCCGCCACGCGCCACCCTCGTCCGCGGCTTCCTCCGCGCGTGGGCCTCACGCGCCGCCCTCTCGGTGGCTGTTTTGCTCCAGGCCACCTCTATTCGGCTCGCCTCGTCGCCCTGGTGCCAGATCTGCACTTTGTTTTGTGTTCTCGGTCACAAAACGTGGTGGGTCTGCATTTTTCTCTCTGCCTCTCTCGGTCCTCTCTCTGACATCACGCTGGTCCCTTCTCGTTTCCTGGAAAATGTCAGGATCTGTGTCTGTATCTTTTTCTGGGACTCCGACTATAACCACAGAAAAATTAAATGGGAAAAATTATTTGTCTTGGGCTTCCTCTGTTGAACTCTGGTTTCTAGGTCAAGGAGTTCATGATCATCTAGAAGAAGATGGAAGTACTATACCAGCAGACCAGGCTCCTCAATGGAAGAAACTGGATTATCAACTTTGTGCACTATTATGGCAATATGTTGAACCACATATTTTGAGCACTCTTCGAACCTTCAAGACATGTAATTCTTTTTGGAAAAAGGCTCAAAATATCTTTGCTAACGATATTCAACGACTTTATGATTCTGCTAATAGACTAGCCTCCCTTAAGCAAGAGGATAATTCCATGATGTCCTTTGTTGCTGAAGCTCAGTCAGCTGTTGAAGAATTAAAAATGTTCCTGGAGGCAGAATCATTAGAAGAAAGGAAGACGAAGCTGGATAAATTCTATATGGTAATGATTCTTAGGGCTATGAATCCAGAGTTTAATCATGTTAGAGACCAGATTCTAACTGGAGAAGAAGTTCCTTCTACGGAGAGTTTAATCACAAGGCTACTTCGTGTTCCTTCTATCAAAAGCAAAAACAGTCAGGAACTTGCTGATTCTTCCGCCATGATTTCTGCTCGTGGAAGAGGTAATCACAGCTCTAGAGGACGTGGTGGGAAAGGACGTCCTCAGTGCTCTCATTGCAAAAGAATGGGACATACTAAGGAAAATTGCTTTGCTCTTCACGGCTTTCCTGATAAGGCAGCTAATACCTCAAAATCTGAAGTTGATGAGCCCAAGTTCTCTCATGAAGAGTATCAAGAATATTTAAGGATGAAATCAACCAATTTGGCTCAAGCATCTACAACACCAAATTCGTCAATGTCTTGCATTTCGCAATCTGTGGAAAGTCAAAATCCATGGATTATTGACTCAGGTGCTTCTGACCACATGTCTGGTAATACCTCTTTATTTTCCTCTCTTTCATTTCCTAAAACATCCCATCTCATATCTTTAGCTAATGGATCTAAAGTAGCCTCTAAAGGAATTGGTCAAGTATCCATCTCTTCTTCTTTAAACCTTCAAAATGTTCTTTGTGTTCCTTCTTTTCCATTCAGTCTTGTTTCTGTAAGCCAATTAACCAAATCATTGAATTGCTCAATAACCTTTAATGCCAATTGTTTTGTTATCCAGGAACGTGGTACGGGTTGACTGATTGGAGAAGGACATGGATCTGGAGGCTTATACTACCTTAGGACTAAGTCATCTGTATCTTGTGTTGCGTCTTTATCCCCAAAACTGTTACATGAGCGATTAGGGCATCCTCATTTAGCAAAATTAAAAAAAATGGTTCCTGAACTTCAGAATCTTCAAACTCTTGAATGTGAATCCTGTCAACTAGGGAAACATACCAGGTCATCCTTTCCAAATCATTCTGAATCTAGATGTGATTCTGCTTTTAGTATTGTTCATTCAGATATATGGGGACCTAGTCGTGTTTCATCTTTTGGTTTTAGATATTTTGTTACTTTTATTGATGGGTTTTCTAGATGTACTTGGGTTTATCTTATGAAAGATCGTTCTGAACTATTGCCTATCTTTAAGTCTTTCCTTAATGAAATCAAAACTCAATTTGGAAAAGTAATCAAAGTTTTACGAAGTGATAATGCCAAAGAGTACTTTTCTAATGATTTTTCTAATGTCCTAAATTCTCAAGGCATTTTACACCAGTCCACGTGTCCTCACACACCACAGCAAAATGGTATAGCAGAACGAAAAAATAGACATTTGGTTGAAACTGCTCGTACCTTATTGCTGGGTGCCAATATGCCTATTCATCATTGGGGAGATGCTATTCTAACTGCATGCTTTCTCATTAATAGAATGCCATCTTCTTCTCTTGATAATAAAGTTCCACACTCTATTCTATTTCCAAAGGAACCAATTTTTCATGTTTCTCCTAGGGTATTTGGATGTATATGTTTTGTTCATGACATGTCTCCTGGCTTAGATAAACTCTTACCTAGAGCTATCAAATGTGTCTTCTTGGGGTATTCTCGTCTTCAAAAAGGATATCGGTGTTATTCTCCTGAAACCAAGAGGTACTACATGTCTGCTAATGTCACCTTTTTTGAATCATCATCCTTCTTCCCTTATTCTATGCAGGATATTGATTCTGTCCAAAATGTGCTTCCTGTTCCCTTAGTTGAATCAGTTGTACCTCCTATTTCTGACCAAAATACTCTAGAATCAGCATCACAGCCTATCATCACCTATCAACGCAGGAACCAGGTGAACAATCCCATTCCCCAAGATGAGCCATCCATAACAGGTCCTTCACCATCATCCTCTAATACCACGACTCCTGATAACGATGATTCCAGTTGGCCCATTGCCATTCGCAAAGGTACTCGTTCTACTCGTAATCCTCATCCCATTTACAATTTTCTTAGTTATCATAGATTGTCTCCTTCCTATTGTTCTTTTATTTCCTCTGTCTCCTCTATTACAATTCCCAAAAATGTGGTCGAAGCGCTTGATCATCCTGGATGGCGACAAGCCATGATTTCTGAAATGCAGGCTCTTGATCACAGCAAAACTTGGGAGCTTGTTCCTCTCCCTTCGGGAAAGAAAACAGTTGGTTGTCGTTGGATCTATGCTATTAGAGTTGGGCCCAATGGTCAGGTTGATCGTCTTAAAGCAAGGTTAGTGGCTAAAGGGTATTCTCAAATATATGGACTTGATTATTGTGATACTTTTTCTCCAGTAGCCAAAATGACCACTGTCCACCTGTTCCTTGCCATGGCCGCCATTCGTCATTGGCCTCTTCATCAATTGGATATTAAAAATGCTTTTTTGCACGGTGACTTAGAAGAAGAAGTTTACATGGAGCAACCTCCTGGATTTGTTGCTCAGGGGGAGTCTGGTTTGGTTTGTAAATTACGTCGATCCCTCTATGGCCTAAAACAATCTCCACGGGCTTGGTTTGGAAAATTCAGCTCTATTGTTCAAGCTTTTGGATTAAAACGCAGTGAAGCAGATCATTCAGTGTTTTATTGTCACACTGCCCCTGGCAAACATGTTTATTTAATTGTGTACATTGATGATACTGTCATCACAGGGAATGATGCTGCTAAAATATCTCAGTTAAAAGAGCACTTGAGTAGTCATTTTCAGACCAAGGATCTTGGAAATCTAAAATATTTCTTGGGTATTGAAGTAGCTCAATCAAGAGAAGGTATTGCCATCTCTCAAAAGAAGTATGCTCTAGATATTCTAAAAGAGACAGGTATGATTGATTGCAAACCTGTGGACAGTCCTATGTGTTGAAAGTCCCACATTGCCTACCTCATATCATTTGGTATGGTTTAAATACATGTTAGGCTACTTCACATATTGCCAATTGGTTTTATGTTAGAACCTTAACATGGTATCAGAGCCAAAGCCTAACATCTTTCCGGTTATTGTCATGGGCCAAAAAGTTGCCCTTTAGTTGGGTTAAAAGTACCCTTTGCCTGGTCCGGCAGGCTTTGTTGGAGGGGGTGTGTTGAAAGTCCCACATCGCCTACCTCATATCATTTGGTATAGTTTAAATACATGTTAGGCTACTCCACATATTGCCAATTGGTTTTATGTTGGAACCTTAACAGTCCCACATCGCCTACCTCATATCATTTGGTATGGTTTAAATACATGTTAGGCTACTCCACATATTGCCAATTGGTTTTATGTTAGAACCTTAACATGGTATCAGAGCCAAAGCCTAACATCTTTCCGGTTATTGTCATGGGCCAAAAAGTTGCCCTTTAGTTGGGTCAAAAGTACCCTTTGCTTGGTCCGGCAGGCTTCATTGGAGGGGGTGTGTTGAAAGTCCCACATCGCCTACCTCATATCATTTGGTATAGTTTAAATACATGTTAGGCTACTCCACATATTGCCAATTGGTTTTATGTTGGAACCTTAACATGGTATCAGAGCCAAAACCTAACATCTTTCCGGCAGGCTTCGTTGGAGGGGGTGTGTTGAAAGTCCCACATCGCCTACCTCATATCATTTGGTATGGTTTAAATACATGTTAGGCTACTCCACATATTGCCAATTGGTTTTATGTTAGAACCTTAACACTATGGATCCAAATTTGAAGTTAATGGCAGGACAGAGTGAAGTTTTCTCTGACCCAGAAAGATATAGAAGACTGGTTGGGAAACTTATTTATTTGACGATTACTAGACCTGATTTGTCTTTTGCAGTTGGTGTTGTCAGCCAATTTATGCAAGCTCCTTGTGTGGATCATTGGAATGCTATCATTCGAATCTTAAGATACATTAAAAAAGCTCCAGGACAAGGATTATTATATGAAGACAAGGGAAATACCCAAATTTTTGGGTACTGTGATGCTGACTGGGCTGGATCTCCTATGGATAGGCGTTCCACTACAGGCTATTGTGTTTTCATTGGAGGAAATATCATTTCATGGAAAAGCAAAAAGCAAAACGTTGTTGCCCGATCCTCTACTGAAGCTGAATATAGGGCAATGGCGTCTCTTACTTGTGAACTTGTTTGGGTAAAACAATTCTTGCAAGAATTGAACTTCTGTGAGATTCAATCTATGAAGATGTATTGTGATAATCAAGCTGCTCTTCACATTGCTTCCAACCCAGTATTTCATGAGAGGACCAAGCATATTGAGATTGACTGTCATTTTATTCGGGAGAAATTGTTGACTAAAGAAATTTGTACTGAGTTTGTTGGTTCCAATGAGCAGCTTGCAGATGCATTAACAAAATCTTTGAGAGGACCTCGAATAGAATTCATTTGTTCCAAGCTTGGTACATTCAATTTGTATGCTCCAGCTTGAGGGGGAGTGTTGAAGTATTTATTAGATTAAATGTATCTTGTTGGACATTTATGAGATTAGTTGTAGATCTAGTTCCTAGAATGCATCTGTTTATCTTCTCTAGGATTAATCATGTCTCTCTATTAATTGTATCTCTGAATCTGTATTTTTATCTCCTATAAATAAGAGAACACAAGAAGATGATTTCAGGCTCTCAAAATCAGTTCTTTATTTTCCTTTTTCTATTTCAAGTAATAAAAAGGAAATCTCATATATAAGACAAATGAGAAGTCATTGCCCCTTGGAATGGAGTGAAGGGTCCCAACAATGCTGTCTGTGGTGACAACAAGTGAGTTGCATTACATGCCCTGGTGGTGGAGGCGCTAGGTAGATCTTCTAATGATGTAATTGTCGGCTTTGTGATTGCCAGTGTGGGGCCCACCTCCCTAGCCACAGTCATTCTCAATGGCAACAATGGCTGAGTGGACAGTGTATATCATTGTTTCACTGTTTGTGCAATATTGGAAACAGAACCCCCAAGATTGGGAGATTTGATACCAACTTGAATTACATAGGGAAACAAGAAATTATTTTATTGCTATCAATCACACCTATTACATTCTTAGCTCCTCTATTTGTAATTATCAATCTCTCTAAAATGAGGAAACAAATATGCTGAAATAATTAAGAAGATTCTAAAGATGTTTTCTCCTAATCCATAAAGAGATATGGAGGATATTTTTATCGTAATAAACCGCAATTTACAACGGTTATTATACAGAAAAATTGGTACCATACTGTGGAATCATATACAGATGCAGATTGAGTTTGCAATGCTACGTATAGAAGGTTTACATTGGGTTATTGCATTTTTATTGGAGGAAATTTAGTCACTGGGAGAAGTAAAAAACAAAGTCTAGTGGCTAGGATTATTGCGGCAGTAGGATATAGATGAGTGGCACAAGGGATTTGTGAAGAATTGTGAATTATTAAGTTGCCACGAGCTGAAGATTCAAAACTCAGCACCAGTAAGATTATAATGTGATAATCAGGCAGCTATCTCTACAACTCACAACCCAGTATAACATGATACAACTAAACATGTAGAAGTTGATAAACACTTCATTAAGGAGAAAATAGAGGAAGGGCAGATTTGCATTTCCTATATTCCAACCACATATTAGGTGGTACACATTCTCACCAAGGGTTATGATGTGGACCCCATGGATATAAAGATCCAGAAACCCCATGCACACACTTTGATAGGATACAAGCAATAGGATACTAAACTCCTAAGAAACCCATTTTTAGAAACATAAATAACCAGGATAAGGAAGAACTATAAAAATATCACGGGGAAGTATATCTTTATAATAGCCTTGATGTAGCAAGTAAAGATGATCACTTGGGAATTTCTTTAGAAGAAAATCCTAATAATGAAATTTCTTTCGAAAACAAAATCTGATGGCTACCTCAGTTTCAGAGTTATTTATAACTCTTACATTAGGTTAAATGTTTAGTAAGCTTACTAGAAAAGGTCCATCTTGCTTAATAACAATTGGGCTAAATAACACTTCAACACATACATAAAAATTAATAATAAAAATACAACGTTGACATAATATATAACGAGGTTTCAAACTGCCTATTTTTCATATTTGCCCATTTAGCTTTGTCTTCTCTTCCTCAACCCATGCTTGACGCATCTCTGTCTCACAAATGATTGGGCTAAGTTTCTAAAGCATCATTTCAACCTGTGATAGGTCCCTCCATGATGTTGAAATTTCCATCTTTGTTCTCTAATGCTGGAATGTCCACTTCAATGACATGATTGGCAAGCTGTCCATGTATGACATCTTTAAGCCATCTTGTGGGGGAGTGTTGAAAGTTTACATTAATTATCTTTTATCTCTCCATTTATTGTAAATATTCTGTTTTTATTTTAAAGTAATCAGATAATAATAGATTACTTTTTTAATTAGGAAACTATTTTATCCCTTTCGTAAATATATGATTTTTCATAGAGATTTGTTATTATTATGTCCTAATTTTTCACCCTTTTTTCTCTGTTTTGTATCTTTTTTCAAATAGTGCAAAATATTACCTTCCAAGTTGTTTCTTGTTACTTTGGGTATATTATTCTCTTGCATATCCTATTTCTACTTTCTCTCTTCATTTCCTTGTAATGCTTCTTTCTTTTTTATATAAGATTAAATCCTTTGTTTGGACTGTTGCTCTAAAAAGGATTAATAACAGTGGTTCTTGTGGGAAACCAGAAATAAAACACATTACAAATTGCATAACATTGAAAAAGAATGATATATTACAGCAGAAGAAACAGCAATACCCCAGAGCTATGCTCCTTTCCACTACATCAGAAGGATAAGAACTCTAAGTTGGACTTGGTCAACCACATGAGCCCTGACAATTCTCTTCAAATTTGAAGACCTCTAACTGCTTGTCTACTGATTATTTATGTTCAGACTGAGTTTAAAATATTCATTGTTCTTGCATTGCTCAGCAGTTTCCTTTTATTGGAATAGCTTGTTTAGAGTTCTGGGTGAACATTGAGCTTGCCGCCACAATCTTCAATTGTTCCGGTTTGTTCATGTTAGATGGTACTTGTAGATATGCTAAATAAAAGGATATGACAGTTTCAACTTGCAGTTCTTTGGTGTATTGGTTGGTCAGGAATGTTGGTTTGGCTTCTCTAGCTCATTTGAGATCAAGGAATTTATTATATTACCTATATTTTTTGTGGTGTTCTGCTTGTGATCTTTTTAGAGGGGATGCTTTTTGTTGGATGGATCGACAAAGATTGCCGTGCTGTGTACATTTTCTTGTTTTTTAGTTTTTTCCCCTTTTATTCCTGATCTTGTTTTTTTTTTTTTCGTTATTGAGGATTTCTTATCCTACTGCATCTCTACTCTTCTCCATTCAATAAATTCTTTGATTTATAAAATAAGTATGGTATATTTTTATTTTATATTTGCTCGAGGCATTTTTGAAATTTTGCCAATGATTTCAGATCTTTGAGAAGTCCCTGCAATGTAGCCTTTCGACTGTTGATGAGGTATGTTCAATATTCAATCTAGTTTGGTTGCTTCTTTTTGTAGAGTGCTTGTAATGTTATATTTTCCAATTCCCTCTCCCACTTCTTTAACATTAAACAAATTGCATATTTACTAATTTTTCTATTTATAATTTTATTTCAGTATCTTGATCTGTTTCTTACCCGGGTAGATGGCTTAAGGCGAAGAATGACATCCAACAGTGAAGAGGATTTGGAATATAAATTAATAAGGGAGACCTTTCAGGTTGGTTATATTTATTTCCAGTAAAGATAGGTCGGAGTAGTGTTTGGTACTCAGGAAATTTAGTTTCCCGGGAATGTAAAATTGGAAAACTTTTTTTCTCATTTTTGGTTTACGTTTTGAAATAAAACATTCCCAGGAAACAATGGTTTTTGGTCAGGTATCTCACGAAAATATTCCCATGGGAGGTGGTGGAAATTTAATTTTACTGAGTTGAAATTAAAATTTTAATGGAAAAAAATGCAATGTCATTCTTATTAAAGCATTTAATATGACAATAAATTAAATATTTCAAAAAAATAATATCAAGCTCTTTTCATTCTACTATACTTATAAATATTTCCAAGAATATTTTTGACTAAGCAATCAATATTTTGTCATAATTCTTAGGAATCATAATTCCTAAGATTCATAGTTCCCGGATATAAAAAGATTTCTCTGACAAAGTTTCTCTTCTACCAAACGCCTTAGTCTTTTCTTCAGCATAAAATGGTTGAATGATGTTTCTGGTCCTTTAAAGTGTAAATTTTTTCTAGTTAGTGCTTGAATGTTAATAAATAAATAATCCCTGAAAGGTACTTTTATCTTTCATTTTCATCTTTTATCTTAAATAGGTCCTATATATTATCATTAAAATGCAATTTAGTCCTTACATATAAGGTCTAAATTGTATTTTATCGTAACATAAAGGGCTTAAATTGCATTTTAATGGTAATATGTAGGGACTTAATTGGAATGAAAAATGATTGTAAGAGATTGAAGCCACTTCCAAGGAGTTTATTTTAATTTATTTAAATTCTAAGATTAAATTGGAACTTCTATATACTTTAAAAGATCAAATTGATCATTCCACCGCATAAAATTAAGTGTGTAATGTGTTCCAAGATGAAAGTTTGTACCACCTAAGCAATTCATCACTGTTGTCAATCAGCTAAAATGTATCCCTTTAGAACTTAATGTATAATGTTTTATATGTCTTCACTATTTTAGCGTGCATCGGAATATCTGTCGCCACACTTGAAGAACACTGAGGGTTTACTACATTTATATGCGTATTGGGCTCGTTTAGAAACAAAACTTGGGAAAGATATAACTGCAGCTCGGGGAGTTTGGGAGAATTGTCTAAAGATATGGTTTGATAATTTTTATTTTATTGATTTTCAAATCAAATACTTTGATATTGTTTTATTCATCTAATTAATTTTAAATTACTTTTTGTCTTCTTTTTTAATATTTTCTTCTGGTAGTGGTTCAATGTTGGAGTCATGGAATGGTTATATAGCAATGGAAGTGGAATTGGGTCACATAAATGAAGCAAGGTCCATATACAAGAGATGCTACAGTAAAAGACTTTCTGGGACGGGTTCAGAGGTAGAATAAGCTTTATGTTATTTCTTGAAAATATTGAAACTAATTTAGTTTGTGTAGTTAGATGTGATTAGGTAGTCGCATTGCTTAAAAGTTTGGTTGGATGGGAAGGACTATCATATAAATAAATAAGGAAAGGTAGAGACAATGGAAAACCATGGTTTTCAGTGAGTATAACTTCTTAACACTTGAATTTCTAGGACATTTTTTTTCAATAATTTGTACATGTGTTGGTCTTATCTCACTGATCCTTTGTAGTTCCAATTCTAGCTTCGGTCTAGTGCTGCCACTTAAAAAGAATTTACTAAAAAGCCATAGATAACAGCCTCGTTAGAGTATTGAGCATGAGTATAGTTCTGTGACTACAGTAGTTAGCTCATACTTGAATCCTTTGTAACCAACATATCTAGATCAGTTAACTTCTCCTGGAAGGTAGGATTCCGTTAACATATCAGCTATAACTATTAGAAGGCTACCATGCAGTTCTATGCAATATTCAGCTAAAAATATAAATATTTGAACTCTGCTATCTTGTATCATTATTCTCTCAATAACAGAAAACTTTCTCTAAGCCTTTGTTAGATGGAGGAAGAAGAAACAAAGGGAAAAGAAAATAAATGGAATGAAAATTAGAGTGGTTTGGTTTGAATGAAATAGAGTGGAAGTAGAGGGAAATTAAAAGATAAAATTTTTGTTTACCCTTTTCTATATTCTTTTGTTTATTTAAACTGTAAACATCCTCCTGTGTCATGCATCTTGCTGCCATCATCACGTCCAAGTATCTCATTGGCATCCTGGTCCTAGTACCTCTGTGCAGTTGTCCCCTACATCCAGATACCTTGCCATGTTAGGTTCCAGGTACTTCCATGCAGCTGCCTCCATGTCCAGGTAACCCCATTGGCATCTGGTAGCACATTGCAAACTGCAGCAGTGATGCATGAGGCGAGAATGGGTTGTGGTCCACTTCCATGACAACTTTCATCCTCTCCTTGTCATAGTAGCTGCAGGCAGTGTTTTGGTGCATTGAGGGCAACCTCCTTCTCTGCAGTAGTGGTTGAGTTTGTAGCCATTGATGCCCACAACATGGTTCTTCATATATCTGTATGGAAAAAAAAAACAGCAGCTTTCATTGAAGACTAAGAACTTCTGACAAGGAAGAAGAAGGGTCCATGAACAAAGGACAAAACTGGAAAGAGGACACAAGCCGAATTTCCTCCCCTTTCCACTCATCTTTAAACAGAAATTTTACTATGTGGATCCCACCAAAAAGTTCAGAAACTTCCCTTTTCCTTCCTACCAAACTACCATTTATAACTCTCTTTTCTTCCTTATTAATCCATTTCCCACCAACCAAACAATGCCGATATCTGTCCATACTTTCTGCTTTCTGTCTGATAGGTACCAGAACAGTAGCAAGAATAGATGTGGTAAACCCTGAATATTTCCTTAATATTATTGCTTATATGAAGCCTATACCATGATATAGTACTTGAGGTATAAGATAAAGTTTAGATAAAAACATTTAGATAGTTAGAGATTATTTGGTCTCTGTCTAAATAAGACCCGACCAATGCCCACCTATCTTCCTTCACCTTCAGTCGCGAAGGGGATGTTTGTTTCTCGCCATCTTCTTTCAGTTTTGGGAATATCATTTTGAGCATAGATATTCCCATATTCATTAGGAGGTTATGAAAATATATTACTGGGTTGGGTATATGTTTATTCCCAAAAAAGTTACGCTTAGCTTTTAGTGGTTTCTATTCCCATAAAAAAGGGTGGGTATTATATATTCCCAAGGGAATATAAGTTATTGTCTATTATAACTTTCTATTTCCACAGTATTCTTCTACCTTTCTTTTTGGCTTTTATGTTTTAATAAAATAAAATTTATTTTTCTTCTAAAATTACTAAATACTAACCAAACATGTTTATGAGAATAACATTCCTGGGTATAATATTCAGGGGCATATGATTATTGGGGAATGCAAAATTATAATGTGAAACAAACACTTCCTAGCGATATTATCTTTCTCTTATTATTTTATTCACAGTTTGACACAATTTTCTTCATTGCTAAGTTATCAATAGTGGTCATCATGGCTGCTATCGTGGAATTGCGTCACATATGAGAACCATGATGGAATGTCTATTGTGAAGTGGTTTTGAATTGTGGGTGGTGGAGTGGCTGTGATTGAGGGCTGTACACCCTCTTCATAGCCTGGATTGGTTCTCTATTTTGGCAATCATGCATGGGAATATGCACAGAATATTTCCCCCATGAGCAAGGTGGTTGTTTTAGCAACTGGAACCCATATGATCACATGGAAACAAGTAGCAACCATCTTGTGCCAAGGCTCATACTCAAATAATGGTAGATAGTTTGAGGGAGTGTATTAGTATAGTCAATTAAAATAGGAAGAAAACTATTGATGAAATGCTCATTTTTTTTGCTCAAGTTTCCAAGATGGTCATAGTACTTCCATTTTGTATTTTTTCCTTGGGATAATGATAAATTATTGTGTTTAATGCGTTATGCAACATGTATGGGTGAGTTTACTCCTTACGCAATACTTTTTGAATTAGATGATACTTTCTGTTTCTAAAATACAGAATAATTCAGGACATATGTCACTCATGGTTACGCTTTGAGAGGGAATTTGGCAAGTTGGAAGATTTTGATCATGCACTACACAAGGTATGTATTTTCCTCTTTAAATCCATTTTCATTATTTTTGAACAACTCTGCATTATATTTATTCTTGTAAAATATTTGTTGGAGATAAAAATGAACCTCTACCTAACAGCCTAAGCTTTTAGAAGAGATTGTGTGCAACAATTGTATTACATGTAGAAGTGCAATGGAAATAGGCCAGGTAGCCTGGGTCTTATGGCTGGGTAGGCCCCTGACCTGACCTGGCTTGTTTATTATAAAGGTAAGGCTAAAGTTTTTTTGAAAAAAAATCTATTTAGATAAAAAGGCCAAGCTTACCCCATAAAAAAAAGCCTATCAGACGTATCAAATTTTGTTGTGGACTTCTGCCCCTTTTGGATGTGCATTCGAGTTATTCTCAGGATGAGTATTGACTTGTTAAAAATAGTTTGGATACCACCTCATTTGATGGAGAATGATTGTTTACATTTCTATTTCTAATTAATAGTGGTTATGAGTTTCTGAAATTTCTTTAGATATATTTGGCATCAATGACCTCTTCATAAATTTAATTATTCAATTATTTGACTTTTGGAGAGGACCACAACCCACAGAACTACTTTTAATACAATGACTTATTGTTCATTTTTATTTAATATTAGGCGTTACAAAAATTGGAATAATTTAGGTGCTAAAGAAGGACTGATAACCTTCTATAAGACAGGCTTAAAAACAGGTCAGAACAAACTTTAAAACAGGTCAGATCAAGGCTTAAAAAATAGTATATATGAAGTAAAGATCACATCATGGCCCATTAAAGCCTGACTTGTTTCCAACCCTAATTGCATGTCAGGGGATAAATATCCAATGAGTGTTTTTAAATAATATTTTTAGTCATTGATTTGTGGTATCTTAATGTCTCCCCCTCAGCTGGTTGGTCCTATCAATCAAACCAAAATTCATCAAAATTTAAAAGAAAAATTACTATCGGCTTGTTAGTTGAAGAGTTATTATATTCAATCTAAAGTGAATAATACATTAATAATTATTGAAAATTTTAATCTTTTATTGTTCTGACCGAAGCTATGTGAATTAGAAACAGCATTAGAAGTATGTGGTTCTGATGTGGGGTTTATATGGTCTAGGGTTATACCTATATAAAACCCATGTTTGTATATTTGAAAGCGCACATTGTAGTTAGTATTGTGGAATACACAATACAATTCAAATCACGATGCGAATTATACGGTGAATAGTTTCCTGTGAATAAGGTTTAATCAGATAAATGGAACAACAATCTCAGGAATCATGCAAGTCTGGAGTTGCAGCTGAAAGAAATGAAATTTTCTGTCTGATGCCCCGCCAATAGCCAGCCAAAGCGACTGCAATCGTGGTGGAGTGGAGTGGAGTGGTGGTGAGGTGCAACATAGACTTTGTCACATTGCGTTTTTGAGTTGGGGTTGGAGCAGTGCGATAGCTACTGAGTGAGTGGCCGCAAACCGGGCTTTTGGGGTGTTTAAGCGCTGTGGTTCACTGAAAACTGCGACCTCCATAATGTCACTGTCGGCCTTTCATTTTCTATCATAAAAGTTTCACTTTGAGAGGCAGTGCTAGCTAACAAGGTCATAGGTCTTTAGGGTTTCAGGGTTAGTTTTCTTTTCTCATCTAGGGCCTTGGGCTCAATTTGAGCCCAACATTTTGTCATATTATATGGGTCGCTTTTTAACTTATAATATGTGAACAATTGTTATTTATTGTACAATAACTACATAATAATAATAATAATAGCATTCAAAATATAAAAAAATATTTAAATCATTACATATAATATAATAAACTAAGTAAATCATAATATACGGTATAATGTTTAAAAATATAATAAACTAACTAATTTATATGTTTGTATGTTTAAACATACTGTATATGATAAGCTAAATGATATATATATATATATATATATATATATATATATATATATATATATGTTTTCATTTCTCAAATGTTTCTTTATTTTCTGAACATATATGTTATGTTTGTGATTTTATGTCTTACACACACATTTGTGTGTATGTGTATGTGTATGTGTATGTGTATGTGTATGTATGTATGTTATGTTTTTTTTTTATTATTGGTCATGAATTTTACAATTCACAATGCAAATTTTATTCACGATTCTAAAAAATTTCTTTCCAGATTCATAAGTTGTATCCCAATTCAAACTACCATGAATTTATGTAATATCCATGAACATGATGTTTACTTATAATCAAGATGGAAGTAATTAAGGATACAATGAATAAATCAATCCCTGATTCTTAGGAACTAAAACTTCAGGTATTTCCATACTACTAACACCCAACCTTAATGACTAGTTTCAAGGTACGTTTGTCTGAAAGATTGTATTAGTTGTGGGGCTTAACGATTGCCCTCTATGAAGCATTTGGCTGACTTAATCCCCGTCAATTAGATTGTCATGTTGGGCAGCTTAAAAAGGGAAACTGGGTACGCTACCCTCTCACCTAAAGGAGAATGGGGATGGTAGATGGAGACAGCGGTACTCCTTTTTAGGGATGAGTGTGTTGTAGGATTTGAACTTGTAACCAGATCAAAAGGCAAAAACTTTTCATTGTGCCCTCTTCATAGGCACCTTAGTTTAATTAAAATTTAGATGCTCATAATTACAGATTCTAGTATCATCGTGTGTCGTTTAACTGATTATAAAATGGTCAGCCTTACTCCATGAACTGCCTTTCCTTAGGTTACCCCCCGGCTCGAAGAGCTACAGTTATTTAGGATACAGCAAGAATCCAAGTCTGCAGAGGAAAGTGAAAGGAATCTTAAACGAAATGCTCGTGAAAAGAGAAAGCTGGGGTCAGATATAACTGAAGAACAGTCTCCATCAAAGCGACTTAGAGATATGGGAAATCCAAGGAATGCACCTGAGGAGAACAAATATAAAGATCAGAACACTTCCCATGTTACAAAAGTGGAAGGGGTCAATTTGAAGAATAATAAAATGGACGATACCCCAAGTGGGCAACAGTTTAGCCACGAAAAGAACAAGACATACTCTGACCAGTGCACTGCTTTTATATCAAACATTCATCCTACGGTAGAGTGTACACTTAACCTCTCTTTCACTATGCATGTTACTGCTGTGACTAATACGTCGAGTCTTTGCAGGCAAATTATGAGCATATTCGTAATTTCTTCAATGATGTTGGTGGAATTGTTGCCATCCGCATCCTACATGACAAATTTACAGGGAAATCAAGGGTATCAAATTACTTTTTCTCTATATCGTTTTACTTATTTTATTTACTCTTATTAGAGTATTATTAGCGCCTAACATTGATAAGAGGATGGACTCATCAAATATGCATGTGTTTGAATTGTACAATTTCCTTTTCTATTTGTGTGATTAAGTTACAGCTGGATCTTAACGTGTATGTTTCGGAGCTTAGTTAGCTTGACTCAAAATATGAGTCAACACTCTGTAAAATCACCTTTTTGTTTTTCAGACAGATCTAGAGTTTTCTCTCAAAAGTCTCATCTGTTATGTTATCAGAGCTAGGGTTCCATCCTCTTGCTTGAGGGTTCGATACTTTCTCTCCTAAGAATTGATTCTCTTTTGGTTAGTTTTGGTTGTGTAGAAAGAGGGAGGGGAGGAAGGAAGACGATGGAAAATGGTAGTTTGGAGGAGGAAAAGGAGAAGAAAGTTCAAAAAAATGAGCCTGTGAAAAAAAAAGAAAAAAAAAAGATTGGAGGAAACCATGGAAAAGACAACATATTGAATTATGATTGTAATGTATTTTATTATATTGTAAAGAAAATATATTTTGTTTGATAATAAATCCCCATAATTGATTATAGCATCTTATATTTTTCAGAATAATAAAAATATCAATAACAATAATAATAATAATAATAATAATAATAATAATAATAAATACTTCTATTTTATTTCTTTGACTTTTTTCAATAGAAAAACCTTCATTTTCATTTTCTTTCCCACGTATTTCTTTCTAATAAACCACTTCTATTTCTATCAATTTCTCACCACTTTCACTCCCTCTACTTTTCTCCCCTACCAAACACATTAGAAAGTAAACTTGCGTGGCGACTATAAAACTTTATATAGCAAAGCTGGCTATCTAGGCTGGATTGTTACCTTTTTTAGTTCCTGTATTTTAGGGATTTTACCTTACATTTTTATGATAACTTATTTGTAATAAAAATACTTAGTTCAGGGGGAGCATGAGTCTCATTCCATGGGTATTCACACCATACCTGATTTAAGTTCACTTTTAGTACTTACATGGTTCTCATCCTCATTTAGTCCATTTTTTTCATGTGGGACTTTTTTCATTCATTCGAATTCCTGACAAGTAATACAAACATTAATTACTGGTTTAGTTGAACAATTAAATTGTACTCTATTTTTTTTTTTACCAACTCACCGAAAGTCATGTAAGGTAGTGAGAAGGTATTGTTTCATCACAGCAAATGGCTGCTATATGCCTATTCACTGACCATGAGAAATTTTTATCTTGACACTGATGAAGGGATTAGCATATGTGGACTTTTTGGATGATGAACACCTTGCTGCTGCAGTAGCTAAGAACAAGCAAAAGTTAATTGGAAAGAAACTAAGTATTGCTCGGTCTGACCCAAAGCGAGGTGGACGGGAATCTTCCAATTCCAAAACATTGACAGGACATGGTATGTATAGTGAATTTTGAATGTTTTTACTGACACAAGTACATGCATGAATGTCCTGAGAACTTGCAATACTCCCTTAGTGATCTTGATGTATGCTTTATAAATAGAAAGTTGCTGGTTATGTAATACAAATTAATTCCATGCGAAGCACGGAGCCTCTTCTGTTTGTAGTAGTTTTACAGTGTTGGACCCATTTCCAACATTGCCACCTATCTGAAACATGTCAGACACTTCTCATATGGTGTCTAGTTAAAAGGGTATTTTGTCGACTGCTTAGAGTTAACACTTCTATATTGATGGTCACACTAATATTATTAAAAATATATTCCTTTTTTAATCTTAAGAAAAGTCAGCTTAAAATATATGACAATTAAAAAATAATGTCTTTTTTAACCTTTTTCTCTTGAAACTTATTATCATAGGAAAAAATAGTTGGTTTAAGAAGGTAAATATACCTTTCTTAAAAGATATAACTTCATTTTTCTAATTCATTTTTTTGTAAAAAAGAAGCCAAGATTTTTTGTTGTACAGTAATGGTTTTTAATGTTCTTTTCTGCGTTTCGTCATCATGAAAGTGAATGTACAAGAATATGTAAATATTGTTTAATTAGATATTTTTTTTCTCATGCTATGTTACTCGTATTCTATTAACATTAATTTATAAATGAGTGTGTGTGTGGTAAAAATAGTGTTTGTGTGCTCGTCCATGTCATGTTTGGTGTTCGCGCATATTCCAATCAACCAAGTTGGGGGTTGGGGTATAACCTGTGATCTAACATGACAATATCGCAAAACTATTGAGTTGATAAACATTTTTGGTTTGTAATACGGTTTAGGTTAGGGAAGTTGCAACAACACTACAGGTTCTTTGACATTCACTACAAGAAGCTTGTATATATTTTTTATGTTTTATTTTGAATCCATAGTCGTTTAATTTCATTGACACTCTTTACTGGTAATTGTTTCACGTGCTGCCTTTCCTTTTATTTTCTGGAAGATAGAATCACCATTGTGTTTTTTTTATTTTAAGTCGATATCATTTGACATTGTTTCTCACATTCTCTAACATTTGAACTTGATTTTTCAGCACATACCACGAATCATTCTGGTAAAAAAGGTTCCGTTTCAGAAGAAACTGATGATACTTACAACGGAGATATAAAGGACGCAAAGTTCTCTTCTAGAAAACAAGGAAATGATAACATCCTGCTTAGAGGGAAGAATACTTTTGCCGTGCCTAGAAATGTAAGACCACTTGGTTTTACTGCAAATAAACCAATAGCAGAAGAGGGGGATGAGAAGCCAAAATCCAATGAAGAATTCAGAAAAATGTTCATTCGTTAAGGGTTTTGTGCCTCTAACTTGTTACTCCGAAGCTGGGGGTTATCTTCCAAATTTAGGTTAATTGGACATAATACAAGTTATTTGTCTCCAGAGTATGGCTCTTTGCTATGATTATTACGTGTTATTAATTAGATCACTCTACCAAGATTAACCTTTACTGTTTACAGTTGACGCAATCTGTTTTTGGTTGCAACTCTGTATAGTGTACGTACATGAAATTTTCACAATATTACAAATGGGGTTATATAGCTGTCAGTTGTGTACACATTAGCTTTTAGAAGGACTGACATAAGCTTATGGTCACATATAATCCTTATATTTTAAACATTAACTGTGTTCCAGTTTGGTGTACTGTGTCATGTGTGTTAGGCGAGATGTCAAGGTTGATGTTTTATAACAATTAAGTAACAAAGAATGTATCATGCCATATGTTTAGGGGTGTAAAGAGTTTATAAAAAATAGATAAGTTTAATCTAGTTCACTTGTGAGATAGAAATTTTATAATAGGTTAGTGAATTGACTTGTTAATTCATTTTTTTTTTCTTAATAAGTACAATTGAATTGCGGAACTGAAATACAAATATAGAAGGACATAATAAATTTGTGACATGATTGAAATGCATTAAATTATATGATGTAACTGAAATATAGTGGTATGAGAAATATTGATGTAGTAAATATAACGAACATGGTGACATAATGGTGAATGGATGATGGTAATTAACTTTAGTGTAGTGGTAAACAGTGATGGATCTTGACCATTGATCTTACGGGGGTAAAATAATATATTATTAATAAGTAATAAATAAATATAAAAGGAAGAAAGAAGATGAAAGGATAAAATTGTAGATATATACTTAAATATATTAAATGATCATTAAGTTTGAGAGGGGACAAAATTATAAATTATATGAGAGTTACAAAACTGAGGAGGGGCTGAGAGGATAAAATTGTAAATATACAAGTAAATATATTAAATATTCATTAAGTTTTCGGGGGGTCAAAATCATAAATTACATGGGAGTTACAAAACTTTGGGGGTGTCACGGCCCCCCCTCAGCTCCCAAGAAGATCTGCCACTGATGGTAAGCATGGTGCGCGCTGCATTGACAATTGATTATATATACTTGTCAGTTGTGTGTACATTAGCTTTTAGAAGAACTGACATAAGCTTATGGTCACGTGTGCATATAATCCTTATATTTTAAACATTAACTGTGTTATAGTTCGGTGTACATGCCAGTGTCATGTGTGTTAGGCGAGATGTCGGAGTTGATGCTTTATAGCAATTAAGTAATAAAGAATGTATCATGTCGTATGACTAGGGGTGTAAAGAGTTCATCAAAAATAGATAAGATTAATCTAGTTTACTTGTGAGTTAGAAATTTTATAATTAGGTTGGTGGATTAGGTGGGTTGACTTGTCTCTAATAAGTACAATTGAATTGCAAAACTGAAATACAAAGATACAGTGACATAATAAATGTTGTGACGTGATTGAAATGCATCAAATTATATGATGTAACTGAAATGTAGGACTGAAATGTAGTGGTATAGTGGAATGACAAATATTGATGTAACAAACATAATGAACATGGTGACATAATGGTGTGGACGATGACAATCAACCTTAGCGTAGTGGCAAACACAGTGTGCGCTGCATTGATAATTGATGTCAAGCTTGAGTGAAGGTTTGACTAATAGGGGTGATGTGAAGTCGAAGTAAAGAGATAAGATAACATTAATTAAAATTAATAAATTACTATAATTATTTTTAAAATTTAAAATGATTGGTGGGTTGTGGGTTAACCCACCATAATCCAGATTCAACTCGTTTAACCCATGGATTAAGTGAGTTTAATTCATTTTTAGCCCATTATTAATAAAAAAATAATCAAATTCAACTTGAACTCGTTACAATCCATATTGACATACCTATGTGAGATTGAGTACTAAATATTTTATGTTAATTTCTCCATAAAGACTTCGTCAAATTTTCATATTCAATTTGAAATAATAGAGATAATATTTGAAATTTAAGATAATTCATTTTAAATCTTTTAAAATTTAAGATGTTTCATGACAAAATAAGTTATGTGAATAAATAATTTTTGACAAAATGAAATTTTAGCAATTTGTTAAAGTAATTTAATTATTTAAAATTTATAGAATTTTAAATTCTATTTAATAAAAATAAAAATTAGAAAAATTTCATCATTTTTTCTTTTTTAAATTTATATATTTTACTCTCTATATTTACTCTTTCATCTAGTCTTAATTGAAAAACTTTTATTCCAATCCATTTTGACTTGAGTTGACCAATCTTGAATAACTTGGTTTGGTTATACTTGTTTATACTTAGATCTATTATGAAGTTGTCTGACTTGGATAAGCATGAGCATGATCTCGTCTAAACAAGTTAGCTTATCCTAATTTAGTTTGACATAATTTATCTTGACTTGATCCAACTTGAGATTATCCACTCAAACCCACATGAGTCAATCTTATTCCAACATAGTTCATTCCAACTCAACATAAATATCTTGATTTGAATCTTCCTAACGAATCTTGTTTTATCTCAAACTGATTAAGCCTATATCAACTTACCTAATTTATTTTGATTTATCACAACTTATTTTAATCTTATTAACCAAACCTAGCTCCTAATCTTTCAATCTGATTAGGTCTAACAAGACATGATTCAATCTTTTTAATCGAATCTCAATTAAGATGTTATTATTTTATTCATGATAATCTAATTTGACTTGACTTAGTTCGTTATGACCTACCTAAGCTTAGTTTGATCGATAAGGGTGAATATCAAATATTATAAATTAGACTCAATTAATTAGTGTATTGATGATAATTTTAAATTTGATAATAATTGAAATATTTTATAAAAAAAATTAAAATTTAACAATTTTAAAATAACATTCAAATAAATCATTCATAAAATTTAATGATATGAAATGAATATAATTTTTAAATAATAAAAAAAATTACAATTGTGTATTTATGCTATCTTCAGACAACGCACCATTTCTAATTTTTAAACTTAGAAAATATGATAATTTGTGATTGAATAATAGAAAAAGTTCTTTATACTATAATTTTACACACTTCATCCTTTTGTTTATTTATTAGGAAAGTGCGAAGAAGGTGAAAAATCACATCCTGAATTCACCATAAACTACCTGAACCCCAAGGCAACCCATAGTAAAACTCATCTTCAATTGCAATGAAAAACACTGAAAAATACACTACAAATCTATCATGAAACCTACTCCAACACTTTGTGATCTTTCATGGTGGTATCATGATTGTGCATCGTGCATGACATAAGAAGGTCAAGCAATGGTTGTTGAATAAAGGTTTGATGGGATATATGTTATAAAAGGAAGGGCAAATTGAAAAAATATAAAAGAAAAAAAATGTAGTCATAATATAAAAAGGAGATCTATCCGTGGAAAACTAATTTATTACGTCCTAATCAAGAAAAAAAAATTATCAAAATAAAATATCTTGAAACGGTTAATAAAATTAATATAATTTTTATTGAAATTTTAATAGAAGTGATACACATCAAATAAAATAATTGACATTAGGTGATGTGATTAATATATATATATATATATATATATATATATATATATATATATATACGGTTAAAGAAAAAATATTTGTTACTTTTCGATAAAAAAGAGAGTAAGAATTTAAATAAACGCAAAAAGTATACATAATTTACGAAGTGGATAAATTGAGAAAAATTTTACTATCTTTTATCTTCTATAAATCTTTCTTATTTTTTTAAGGTATATGTAATAACAAATTATTATATACTTAATCATAAAATGAATTTTAAATACCATACGAAATTTATTTAATGAGTTGTTTTTCCATTATACTTAAATTTTCATTTTAGAATTGGGATAATAAGATTTTCCTATTAAATATAATGTTAACAAAATAAAACTAAAATATAATAAAAAATAATAATATCTTTATTTTCTGAATTTTATAAACGTTCATCTTTTCCTATTTTACTCGTAATATTTTATAACTAATTTTTAAATTGTTTATAATTATTTTTCTAAAAATATATGATTTATCTTTATAAAATATGGACAACTTTGTGCTTGTATTTCCACTTGTGATAAAACATTTAATAATAAGTGTTTATTTGTCATGAAATTTAAAATTACAAAACTAAGTTGATGAATGTTAATTTACTTTTTGAAACATAATATTACCAGAAACCCACAACTCTTATGAACTTCGTTGAGTTTAAATAAAAAATTTACCTAGAAATTACGATTTTTAGGAGTGAATAAATTATGTGTTTTGGTTTTTATAATTAAAAAAAAATTAGTTATTTTTATAAAATATTTAATTTATCACCACCATTTAATAAAAATAACATTGCATTTTTCTATTACAATGGTCGTTTCAATTTGAAGAAAGTTAGATTTTTACGTTACATGACAACGTTTGACCAAAAATCATTTTTAAAATATTATTTTTCAATGGTCAACGAAGCATAGTTTTCCGATTCTAGATTTTGGGAAAACTGAAAATATGTTTTTTTTTCATGATTTAATATGATAATAAAATAAATATTTTAATAAAAATAATATATTTTTCTTTGAGTTATAAAAAAATATTTTTTACCTGTCCAACTAAATTTAATCTTGCTTGTAAATCACAATTCTTACAATTAATGATTTCCACAAGTAAAAAAAAAAAAAAAGAATATATATATATATATATATATATATATATATATATATATATATTTATTTATTTATCATGAAATCCGGTTAATTTTTCTTCTTACTAATAATGGGGAAGTAGTAGTAAGTGTATCGTGGGGTGCGGTGTGTAGAATTAGAAAGTAGAGGTGGTGTCGGCTTGAACCAAACACGACCTTATCGGCGATTCAATTTCGATCTGTGCCTGCTTCTCAATCCCTAAACCCTACTCACTTGTTTCTGCAATCGTGGTCGAGTGGATCCATCAGCGCGCACCATTTTGGTTCTTCCTCGTCTCAATTGACTTCTCGATTCTCTTCTCGTCGAATAGTTAGGGCACACAACACAACAACAATTCATTTCTCTTCTCTTGGACATGGCTTCCGCTGCACCAGGTTTACCTCTATCTTGCTACTGATTTCATTGCTTCTAATTCCTAAATTAAATAACATGCTTTCCTCACATTCTTATTCATATTTGCTCACTGTTGCTTTGCCCTTATTTATTCTGTGTGTTTACTCCCTTTCCTTTTAATAGTTAATTCACATTGAATGCAAATGCTGCTTCTCATAAATTCTCATTCACAAATGCCTCATTTACAACTCTACTTTTCCTACTCTCTCTCTCTCTTCCTTCGATTCGACCTATATGCTTGCTTTGCTACCGTATTATTTATGCCTAAGTATACTGTTATGTACATACCACTACTGTAAGCTGCCATACCACATAATAGTAGGGCTTCCCTTGCTGTGGGTAGCATTTTGCCTCGGCAAACCCTTCCTTCACCCTTATCTGTTTCCTCATAAAATAGTTGCTGGTACCTATAGCTGCAGCTTCAATAAAATGACATCATCTAATAAGTAATAGTTTTAGCATTTTTTTTTTGTCAAAATTTCTGGAAACATGCAAACCCTTTCAGTGGCTCTGCTATAATATATTTCTCTCTTTTTGGCCATTTGGGTCACCCATGACTTATTCATGTGTTGCCATTTTGTTTTATAGGTGCGACCAATGATGCATTATACAAGGAATTGTGGCATGCCTGTGCTGGACCCCTTGTCACGCTCCCGCGTGAAGGGGAGAGAGTTTATTACTTCCCCCAAGGTCACATGGAACAGGTACAAGTTACCTGGGTATCTGCTCATAATTTCTGACTTAAATTGAAGTGCGATGCATGTGCTACTACTTTTTGTTATCCTTCCTCCGGACCATGTCTTTGGATACTAGCTAATTGTTTTGTTTTCAATTAAGATCTTATTGGTATTTGCATGGTTCACTTACAATGTTTCCTCATAACAGTTTTATCTGGAAAATATTTATTTGTCATTGACCTGGCTTACTTTCTGGTGGGATCTGCCTTTGTGTATATGATATGCTGCTTGTCGAGTTTTAAATCTGCCCCAATTGTGTTTGTTCATGCTTCTTTTGCATCCATCATCTAAGTTTGTTCTCATTTTAATTGTTTGATTATTACATTGTAAGGAGCCGTTTCTTTCATGAATAGCAGCATTTCAAATCATAATTTAGAAGTAACTTTGATCCATAATTCCAGACTCTCTTTTGTGTCGAGCTTTAGCACAATGCTTTTTGTTGTTGTTTTATCTTACATGTGCTTTTTTATTTTATAGCTCGAGGCATCTATGAATCAGGTATTGGAGCAGCAAATGCCTTCCTTTAATCTACCTTCCAAAATATTATGTAAAGTGGTCAATGTTCATCTTCGAGTGAGTCATGATTTTCTTCTGCAATCTTGATACTTTTGTTTTGATTTCAAACTTTGTGCTCTAGTATGATCATTACTTTATGGTTAAATTCATGTCGGTCATGTAGGCTGAACCTGAGACAGATGAAGTATATGCACAAATAACTTTACTTCCTGAAGCAGATGTGAGTGTTCACTTATTCTTTGTTTGACATGGTTGTTATATTAAACATATTCTTTTCTTTTCACCTATCACTCTCAACACATTTTCCAGTCATATTGTCTCACACCCATTTAGTTTTTTTTTTAAATCTCATTTTGTGTATTTCTTATTTCTGTCTTGTTGGTTTAGCAAAGCGAGGTGACAAGCCCTGACAATCCTCTGGCTGAACCTCCAAGGTGTACAGTTCATTCATTTTGCAAGACACTCACTGCTTCTGACACTAGCACCCATGGGGGTTTCTCTGTTCTTCGAAGACATGCAGATGATTGTTTGCCACCACTGGTTAGTAATTTTTATCTTTCCAAAGGTCATTGGACACACTTGATTGTCATGATCATTTGCAGCTGTTTCTTACTATATAATTTCCATGCTTTGTTCAGGATATGACTCAGCAGCCACCATGGCAAGAATTGGTCGCAACTGATCTGCACGGCAATGAATGGCATTTTAGACATATTTTTCGAGGTAAGTAGCTTGCAGCTCCTCCACCCCCAATCTCTGGACTGTTTTATCATTAAAACCTATTAAGGAGTTGGGTCATTGTGTATTTCTGTAGATTGATTATGCTGAGTAAGCACACTGTTCTTGGAATACACCACAAACTTTTCAATAAAACAAATTTTAGGACTTTTGTTTGTAATGCCAGGAATACTCATTAGAAAATGTTTGTATAGAGTTGTAATTGGAAAGGGATTTGTTTCCTTTATATATGATGTCAATATTTTCGGCAATGTATATATATGAGGTCACTTTTTCATATTGCTAGTTGACCTAGTCTTTCTCTTATTGACAGAATGGAACTTGACTCAGGTTTTACTCTCTGGGGTGTATAGTTTACTTAAATGTTAACATTTTACATTGTCTGTTGTAATTTTCTTTAGTTGAATGGATTTTACTCATCAGTAGCTTTTCCACCAAAGGTTCTGTTTTCTAAATCTGCATGACATTCATAACTCTGGGTTTCCATGGGAATACCTCGCTATTATGTTATCCACCTGTAGAATATGGGATGATGAAATTAGCTTTGATATTCATCTTGTCAGTAAGTTCCTGACTGTGCAGAGTAATGTGCAGGGCAACCCAGGCGCCACTTACTGACCACTGGGTGGAGTGTCTTTGTCAGTTCCAAAAAGTTAGTGGCTGGTGATGCATTTATATTCTTAAGGCAAGTTGTTTAGTTGAAGTATTGTACCTTCCTCTGTGGGCAAGACAAAGTACTTTGCAGACTTTTCATTGTTTTTTCCCTTTTTATTAATGATTGTGCCTATTACTTTTCTTGTATGTAATTCTAGGGGTGAAAATGGAGAGCTGCGAGTAGGGGTTAGGAGGCTCATGAGACAGCAAAGCAACATGCCATCTTCTGTTATTTCCAGTCACAGTATGCATCTGGGTGTTCTGGCCACTGCATCTCATGCCATTGCCACAGGAACGTTGTTTTCTGTATTTTACAAGCCCAGGTATTGTATTTAGTGGTATGAAGTTATTTTTTATTTCATAATGTTATCAGTGTTGTTTTGCTAACATTAATGATACCTTGAACTAACATTTTTTTTTTGTGTTTGTATATTTATTTGCCTGCCTTTGTGCAATTATTGGACTATTTTCTTTATTGATGAAATAATTTTACCAGGATGATAATTAAGCTTGGTTTTGATGCTTTACTGAGTTGAGACTTTCTGCTGACTTATCAATACTCATTTTATAGAACTAGCCGGTCTGAATTTATTGTGAGTGTCAACAAGTATCTTGAAGCTCAAAATCATAAACTTTCTGTTGGGATGAGATTCAAAATGAGATTTGAGGGTGATGAAGTTCCTGAAAGAAGGTACAGTATCTGTTTGGTTTGAAAATTTATATTTTGATTTAAGTGCCTTGTGCAATCTGATTGACACACCCCTCCCCCTGAATACAGGTTCAGTGGTACAATTGTGGGTGTTGGAGATAATAAATCTTCAGTCTGGACTGATTCAGAGTGGCGATCATTAAAGGTTAGTATGGCTTCTGTTACCCTTCAAATGCTTTTTTAGTTTCTGTAGCTTGCATTCAATGGAATTCAATGTTTTTAAAAACTTTCCAACCATGTTTAAATTAAGGTAAGTAGTACCAAAAAAACAGATTATTCTGCCTTATATTTTGAGTTGGTCAAGAAAGGTCAGTAATGATGATGTTTTGTCCATGGAACAATCTAATAATAATGATATTTCCTTAATGGTTGGACATTTGCTTATAAGGAAAGAGATGCTATTAAAAAAAATAATGATTTTAGATGCCAGAAAATGGGTGTGATTTTGTGTGCATGAAAAGACAACATGCTGATATCTGAATAAATTACCCGGATTTGAAATTTACCTAGCAGCTTTGGGTTCACTAGTCTGACGATCTATAATGTATTTCAGGTTCAATGGGATGAACCATCATCTATTTTGCGTCCTGATAGAGTTTCTCCATGGGAATTGGAGCCACTTTTGTCTTCCCCTCCTACAAACACCCAGCCATCCCAAAGAAACAAGAGATCACGGCCTCCCATTCTACCTTCAACAATTCCTGATTCTTCTCTGCAAGGTGGCATGACCATACATAATTTCTCCATAAAACTGTGTTATCCATGCTGCTTTTTCTCAAATTTTCCTACTCTGGTGCATCAGGTGTATGGAAATCACCAGTTGATTCTGTGCCATTCTCTTATCGTGACCATCAACATGGGCGAGACATCTTTCCATCACCCAAATTCAATTCTACTACAACTGGCTTCCTTGGTTTTGGTGGGAATTGTTCTGCTTCCAACAAATCAATATATTGGTCAAGTAGGACTGAAAACACGACAGAATCTTTTTCACCTTTAGCACTTAAAGAATCTGGAGAGAAAAGACAAGGGACTGCAAATGGATGTAGGCTCTTTGGGATTCAGTTACTTGATAATTCTAATGGGGAAGAGCTACCAATGGTCGCTTTATCAGGAAGGGTGGGTGATGATGGCCCCCTTCCATCTTTGGATGCTGACTCTGACCAGCATTCTGAACCATCAAATATTAATCGATCTGATATTCCTTCAGTAAGCTGTGATGCTGAAAAATCATGCCTGCGGTCTCCCCAGGAGTCTCAGAGCAGGCAAATAAGAAGCTGCACAAAGGTAGTATAATTGCTAGCTCTGGTGTTGGCATAAGTTTCCTATGTTCAAATACAGTTTACAATCCTGTAATATTATCTTGCATCCCCTGCCTTTTAATTTGAAATCCTGTAATATTCTTGGCAGTTGGCATAATTTTCTTATGTTCAAATTTAGTTGACTGTATGACAAGTTTTTTATATATTGCATATTTACATCTTCACTGTACAGATTTGTATGAGATTTTTTGTTCCTGATATTAGTAATAAAATTTATGATACACAAGTTTTATATTATCCCAGGTTCACATGCAAGGTATGGCTGTCGGAAGGGCTGTGGATTTAACACGGTTTGATGGATATGAGGATCTGCTAAGGAAATTGGAAGAAATGTTTGACATCAAGGATGAGCTCTGTGGATCCACCAAAAAATGGCAGGTTGTGTACACTGATAATGAAGATGATATGATGATGGTTGGGGATGATCCATGGCTGTAAGATATTTTGACACTAGCATATAGTTACTCGGACACTTTATTTGTGGCATAACATTATATCTGTATATTAAATTATTTCTTGCTTTTTTACTGCAGTGAGTTTTGTAGCATTGTGAGGAAAATTTTCATTTACACTGCAGAGGAAGTAAAGAAGCTTTCACCCAAAATTGGACTTCCAATCAGTGAAGAAGTTAAACCCAGCAAAATGGACTGTGAAGCAGTAGTCAATCCCGAGGACCAGTCATCTATTGTGGGGTCCGGTTGTTAATGTCTTAGGTCTTCCAATATTTCAGTTATACAATAGATATTTGCATGAAAGTAGGAAGTAGAACGTGAGAGAAACGAGTATGGACATGGCAAGCACTTCGTCATGGCCTATAGGAGAAAAATGAGAATGAACCTGGCAAACACTTCCTCATTGCCTAGAAGGAGCATGTCATCTCTACAGGAACAGCATGACAGCACCAAAGCAGAGGGTTGATTTGATAAAATGCTGTTTGATCTACATTGAAAGATAAGGCTAGGGGTGATGTGGCTCTTATATTTCTTTCGTAGCTCCGCTTTCAGAGTCTCGAGGTCATTGCTTGTTCAGTTTTGTATTGGGCTGCGAGCTTAAAGAAATGTCTTTTGGTCAAGTATCTTACATGCATGCATTTTGCTTTGTGTTTCGTTTGTAATTCACTTGATGTGATGCATCTCATTTCTGTATATATAACTTTCTATAATACACATACTATTTAATGTATGTATATCGCGCCATTTTTTAACTTTTTTTGTTAATTTCAGTAATTTCCTCTGCCAAGCAGATTGAGTCTTAGTCGCGAGGAAGTTTCATCTGAATATTGTGACATCGCAGATTAGGTGACTGTTGAGTTCTTTACTCGGTACTCTGCCGAAAGATCTTTTTCTTGTTATGGAATTGAACGTTTCTGACGGTGTCAACTTGTTTGTTTATCATACATACATACTATATATTAGTATTAGGTAATATTTTATTATATTTCGACTGTATTTCTTTCGAAATTTGCACTATTCTTTGCTGCCGGGGTTTTTATTTAAGTCCCCTACTTAGTCGAATTTGAAGTTTAATCATCCGTTAATATGATTTTTGGTCAAATTAATCTTAGTGCTCCATAATTTTAATTCTCTGATTTTAATTATGTGATATTAATGTAAATTAGGGGTGTTAAAGTTAGACAATCAGTTAAGTTGATTCACCAACCCGAAAATAGATACTTAATTCGGCAAAATTTTTACAATTGAGTCATGGTTGGTGATTAATTGGGATGGTTCACTAAAATTTATTTATTTTTTTACTTCAATTTTCTTTTTCTAATACTCAGAATTGCATGTTTGAAACATAATGACACTAAAACATGTGTGATACGATTGAAATGTAGTAAAACTTATAGTGCAATTAAGGCAGGGTGTCGTGATGGCGCAACGAATGCAATCGGGCGATGAACGTGGTGGCAGGGGTAAATGTTGTAATACAACTAAAATATGGGATTGAGACGTTATGATATGGTAATATGACAAACATTGTGGCGCGACTGAAACGTGGGATTGTTCTGTAACAAACGTTATGACATGACTAAAATTGTGTAAAATACAACAAACACGATGGTGTAGTGGTGTGACAAATGGATGACAAACGGTTCATGTGCAATGACAAATACAGTGAAGCAATGAAAAATTGATGATAAGTTTGAGTGAATATTTGATTTGTAGCGATGGTGTGGAATAGAGGTTGAGAAACAAGATAACATTAATTAAGGTTATTAAATTATTGTAATTATTTTTAAAATTTAAAATGAATGATGGGTTATGAGTCATCCTCCTATAATTTGGTTTGAACTCACTTAATTGGTGGGTTAAGTGAGTTGAGTTTATTTTTAACCCATTATCGATAAAAATGAAAATATTGAACCTAATCGGATTCGAACATGTGATGGTGAGTCTCGTTGATTCCATTACAACCTAAATGCACAACTATAATTCTCCTTAGTTCAAACTAACATTAAATGATATTGTAATTAATATTTAATATTAATTAGGTTGGACTGTATTTTTTGTTTCATTATAAGATTTATGATTTTGTTATCGTTTCTAGTAGGTAATTTTAGTTTCCAACAAAAATATTCATTTAATTATGTTTAAATTACTGAAGTGATATTACTATAAACATCTTTATGGTATGTTTTTCTTCCACCACCTAAATTACTAAATGACTTAACATGAGTTATGGTTTAATCACTATAATATGCAACAAAAATTATATTTTTTAAAATTATCAGATAAATAAATTTCCTAATAAATAAATTTAATTCCGTAATTAATATATTTTTCATGCTATATATATAAACAATCACTTTTGTTTTTCATCTCATTTTCTTCCGTATTTTTCAAAACATCAATAATGTTATTTGTTTTAATAATTGTGTTAGTTAATATATTAAAATAATGTTATATTGTTTATTCTAATATTATTACGGGCAATAATATTTATATTATAGTATAAGTAATAGAGTAGAAAAATAACTTTGTGAACATTGTGTATATGCTTCGTGTTATCAATAACCAAACTCCAAGTAATATCGATATATTTTATTAATTAATTTTTTTATTTTCTGAATCAAACTCTTATTGTAGTACTAAGATTGCTTAAATGATAATAAAAAAACAAGGACAAAATCTTGTGAATTCTAAATTTTTAGAAAATAGATAGCTTTGTCTGGGGTAATATATGTATGAACTAATAAAAAAGAATATTACGTATTCCTTTCACACACAAAAAATCAATCCTCGCGCTCAGTGCAAGTTTTACTGGAATAAAATTATAAAAATTAAAGAATTTGAATTTGAATAAGGTATAAGTGGGCCTTGTGAGGAATTTATCGGCTCTACTGGCTTGAGAAATTAAATTCTAGCTATGGACAGATCATCGTATTGACCGAAAAAATCCGCAGATTATGACTTAAAAGGCAAATGAAGAAAAAGGATGGGCGAATCAAATTTTCAATTTCTCGATATTGAATTTCGCATGTTTTGTCCAAGCACAATTTTGCAGTTCAAATCATGATTTTTACATACCTTTGATGAGAAATTGGATTAGAACAGGCAAATAGTAATAAATAAATTAACTTGTCATGTAACGTAAATAAGGTGTAAAATAGTGGTGGGTAGATAACGGTCAAATATTAGAAAAGTAACGAAAACGTCTTTAGGGCGCTCCTATATTCCTTTTAATTTAAAAGCTTATCAGCTGTCAAAGATGTTGAATATATGCAAATGCCAATGCAAATCGCTATCCCATTTGAAGCTTGATGAAAAACGTGATCAAAGCTGTGAAGAAACTCAGGTATTGGGCCAAAAAGAAAAGGAAGAAGAGGCTTGAGCATGGGCATGAGCATGAACCACACTACTGTTGCTGCTCTTGTTCCTCATCCAACACCCAGCCATCAGCTCCACCCTTACCTTCTTCATGGCTTCATGTGGAAGAACACAGCTATGGCACATTCTTGCCGGAGCCGAAAGTAGCTCAACTCCAAGATTCTAGCCCAGTCAGCTGCACCTCAAACTCATCATCATACCACCAATATATGGTATCAGTCTCAGAACCTGTTTATGGCATTCCAGTCCCAGTTAGTCATACAGCTGCAAGAGGAAAAACAGAAAGAGAAAGATCAACTGGTCAATTTGGATGTGTTTTTAGCTTTGGTTCTTATTTGTTTCGCTGCCTGTTTCCATGTTTTCACACCAGAGAAGTAGTTTGATTTCAATCAATTACCCATCATGCATGCTCCTTCTTTCTTATGTACCACCCCTATAAACATCTTAGCTTCGTTCATGTGCTTGGATTGGAGATAAAATATAGAAACTCTAATTAGTGTGAAAGGTACCGTCCTCCAGCTCACATCCTTTGTTTACATGGTTATTTTACTTCTTGTTGGATTAATAATCTTTCAATAAAACCTGCTTGTGACGTTAGTCTGCTTACCCTCATTAAATCAGACTGCTTTTAATTTAATTCACGCGAATCGTCCCGAAATCTTCTGACAATCATTAAAATGAATCTTTATGAAGCATAATGTTGTACGAAATTTGTAAAAGTAAAATTGGACACTCCTTCCTAAATACTATTTTGGAGGGATTTCAATATGCTTCACGGTTGACATATTTACAGAAAAGCGCAAGGTTTAAATATTTTTATAACATTTATTTCCAACAATACTCAGGTCAAAACCATTCTTCTAAGTATGATGCTAAATCTTAATATCTTTAGTAACAACAATTAAGAACCACTCTACTCCTCTCCCCCCTGATAGAATCAAGTTCTCCTAATGTTTTGATCTCTTCTTTTTGTGATGATGTTCTCGTTTGTAACTCTGCTTCCGAGACCAATCTCCATCAGCTTTGTCATTTTCAGTCTCATAGTATCTATAGTCATCCTGGAGACCCGATCTTCTGTGTCTCGAGCTTTTCCGTGAGTAATCATGTGTTTCCATCGCCACTCTACCAAACAAATCTTTGTGGGATTCAGAAGCATCGCCACTTTGATGTCTTGGGCTTTCGCTAAGACGTTGCCTTTTCTCAACCCTATCCCCATCCAGCCCAGCCTCGTTAATGCAGACCCTGATATCCCTATTGCACTTTCTTGGGTTTCTTCCTTCTCTACCATGCCGTTTTTCATTGTGCCTACTATCACAATCCACATCAGAATCCCCTTGGCTTCTTCTATTGTCATCCCTGTTCTTGTTAAATGTGCCATTCCTAGTGTATTCATGGCGTCTTTCCCTATTTTCCTCCTTTTCTAACCATTCTCTGTCAGAATCAGTATCAGGAGTTCTGCCCCTGGATCTTCTTTTATGATTGTTTTTGAAGGTGGCACTCCGGTTCTCATCGGGAGTTCTTTGCTTTCTTTCATCTTCCTGTTTTCTTCTACCAGAATGACCACAATTTAACTGATCCATCTCCGTAGATCTTGACCTTCTAGAGTAGTACCTTCAAAAGATTATGATACTATAAGAACAAGTATAAATTCACATGCAAAAATATACAGAAATACTGTAATAAATAAATAAAATATGATAAGATAAATCAAGACATTGGACAACTTGAACTTCCATCTGAAGGAAACTGTTCCAAGTATATTTTCTTCGCATCAATAATTTTCTTAGCCACAACTTTAGTTTTCCCCAAATGAAGCAAGGTACAAAGCAAACTGTACAGTGGATTCTTAAAAAACTTTCTTCTATCTGATAGTAAGTTTTAGATTGTTCTTCCGCAGGTCACATAGCTTGAGTATCCATGGTTTTCATATTAGAAGACAATAGGAATAGGCGATGTAAACTGTAGGATTCATGCAGGAAGACCAAAATTGAAGAGTTACTCAAGTGTTATCTATGTCAAAACGTACCACTTAAAATCGAAGGAAAATTAAACATCCAACTACAAGACATGAAAAGCTAAAAAATGTGTTAAGTAAATGGTGAAGTCATATAATGAAACACCCTATTGTTAATTCACAGCAGAGGACACACACACACACACACACACATATGTATTGATAGATAGATGTCCATTACAAACAAATGGGCCTGTGTTGGTTTGGGGAAAACCCAGCAAGGAGAGTATACCAAATGGAGGATAGCTAGAAACAGAAACAGAAAAACCATAGGTGAAACAAATAAGGATTTAGAGGCTAATGATTTGTCAATAAACATAATTCACAACATAATTTTGTGGCGTGATTAATCCATCTAGCCAACCCTAACTAGTGCAAAAGGGCTTAATTATTGTTTTATTTATTTTAAAACTGTAAAGAAATTCAGAATTGCTTGTCAAAGTCATAGGTGCCCAGCAGCAATCTGACCACCAATGTTCTCCCCACATTCTCTCTAGATGATTCTTGATCTTTTGGATGAATAATATATACAACATTAAACAGGATTTGCATCATGCCTGCTCTAAAAGCCTTCAACCGTTACGAACACTCAGCCCTATTCTCCATGCTAAAATTTACCACATATTTGTTTAATTTACAACCATCTACGTTGGTTACAATTTGTCCATTAACCAATTTAATTAAGCATATGTCATGTAATGAGCAACAACAAAGTGAAACCACACCTCTCAGAATCTATTTTTGACAAACTCAGATTTCCTTGCTCCCTTGAAGTCTCGTAATCATCAGAATAACCAAATAAAGCGATCATCTTTTTTACCCAAAATTTTGGAGGAGGTTTGTCAGAATCAGCCCATTCATAATCTCCACCAGGATTACGAAAACAGTGAATAAAATTGCATGCTGTTCCATGAGAACAAGTCTGTTAAGATACAAGAAAGGAACACCACTGTGAGCATGATTCATCAATTCAAAACATTTTCCAACAATTTTTTGAAGTTAAAAGCTTCAGTCGCAACCAACTAAGAGTTTATATTTTTTGCACAAATGAAAACCCAGCAGCACTTGGTTGTAACCAAGATAAAACATAATATAGTAGTCATCAATATAAATTGTATACCTTGAAACCTGATTTCATATACTCGCCACATATGGCAACCTTCCATCTTGTCAAGTTAACAAATTGACAACTTACCTGCCATAAAGCATAGCCTGATGAGACAAACATATGAATCTAAATCTATCAACAAAAACAACCATCCTTTGGAAAAATTTGTCAGAACATCCAATGTATAAAACATTTAAGCTTTCAATACAGAAAAAGTTCCTCAAAAATATGCTCCACCTTTAACCACTTCTGAATCAAACATTTATAGGTTTTTATCCAATATAACCAGAGTTACAAGACATAAATAAATTAAAAAAATAAACAGTAAATGGGCAAGTTACTGAACAAAGTATAGATGAAGTCCCAAAGGAATTACTTGGAGCTTTCTCAAAATTCATACTTGCAGTATTAATGATTTCATTAGGCAAAAACAATATAGAAACGTGATACCTGTTTTCCAGCAAAGTAGCGAGCATTCACCGAGTTAAAAGCAAGCAGAGCAGAATCCAATGATTTATACTGTACATAAACATTTCCTCGCAAGTGAAATGAGCCATTTTTACAGACCTGACAAGGATATATAGATAAGATTAGTACCATGAGATGAAAAAAAGTGTACATGAAGAGGAGGTGCAGGGAATCAAAGAGAAAATGACTCAAGATCTTCAAAATGTCTTAACAAGTGCTGCGATTTTGGTTTTCAAAATATTGTTCTATTGATTCACAAAAAGGAAAAACTATGTTCCTTTTTTTTGCTTAATTTTAAATCAGTTACTAATTCCAGGCAGCTGATTCAGAAATTGCTGCAATGGCATGGTGGATGGCAGAATGGTTCAGTAGTAAAGTTTTAGATACAGGCTAAACAATGGCTGAATGGTTCCGTTTTATTTAATTTGTCCTCTCTATGTAGTTGGAAATAAACATATTTGATTAGCATTTGTGATACTTCACAGAGAACTGATAAACTTTTATTCGAAGATATTGGAGATTTCATTAAAATGAATTAAATGCTAAACTTAAATGAGAAATATATTTCCAAAATTTCAGAAGTTAAACACACACAAACCTTGAAGTTCACAATTTCCCCAAACTTCAAGAATTCTGTGTGGACATCCTCATAAAATTCTTCAAAACAGCGTTCAACCTCTTCATCTGTATACTGGAAACGGGGTTAAACAGGTCAAAGAAGATATTATGTATTGAAATATGACATTATATAAGGTCATTTATAATAGAAACAAAGGGGTGTCATTTTCTGGTCCTAATTACAGGAAACATAGACCTATTTCAAAAATATATTAAATTTTAACTTCCTTTTACACCCTTGAATTATTGTGATGTCTATTAATGATATATATTAATTCATCTCCCATACAGGTAGATGCATTCATTTGCCTATTAACTATGTAAGTCACACTCCTTGATGGGAAAAATTATCCTTTGAATAATGAGCAGTGTCATTCAATACAACCAACACTTATACTACTTAAGTCTAGAGTATTTCTGATATGAAGGACTAGATGTATTACTCCAAGAAACTGCACACATATCAATACAACGTATTTGTTTCTCATATAAAGGACTAGAAGTATTAATCCAAGAAAATGCACACATATCATCATTTAATACATTTTTGTATGATGAAAGTACAAATTAAGATAAATGGAACATTCATAATAAGCAATATTATTATTATAGACATTCACTTATATTTTCAAAATATATTTATGTTAACATGGAGTTGCGTAATGAAGGCCCAACTGAAGTTGAAGAAAACTTCCAATCTCACGATTGCATAGATGGAGTTCAATATAGTAATTAAACAGTTTAAATATGACAACACTTATTTTGAGGCCAAAAAAAGGCTTGACACAAGGTTTCTTAAGAGTTTTTTGAAGAAAAAAAAGGCTGAATTATTTACACAAAACAATCATAATTTAAGAAATATATTGTATGTGGAGCACATACACATGGCGTGTATCTGTGTATAGAAAGAGTAATAGAAGATGGAGTGAGTACTAAAAGTGCTAGTTTTATGAGAAATTAAAAATTAAAATAGTCTTCATATGTTGTAAAAATTTTTGGATAAAAATAAAACCATTGTAATTGTTTTTATGAATTTTAAAAAAATTGTGAAGAGAATTAGTGAAATAGATGCCAGTTTCAGTTCTCTCTATAGTGCATATGGGATGAAAAAGATGCTAAAATTTTTGGCTTATGGCAAATGGGAAGATTAATATATGGGAAATAAAAAAGGAGAAATAACATACAAAAACTGAAACATAATGCACCCTCAGGTTTATACAGAATGTTGGCAGGTAACATAAAAGAGAAGCCAAGAGAAAACCCTCCCCCATAGCAGTTGCATTACACAAACTGCCTTAGAAATCCTAACACTCTACCCCAATCCAATGCAAACTTTCGAAATCTGCCTAAAATCTTTGATGGCTTACAGGCCTGAAGTATCTCATCACCAAAAACTCTGTATAGACTCTGCACACTACTCCTAAGCCCAAAGGACAGGCCTGAAGTATTCAAACAACCAGAGTACTAGTTTCATCTGAAGTAACAAAGTGATTGTTCCTCGAAGTTGTTGGTGCACCATTCCAGATGGCTTATAGAAGTATCCCCCACAACAGTTTACTTAAGTTGCCCAGAATTGAGAGTCCAGTACTCCATGTTATAGTTAAGGTTTTGCTATCCAGCCATGAAATGGGACAAGGAATGATAAATATTTTACAGAGCATTTTAACAAAAAAATCAGTTACATACTGTTGAAATTTGTACATTAAAATAATATATTTGATGAAAACTAATACATTTGTTCTATCTTAACCAGTATTAAGTACTGTGTCTACTAAAAAGTCTTGAATTTTGTGGTTCATAATGATATATAAGGTATCAGTACCATAATGAAATAATGAATATATATTAACCCTGAAAATGTGGCGTCTGATATGAAGTGCACTATGAGATTTACTTATTCTTATGGAAAGTCTAGAATGATTCCATCTAATTATACAAGAACCAAAAAACATGAAAACAGAATGCAAAGCATGTTTTGCCATCGAGACTTTTGAGGTTTATAGACACAAGTAGATCAAACAAGTAGATAAAACATAACACAAAAACGTTTATGGGTAAAATTCTCCGATCCTCCTGCAGGAAAAAGATAAAATGTAGAAAAATCACAGTAACAATGTACTTTTAAAATGACTAACTGAATCAACATTTTTATGCTCTTGCTGCCGCAATCTCAAACACTTTGAAGGTCATGACTATAAATCTGCAACGTAGGTCCATAAGGCAAGACAACTTGGATAACGCCTGACAACTATGTATGGTTAAGGAGCATGAACATGTAAATTATTAGAGTATTAGATTTTGGAAGCTGTAACAAAGATCCCAAGGAAAAAAAAAGTTTTCAATAATCAGTCCAATTATTGAATCCATTTTAAAATGTTATGTTGACATTATATTAATTCAAACATTATCAAAAACAAAAATCTTCCCCTGCTACTGTAAAAAATTGTCACAGAAGTATGATGCTAATGGTATTGTGAATAAAAAAAAGACTTGGATTGTAAATAAAATCAAGGAAAAAGGGGCGGGGGCAAATAAAAGCAAATGGAAAATTAAAGGAAATGAATTAAACGAGTAACAAGCGGGAATAGGATTAACAGCAATAGCTTATTTCCAGTCTCAGCAAGTAGGATACAACGGCCAATATCTTTGACATTGAGAAATAGGCCAAAATCATTAGCCTCCAGAAAAATGAATCTGTGATTATAATTAAGTCAAAGAATTGAATAGACTCCTTTGAAAAGTACAAATATAAGATGAAGAAAGTGCATGGAATTTGCAATGAAGAAAATGAATTTAAGGACCTAAAACGATGCTAAGTTGATGTACATAAGACGTAAGGGGAGGATGAAGATAGAATAAAATAGTTTGAATTGGATTTATGATGATGATGATGATGATTAAATAAATGCAGAAGGGAGTGATATTTAGTTGTTGATTTAAAAGAAAGAAGAGCATGGGTTGATGTAAGTAAGTAAAGGATGAAGAGGATAGGAGAAGAGGATACGATGAAGTGAATGAACAGACCTCGAGGCCCTCGTCTTGGTCCCGGTCGCAAGCAAGGCCAGGACCGTTGTACATGTTTTTTATGAGAAGAGTGCATGATTTATCAGGGTAAAAATGAACTCTGCTACAGCGTATACCAAAACGACATGCTCCCGTTTTTAGATGAAAAGGGCAATGAGCTTTATCCTGGAAAGGCAGATGCAGAAACAGTGAGTGATTGAGAAGATTATTGAAACGAAATGGGATGAAATGAGAGGTACCTGTTCAGTTCCGAAATTAGGCACTTGTTGAGCAACATCCTGGAGGGTCTGAGTGTGCGATTCGGATTCCGGAGGTAAGGGATTGGACGTAGGTCTATTGTCCCCACGCTGCTGCGAATGGTTATTGTGATTGTCCGGGTCCGTAACCCTAACTCTGACTTGCTTCTTCTTGAAGATGATCTCGTTCCCTTGCCAAATAATCTCTGGCGGGCCTTCTTCCTCCACCGCGTAGTCAAATTCATTGTCATGGTCATGATCATGATCGATGCTCTGCTCTTGTTCTCGCTCTCGCTCTTGCTCTTGCTCTTGCTCTTGCCGGGTGATTATGATATCCATGAAAGCCTTCTCCCTCTCCTGAAAGAGGATCCTGTCCCTCTGCATTCTCTCCGCCTCCTCCTGCTCCAGCAACTGCATCCGCCTCTGCTCCTCCGGATCGTTGAGGCGCTCCTCTTCCTCCCGCCGCTCCCTCTCCGCCGCCTCCTTCCTCGTCTGCTTCCGCTTCATTTTCTTCAATGCCTTCCTCTTCTCCTTTCGACTCATACTCTTACCCTCTTCCATCGTACCTTCTTTCTCTTCCTCTTCCATTCCTCCCCTCACCCTACTCCACCCCTTACTTCTCTTCCCCGTTCTTTTTCTTTTCTATTTTTATTATTTTTGGGTCATTCTTCTTCACGGCCCATTAGCCCAATCAGCTTCCAAGAATTACAAACTCTTCCTCCATCCACGCACAGTCTGTAATATCCTTAAGCTGATGATGGGATCGAGGATGGATTCCACGCAATGAAAAAGAAAAGAAAAATATAGTAGAAAGTGAGATTGATTATATTGAGGAAAGAGAGTCAAAGAAATAAGTGAAAATAGTATAAAAGGTATGATTGATTTAGTTAATTACAAAAATTAAATAACTGGTTAAATTAATGAAGGATTAAAATACCTTTTATCGTTTATTTTAATTGAAATAAATATAAATTAAAATAAAGATATAATTAAATAAATAAAATTATTTAAAAAATTTCATTAAAAATTTCATAAAAAAATAATTTATATATAAATTTAAAAAATTACTTGTGATATTTTATAAAATTATTTAAATTATTTTTTATTTTTATTATAATTTATAAGTAATATAAAAAAGTTACAATTTTATATAAAAAAATTTACCACATTTATAAATCACTTTTAACATCGGTTCTTTAAGAACCGATGTAGAAATTTCTACATCGATTTCCGGATGAACCGATGTAGAAAGTCTTTTTATAAAATTAAAAGAATTATTACTTGGTAAGATTCAAACTAAGTACCTTAGAATTAAAGACTAATACTCTAACCACTAAACTATTAAGATTTTCTAATAATAACTTATAAATAAATTATATTTATATACAAATAAAAATGTATATCCATGTAAATATATAAATATAAAATATATAAATACAAATATATTTATATGTTGGATGTGAGAATGCTCGAGTAAAAGTGTGTGTCAGTGGGTTTTCAAAATTTGATGTCAAATTTGTGAGCGAGTCTCTTTATATAAATTTGTAATTTAATAATAGAATATAATCTTTATAATTTATTTATAATAATATAGAATATAATCTTTATAATTAATTTATATAATGATATAAAATAAAGAAAAAAATAATATTTTATATCATTATATAAATAAATTATAAAGATTATATTTTGTCATTAAGTTATATCTATATAAAGAGACTCAGCTCACAAATTTGACATCAAATTTTGAAAATTCACTCGACACACACTTTCATCCTCGAGCGCGCCCTCACATCCAACATATAAATATATAAATATATTTGTATTTGTATTTATATATTTTATATTTATATATTTATATGGATATACATTTTTATTTGTATATAAATATAATTTATGTATAAGTTATTATCGAAATTCCTAGTAGCTTAGTGGTTGGAGTATCGACCTTCGACTCTAAGGTGCTGAGTTTGAATCTTTTGTCAGCGACAATTCTCTTAATTTGATAATAATTCAAACTCCTAAAAAATATAAATAATAGAAATATTATAATTATTCCAAGTTTACTCATACGTTATTACATATTCGTACCTCCATATTAAGTTTATGGTATCATTTTGTCAGGGAGATGTACTTGTTCTCCTTAAATCCCTAGTTGTTATTCATGTTATTCATGAACTCCACATCTTTAATCTTCATTGGAAATGTTATCTTTCTCAAGTTTAGATTGTTAGATATGATGACCTCTAATATGGTATCATACACTATTAATGTTTACCACATTCAACTTTTTTAGAGATCTCACATTAAACTTATTTGACCATGCTAAACTTATACTTGATTTTAAAATTAAATCAATCCCTGAATGCAATAGAATATGAGTTATTAGAAAATCATAAATTAGAGAGATATAGTTAATCTTGCACTTTCTCATGTGTTTGATGATTTAATAAGGTCAATTAATTGGAAAACGATGTTTTATGCATCATATCATAAAAATATCATTGTGCAACACTTGAGCATAATTGTCCCGCTAGGACTCAAAATATACATAATTGTCAAGTCATTCCTACAAGTCCATGAATGCAACTTCAATCTAATCATTATAACCAAAGTTTCATCTTTATCATATTCTAAATCTTCAGGGATGTCAGCAAGATCAATATGAGTGATATTTCAAATGAGACACATTTAGCCAATCATTAGGCTTTATCCTAATTTGTCTCTATAAGACTTTACTAACAAGATCATTTGTGTCATTCAATTTTAAATTTGTGTGAAATACTTTAACGAGGTATTCATAAGAACAACCTATGGAGGCTAGAAATCTATCTAGCCCTAAAAAGACAAGAGTTGGGGAATTACCTTTGGGTGGACTATGGGCCTCTTAACCAAATATATATAATATTTTTTTATATGTCTTTCATTACTAAAATAATGGTCATGGTCTAATAGAGTGGGGAACTAAGACAAGTTTTCAGGAGAGACAGGTTTATCACCCTTTATTACATTTTTTTCCCTTACGTTGTGAGACATGTCTTTGTCTCTTTTATTTGAATGATGACAAAGACATGATGGAGAAACCTATAAATGGTGGGCTACCATTAGTACATTTTTTATATACATTAAGTTTTCATACTAAAACATAAACAGAACAATCAAACATAATGACAATCAAACATAAAGATAACACTCAAACAATATTTTACATCTTGTACATGAAAAGTTCAAATATTAAAAACAACATTATTTTATAAATGAAAACTTAGAAATCAACTATGACGAGTCTCTACCAGTCATATGTTTAGACAAATAGTTTAATAGTAACTATGATAGCATGCCAAAAAGCATACACATACAAATAAGGTTTCTACAAATAAACTCATAACATTGTAACATAAATTGATCATCATGCAAAATCAAATTGGTATAACAATTGTCAAATATCAGTTGTTGAATGTTGTAGTGTTGTAGAGAAATAACATGACGCTCTATATGATCACATTGACACTTGGCCACCTCTGTCAATTTTGTAGAGTATTTATTACTTTCACCGATGTTATCCACCAATTTGTGTATCCTTTCCTCATACTTCAAATTGAGCATTCAATTCTACATTTATCATGTTAGCCTTTCTCTTTTATCCCCTTGATGAAGATGTTCCTGTAGAAGGGGTAGAAAAGACAAATGGAGAGACCCCTAGACTCTAAGAGTCCATATGGGGTCGGTTGAGCTACATCTTATGAAATATTGGATTATACTCATGGTGCATAAAAAGATTTACAGCAACATCGTTCAGATCAACACTGTGAAAGCCCTACATCTACAAACTTGTTGTGTAATCCCAGTCATGTGCCTGGTAGCATGCTTAGCTCCCCACAATTCTTCTAACAAGTCATAGAATTTTTTTGAGGTTACTTGCCATTTAGCATATGTTGCCTAAAAAAAACATCTACATAATCGTTATTGCAACCTGAAATATTACAATTAATTATTAAAATATATTGTTCAATGTAATACCTAAATAAAGTCATTCCAAACTTTAGGCTCAATGTCAATTCTTCTTGTGGTCTGGTTAAAAGTAAAATCACTTAGACCATTAAATAAATTATGTATAACTTACTTGTCGTAACACGTCCATAATGTTAGTATATGTTTGATTTGTCCAACTTCCATTTATCATATTCTCAAGTCAAGCCTCATCAATCATGTTTGTTAGTAGTTGAAGATTCATATCTTCAATCCACTTTATAAATTCACGCATGTCCTGACTATGATCAACTTGTTCTTTTCCCTAACATTTCTCTGAAGTGGAGTCCTCGCCTTATCACCGACTACTCCTATGAAAACTTTCTTAAGTGGGATACTCACCTTTTTACCGATCTTTTCTTTGTAAACTCTCCCCTTCATGTTCGACCATTTTTCATCATGCACGACCTCTTTCTCTCCTTCCAATCTGATAACAACTAGTGACACATCAGCTCGCCCTACTCGATCTATACTTCCACTCGTATCACCAACTTGGACAATATCATGATTATCATCATGAATTAATTCAGTTAAACCACAAAATTGCATGTGACTAGATCGGTAATTTACCTTCAACCTATCCTCTACATTTGATCTCAAACTCCTCTCCCGAATGCTTCTTAACTACAACTTGTACATTCTATTATTCTTCATCTCTATTCGAAAAATCAACCTTCCAAGTTTGTCATTCAATTGTAGTACTCGGTCTTTCATGAAAATTGTGTATCCTCTCTCCATTAGTTATCCCACACTCAAAATATTACTATTTAGATCTGGGACATAAAACACATCTTGGATCGACCTGACTGGGCTATCATTATGCAAGAAATAAATAGTGTCTCGACCTTTTATCGAGACCTCTAAGCCATCTTCAAACAATACATGATCGCTTTTAAATTTCTCCAATTTTCTTAATAGGTGTCTATCCCCACACATGTGATTACTTGCACCCATATATAAAAATCATACTGAACAACATCACTGTTGTTTGCTCCCAAGTGTATCGTCGAATGGTGATTGACCATTATGAGCGTTGGTTCTTCTTGCCCTTCTATGAGATAGGTCTCACCCATCTCTTGACATTCTCTCATAAAATACCCCTCCTTTCCATAATTAAAACATTTTCCCAAGTAGCAATCCTTTGCATAGTGACTATACTTGTCACACTTGAAACACTCGATATTTGAGTGGTTCGTTGACCGACCTCCTTTCAGTCCATGTCCTCTTCCTTACTAGTTTTGTTGAGCCTCCTCTTCCTTCTCGTCACCTCGACCATCAAATCTAGATTGTCCACCTTGGGACCGACCATTACATCCTCTTTCTCTATTATTATAAGAGTAGAACACATTCTCCTCGTTCTGTAGCAGTTTCACACTCATGTCATCGTCCTCCTTATCTTTCTCCATTTAGTGTTCATAGGCTTTAAGAGATCCAACCAATTCTTTTATTAAAAGTTTGGACAAGTCCTTCACTTGTTTTATCACACACCACGTTGTTAAAGTATTTTGTTAATGACCTCAAGATCTTTTCAGCAATTTGTTCCGTGAAAAATACATCTTCATTCTGATTAAGCTATTTTGCCACATTTTCAACACGCAAGACATATTCAAAAACTTTTTTCGACCTCTTCATTTTCATGCTCTCCATCTTGCTTCATAGTGTCTGACGTTGAATCCGTGTGACTCGATCATCTTTCTTGTGCTTCTTCTTTAACACATCTCACACATCGGATGTCGATGTGACTCCTACAATCTTCTCAAAGTCAAAATCTTGTATAGCTCGAAACAATAAAACTAGAGTTGCACTATCTTTCTCACGTTTCTTCTCTAACTCCCTGAGTTCATTAATCGTCAATTCTTTTATGGTCTCCGGTTGTTCAAAACCTTCCTCTGCCATCTTCCAAATACCTTGGGCTTTGAGGAAAGCCTACATCTGAGCACTTCATTTATCATAACTGGTGTCTTTTGCCAGACCAACCATTCACACTCTTTTTCTAACACTCAAGCCCTAATTCTTTTAAAAAATCCTAGCTCTCCCTAAGAGCTCTGATACCAATTTGATAACAAAGAATCTCTTAGAAACTTAGAAACTTCACTTTTATTATTCTTTGTCATACTGAAAATAGGATTACAACTCTGTATTCACTACTGCACAAAAGGCTTTTTACGTCGGTTAAAATGGGTTTTCTACGTCGGTTAAAGCGGCGACATAGATACGGGGGTCATAGAAAGTAAGACTTTCTACGTCGGTTAGTCAGGGAACTGACATAGAAAGACTTACTTTCTATGAGCTATTCTGATCGGTCATAACTGGTTCTGATCGGTCATAGAGCTACTCTGATCGATCATAACTGATTCTGACCTGTCATATTACTTTCTATGTCGGTTAACACTGATAACCGACATAGAAAGTCTTACTTTCTAACTTTCTATAACCCCAGTATCTATATCGGTTAACAGTAACCGTGATTGTATGTGTTATCAATGTCGGTTATGCTTATAACCGACATAAAATGTTAAACTTTCTACGTCGGTTATGTCATTAACCGACGTAGAAAGTACTTTCTACGTCGGGTAATGACATAACCGACGTAGAAAGTGTTATTTTTTTACGATGCACTGCATTTTCTTCACGGATGCTACCTTTCTTCGAGTAGACACTGCCTATTCATCACAGTTCCGAGACAAATATTCACGAGATCCAATCACTTGTACGCAGCAGATATGCACAGTTCATATATAGTTCCAGGCATGATATGTACATATGAAACATATTGAAATCAATATATGTACCTCGATTCCAGGCAGTTCATTTACTTAAACGAATGTAAATTTGCTAACTTAAATCAATTCAATCAAAATTGTTACAAGTCAAATTTGCTATGAAGATTGAATACTTAAAAGGAAAGAAGCCCATTGCTCTCTAATATCGTCTAACACTTCAATCTTCATTGGAGATGAGTCCGTAAATTCCTACATATTGAAACATTTCGATTTAGAAACCATTTACATAATTGGCATATTTGACTTAATTATAGTATATTTACCTCCCTCCATGAGTCAATAATATTTTTGGCTACGATGGTGTGCATGTGCTTCATCACATAATACCCGCACTCATGGCTTCCCGGTTGGCGTGGACACTACAAGTTAAATACATGTCAGATTAACTTTAAATGACAAATTGAACAACAGTAAGAGGTGTTTGGTCACCTTTGATGCAATATACGTCAACTTCTTTCTAGCATGAGATGGAAGGCCATGCAACCTTAGGTGAGCTTCCAAAGCTCTACAAAAGGACAAATAATTTTGGTGTAAGTGCACATATGATACAACAATTAAAAAAACCAAACTTACGCGTCTATGTGCTTTCTAATATCCAAATCATTTGGTTTCTTGTGTGATGAACACAAGAGAATCACAACAAATTGCCGAGGAACAATGATTATGAGCTGCCAATGACCCCTGCACGTTGAAATAATATTAGTAAAATTTCAGTTTTACATAAATGTGCATTAATTTATAAGATGTATACTTACTGATGCAAGTAAGGTGCTAAGTAGACTTCTTTGCCCCCATTTTGAAATGTCTCTATTAAGTACGTTTGCACCTCTTTAGCTTTATTCCCAACGGACTGAATGGCAATAGGGTCAACAAATCCATAGATAAAGGCAATCTTCCTCTCAACACACAAACGATGTAAATACCTTCAACATTGAAAATAAATAAAGTTATAAAATAATGTACCAGTGAGAATATAAAAAATATGTAAATATACTTACAATTCCCAAAGCTGCAACATTGATACACATAGCATATCAGTACCAGCGAGAAGATCAAAAATATCCCTTTGGAGTAAGAAAAAAGGGATCGTCTTGGTCCTGCATACGACTTCGGGTGGCATATCTAACTGTATGAGAGTGGTCTCGATAGTCGCTGCTAGTGCACCGAGTCGCTGTAAAACAGTCGGTGGTGGTGGTGATTCATGCACAACTTCCTTTGCTTTTTCAGCCTCTTTCTATACAAGTACAAAAAATAAATAACATTAATATACATCAACCTATCAAAAAATAATAAGTAAAAGGGATAAATGCATGACACAACCTGTGCATGTATTGGGATGGGTCTTGTTAATGAAACTGGCCATAAGATAAAATTTCCAGGTGCCTGTCCCACTGTTTGAACCTCTTCAGTGGGAATAGGGATTGGGGCGACGAGCATCCCGAACATCTATAACCACCACTCTTATCATATCATGTCCAATACTCGGTGGTGGATGGTTGACCCCAATGCATACATTTTCCCTAAGGTAAACAAATGATAAAATATTTTAGACTATATAATGCTTAACGAGTGTACCAAATACATGTCAAAGATATAATACGTACCGTATGCCACCAAATGCTCGGGAGGACCCGCAACATACAACTCACGGTCAGCAGTATCGGTAGGAGCAACCTCTCGCCCTCTATCGGGAGCATCACAACTCTCCTTTGTGCTGACATGAATCGGGGATGCCTCTCGTGCGGGGACGGAAGGTTGAGAGGACAAATATGCCAACTCTGCTCGCATTGAGCTCAATAACTCGCCTTCAAGTCGAGTACACCTCATCTCGAATCTCCTTCCTAATTTGTTGTTTGAGGGACTCAAACTCCAACTCATTCGGATGCCTCAAAGTAGGAGTTGCCACGGATGGGGCACCAAAGTACCTGCTCGATGCCCACCCTCGTCCGAGCAGCACGAACACGTCCAGGATGCTCGGGGTACCAATGGCCACTGCCAATATATCCCGACGGCCATGTGGGTGGAATGATCCCCGAGTGTTCCGCTTCAACCAACTCATCCTACAACACAAAGGAAGGATTTTTTAGCAAATACATATGCCTATTGTAGTATAACATATATAATTAGTTTAGGATATGCTACTTACAATACGTTGAGCTACAACATTAATTTGCTCAGATAAGTAATTCCCTGATGAGTTCTGGCGAGCTTTCTTCCATTTATCATGGCGTGAAGGGCAAGTTACAGAACTCACAACCGAGTCATCTGAAGGTTGACTTGAAGATGTCTCCTTCATCATCTCCTCCTCCAATTTCTCATAACCCCCACGAGACAACCTGTGGGGGTGGATATTCTTTCTCTGAATATCCTGTGCCTTCTGCCGCTTGGCCTGTTGCATTCCATGTTAAATACCAGATTTAAAACCTCTATTTAAAAAAAATGACTGCAAAAAATGACAAATGGGCTAACCTGAAACCTAGGGTCTAATCGCTGAGTCCGAAATGCCTGCCATGTCTCCTCATCCAAAAACTGATACTGGTCACATGGGTTCTTGTTGCTCAATGCCCCATATATGTATCGACTAGTCAGATCACTCTTAAAACCTCTCTAGCATTCCCCAACATATGAGATCCACTTTGTCCTCAACAAAGTGGTGTTAGGGACATCATATGTGACCTAAACAATAAAAATAACATGAAGTTCCCAAAAAGTTAAATATATATACATGTTAAATGCTCAATAAGAGTAGGTACCAGGATACTCTGCCAAATCTGGTTCTTTAGTGTCTCTGGAACATGGTCCCAATCCTCAATAAGAATACTAACCTTGCTTCTCCCAAGCAAGGCCACATAGCTAGTGAATCTAGCAATGTGCTCTCCTGTGGCTCTACCTGTTTGCATGTCAAAATGGATAGGTAATTTCTGATCAGAGCTACGACTGATATTCAAGTCCCTCAACCGTGTAGCACGCCTACCCTTTTTCCTGGTAGACGACTGACTCTGATCACCACCTAGTGTAGGAGGGGGGGACTGTGTAGGAGGAGGGGTACCAGATGAATCTGCCATATCTGTGTTCAAAGAAAAAATAATAGTTATTAGTTTAGACAATATGACTGAAGATAAACAAAAAAGTGCATACATTAAAAAATAATACATTAAAAAATAATACATTAAAAAAAGTGCATACATTATCAAGTTGGAACATTCTCCCAAAATCCTTTCATATGGTCATAACGTATGGCATGCACATCATCTATTTCTACATTAACACTCAAGTTTGGCATATTTGAAGAGAAACATGATGTCTCTGGTATATCAAGTACTAATTCATCATTCTCATGAGAAGTATACATGGGTTTTCCTTGTAGAACCACTGACCATCCTTTGTTAGCGGGATCAGTGACATAAAACATTTGTTTTGCCTGAGATGCCATGATAAATGGTTCTTCAGTATAACGAGTATTTTCAAGGTTAACCAAGGTAAATCCAAGATCGTCGGTGAAGATGCCAGTATTAAAATCAACCCACTTACATTTAAAAATAGGTACTCTGAATATCGTGTAATCTATTACCCAAATCTCTTCAATTACACCAAAGTAGCCCATTGACGCCCTTATCGGATATTTATCCTTTGAACTCGAGAAATGAATTGATTCAGCCACCACCATGACTCCACTATTTTGCATTGTGTTTATTTCATCTTCTCCCTTTGTATAAAATGAATAGTTATTTATATCATACCCACCCCAACATATCACATCAAAGTTTGGCTCACATGCTAGCCACTTTAGTGTATCAAAAGTTGTATTGTCACATTCAACTTGTTGTTTAAACCACTTCAAAAAGCTCTTGTTGTGTTCAGTGATCACCCACTTTTTAGGCATACGTGGATTATTTCGCTTCACAATGTCTTTATGAGCACTTAAGTAGGGGATGACTTCTTCACTGTTATTCAATATGTATAAATGCGCTTGAAGTACTTCATCTCGACACATTGTCACAACTTTTGCACCTCAAGTTCCTCTACCAAGACCTATTCCATGGTAACGAGTCTTAGGTAACCCTATAGCTTCAACTTCTGATAAGTATTTTGTGCAAAACTCAATAGCTTCCTCTGCAATATATCTTTGAACAATTGATGCTTCAGGACGATATTGGTTCTTCACATACCCTTTTAATATATTCATGTATCGCTCAATAGGGTACATCCATCATAAGAAAACTGGACCACAGATTCTAACTTCCCTGGCTAGATGAACAATAAAGTGAACCATAATATCAAAAAATGATGGAGGAAAGTACATCTCAAATTGACATAATATGACTGCAGCCTCATTCTCTAACTGATCCAAAACATCCGGGTCCATAACTTTACTACATATGACATTAAAAAAAAAGCATAATCGAGTTAAGGAATATCTAACATTCTCTGGTAAGATACCTCGAATAGCCACAGGTAGAAGTTGTTGCATCAATACATGACAATCATGAGATTTTAACCCAAGCAATTTTAGATCTTTCATAGATACAAGTCTCTTCACATTGGAAGAGTAACCAAATGGAACCTTCACACCTCGTAAAAACTCACAAAAACTTCTTTTCTCTTTTTTAGACAGTGTGTGACATGCTGGAGGCAAGTATGTTCAGTTACCATGAGGTTGAGGAGCTAATTGTTTTCTTATACCCATTTCAACCATGTCCAAACGAGCATTGACACCATCTTTTGTTTTTCCTTGAATGTTAAGGAGCGTTCCGATGATACTGTCACACACATTTTTCTCTACATGCATGACATCTATACAATGCCTCATATCAAGAACCCTCCAATATGGAAGAACAAAAAGGATTGACATTTTCTTCCATATACCTGTGACTTTCTTTTGCGTCTTTCCAAACTCACACGAAATCGCACTTGCTCGTTGATATACTTCTTCCCCACTTAAAGGTGTTGGGGATGCATCATTTTCTTGACACCCGTTAAATGATTTTTTTAATTTACGATATGAATGGTTTGAAGGAAGAAATCTTCGGTGTCCAAGGTACACTGTTTTCCTTCCATGTTGTAGTTGATAGTGACATGTGTCTTCTTCACATATCGGGCAAGCTTTATGTCCCTTTGTGCTGTAGCCACTCAAATTACCATATGCTGGAAAGTCATTAATTGTACAAAATAACATTGCACGCAACTTGAATAAGTCACTTGTGTACCCATCAAACACATCAACACCTTCCTCCCACAACATCTTCAACTCTTCAACCAATGGGCTTAAAAAAACATCAATGTCATTTCCAGGTTGTCTGGGACCCGAGATCATCAAAGATAGCATCAAGTACTTACGTTTCATACACAACCACGGAGGTAAGTTGTAAATAACTAACACCACAGGCCATGAACTATGTTTATCGCTTAAATTTCCATATGGATTCATTCCATCTCGTAGCAAGTCCAAACCTAATGTTTCTTGGATCATTACCAAAATTCTGGAAGATGGAATCAATTTTTTTCCATTGCAATCCATCTGCTGGATGCCTCAACTCGACCATCTTTAATACGACTATCTCGCATGCCATCTAGTGAGCTTTGCATCATTTCCATTAGTGAATAATCGTTTCAACCTTGGAACAATGGGAAGATACCATAACACTTTTGTCGGGGTACCCTTCATTACATCATTGTCAGAATCACCATCCTTCTTCTTGTATCGTGATTCCCCACATTGTGGACATTCGTGAAAGTTCTCAAATTCTTTCCTGTACAACACACAATCATTAGGACATGCATGAATTTTTTGGTACTCCATACCCATTGGACACAATATCTTCTTAGCATCATAATTGCGGGTTGGCAATGTGTTACCTTCGGGGAGCATGTCACTCAACAACTCAAGCAATTCCGTGAAACTTTTATCAGTCCACCCATTCTTTGCCTTCACATTGAACAATTTTAGTACCGCCGACAATCGTGTGAACTTAGTACAATTTGTATACAAAGGCTTTTTTGCATCATTGGACAACTTCTCGTACACATGTGTATGTTGGAAGGCATCTTGTCCAAGCTCACGAATCATTTCCTCCAGCTCGATCATCCATCTCTAGATCAACTTCTTCTTTGTCTTCTACACTTGGCATGTTTAATAATTCACCATGCCATGTCCACTTTATGTAACTCTTTAGGAAACCATCACAAAGAACATGTTCCCGAATAACTTCGATCGGTAATCTTCGCTCATTCAAGCAGTTAACACAAGGGCAATAGAATCTTCCATCATTATCCGGAACATTCATCTTAGCAAATTCAAGGAATTGTTCTACTCCACTCTCATATTCATTTGTTGTTCGTCTATAATTGATCAAACTCCGATTCATTGTTACCTTCTGTCACATAACACAACATATAAGTATAGTTTGAGGATGATAACATCCAACATATTCTGCTGAAATTGCGATGTCACGTGATTGGATATTTTAATCTTTCAATAGAAAGTTCTGTTCTACAATGGATCATTTCATGACTGACTCCAATCAAGGCTAACCGTATTGTCTCACATTAGGGTGAGCATAAGCGATGATAGTTTTCACTTAAAATGAAATAACTACATTATAATACAAATCTAATTTTCAAAATCAAAATCACGAAAGAATGCCTACAGAAACACATTCAAATGACTAAACTACTTACAATACATCTCTAAATTAGCTAAAAGCACCTGTGATCTTTCCCTCTCTTGACAACATTATTACTTACCAGATTCAAAACTATAAACCTACAATGGCTAAAGCAAGCACAAAAACTTACCTCTTGAAGACCTACAGAGGTGGCAGGTGGCGTGACGTGCAGAGCTGGGTGGGGAGAAACGTACACAGGCGATGGGCACCAACGACAGTAGCAGCAGGCGACACGACGTACAGAGTTGGCAGGTGGCGTGACGAGCAAAGCTGGGTGGGGAGAAACGTACACAGGCGATGACGTTCGTAGAAGAGACAGAGAGAACGGGGAGCTCTGCTATGGGTGAAGTGATGAAATGGAGCGTTGCAGCAGGGTAAAATAGAAGATACTATGTCGGTTGCCCTAACACCCGTCATCAAATACACTTTCTATGTCGGGTAAATTTTAACCGACATAGAAAGTTCACTTTCTATGTCGGTTAAATCTTACCCGACATAGAAAGTGAACTTTCCACTTACTATGTCGGTTAAAATTTACCCGACATAGAAAGTTTATGATTTTATTACAAAATTGTCACTGCGCTACATACCATGACGGGTGGACTACGACCGTGATAAAAACTCATCATAGAATGCTATTTTTCCACTAGTGATTTAAACACTCCCAAGAACTCCTAATATTAACTCTCTAGAAACCAAAATATTAACTCCCTACGATCCACAACGTTCTACCATAATTAGGAATTAAAACAATAATCATCCAAAACGTCAACAATCTCAAAACGTTATAATAAACCTTTAAAACTAATTAACATATTATTAATTTTACCTAACATCAGGATATTCTCGTTCTTAGACGGAACATTGGTGTTCATCGTGAGTTCGAGAGTAGAGTCTCGCTCCACTCATACTCATTAATCCTCGGTTGGAGGTTTATGTTCTGATACACTCACAAGTCTCACATCGCTTAGGAGTCGAGAATAAAGATATTTTATATACATCATCTTCTCTTAATTGTGATGCACGAGAGTTTCAAAGCAAACAATATCTCAGACATGAGAATTTAGCCTAACGATATTATCATAGTGAACTAGAACACTTTCGTTTTTAGATAAAACATATACCTTCTTAAAATTCCACCAATATACCTTATTATTTCATCAAGACAAAATCAAGACAAAAAATACAAAACAATATTGTACTTATTTAAAGTACATACTTTTATTTACAATTTAAACTTATATATTATATTATATTATATTATTGAATAAATAATTTTACTAATTTCATTCGCACAAATAATTACCATGACAATTTTTTGTAAGTTTATTTTTTAAAAGAAAAAATAATGTCTATATTTTATTCTACTATTAATGAATATGAATACAGTATAAAAGAAAATGTTAACATGAAATGACTCTGGTGGATCATGAATTCTTTTCAAGAGGCATATTGATCTATCCCATTACTAACCATATAGGAAGATAATGTGCCTCACATAGGAAATAATGAGTTAATTCTAGAAAAATAATTGATTTTTCTAGTAGGAGGACGATGACTTTAGATATGTCTCTCGTCACAAAAAATAAATAAGTTGAAAATACTCAAATTTTTTACTAAGATATAAATATTTATTATACTTCCTTCCTTAATGACCATTATATTTGACTTCCATATAACAATCCAAATTTAGGCAAACCATCCATGTAATAAATATTTACAACAAAAAAATACATAATCACTTCATAAGTATCATAAATACATTTATATATAATTAAAAAGGTACATTATCCATTGTATATACAGTGATTAATTTTAAAAATTAAATAAAATTTAATTTTTTATCTTTTTCTTTCCCACATTTTCACTCATAATAAATATTATTTTTATTATTTAATACAATTTTTCACTTTTTCTTTCTTTTCCTCTATCATCTTTTTATTTTCCTGCAATTTTTTTAACAAACACTCACCTTTTTATTTTTTTTCTTTACTATTCATTTATTTCCATAGTTTTCTTTTTGATTGTTTCACCTAATATCATAAAAATTACAATTTTTCTTTTTATATTTTCAAAATTTGTCACCTCTGTACCTGTAAAATTATTCTTTATTTTTTCCCTTTTTATTCACATTAAGAGAAAGATAAAAAGTAAAAAATATCTCACAATATTTTGAAGTACATTACTATAACAAATTAATGTATATAATATAGTATAAAAATATAAAATATTAATAAAAACTTTTTATTTATCATAGATTAATTAATTATTTTAATATTTGATGATATTCTATTTTAATGTTAAATTATGTAAAAAAAATAAATTAAATTTAAAAAATGTTTAAATTAAAATTTATAAACTCATTTTAAAAAATAAATTATGATTTTCATAATATGATAACGTGTACACAACACATCTCAGCGCCATTAACCAAGCAAATAATTTGATTGAAAAAATGGTACTTAAAAGGAAAAAAAAAAATCATAGACAAATTCTAAATAATCAATTAACAACTTAATTGATTGATAAAATAATAAAATCACTTAGTGAATAAAGTTGTGCAATAGATATCTTTTTTTAAAGTTCATTCAAGAATTATAAACTTCATTAAAGTTTCAAAGCTACCAATCGTTAGAAGTTTAAGGAATAAAAGTATAATCTGTTTACCATTATTTGCTACACAAACATCTTATGCAGTGAGATTTAAATGTGTGGTAAATAGTTTAATAAAGAATATATGGTTTAAGATTTTTATATTAGAAAGATGAGTTGATTGGGAGTGGCAGCAATAAAGAAAAATGTATTCAACCTTGATGTCCATTCCACACACACTTTGACATAACTCCTGACCCACTTAATGAGTTCAACTAATTTAATTGTATAATTTATTTTAACTATACACATTCCAAAAGCAAATATAATAAGCAATAGGTATTAGTTAATTTTAATTTTAAAGGAGAGAAGACACTGGATAATTAATTTACTTAAGAATGAGAAATTAGGGTAGATTAGTAATAATAGAAAGAGTAATAATGATGTTAGAAATGAGGTGGCAGATGGTAGGGCTGAGAAAAGGGTGAAAAAAAAAAAGGAGAAAGAGACGTTGGGTTGTGTTGTGTTGTGTCGTGGAAGTAATTATTGGAGTGCGATCGCATCCACCGAGAGAAGAGAGGAGAAGAGAGAGAGAGAGAGAGAGTGTGTGTGGGATTGATTGTGTCGAGAAGCGGAGAGGATTGATTGATTGGTTGTTGAAGCGGTGGGGAGGGTGATGGTCGATGCATGTGTTGATCGGAGTGAGTGAGTGAGAGAAATTGATCGGATGGGTCGGAATCAGAGGGAGAGGGAGAAGGAGGACGGAGAGAGGCATGTGGGGCTGCTCAGATTGGCCCAAATCCTAACATATCTGGTCGTGTTTGCCGGTGGAGTCGTCATCGGTCTCACCACCAGCTCTCACATTACCAACACCAATTTCATATCCCAACCCATCCCCCTCCACCACCCTCAACTCAGTCACAATTTTCTCCCAATTCCAAACTGTACCGCCACCGCACACTCTCCTCCTCCTCCTCCTCCTCCTCCTCTTCCTCCTCTGGACATGGAGGAGTTCCTTCATCCGCCCAATCTCACCCACACGCTCTCCGACGAGGAGCTTTTCTGGAGGGCTTCCTTGATGCCGAAGAAAGAAGGGTACCCTTTCAGGAGAATACCCAAGGTGGCCTTCATGTTTATCACCAGGGGTCCCCTTCCCATGTTGCCCCTCTGGGAGAGATTCTTCGACGGCCACACCCCTCTCTTCAACATCTACATCCATGCCCCTCCCCGATTCCATCTCAACGTTTCCCAATCTTCACCTTTCTACGCCCGTCACATCCCCAGTCAGGTACCTTCACCTTTTTCATGCAACAAACCTTTCTCTTCTGTATTCATCATCTCTGTTTACTGATTCATGTCAATACTCTATCTGCTTCTATATTTTCAGTCTTTTTCTTTTTTTTTTTTCATTATATTTTAACTGTGATTTTGTTCTTTAATATAATCTTGTGGTTTATGAGGAGCCTGTCATTTCCTGATTAGAAAAGGGAGCCTAGCATTTTTGAAAACTGTTACGAATCCAATATGGTTTATTTCCCTCTCTCTCCCTGGTTGTTGTTGTAGCCACAGATTGTTGCGAATTTGGTCTGATTTTATTTGATGTGTGATCAGGATGTTTCATGGGGAACAGTTACACTGGCAGATGCTGAGAGACGGCTTTTAGCGAATGCTCTGCTGGACTTTTCAAACGAGAGATTTGTTCTGCTTTCGGAAAGTTGCATCCCAGTGTACAACTTCCCTACTGTTTACAGATATCTCACTGACTCTGTCCACAGCTTTGTTGAATCATACGATGACCCAACCCGTTATGGCCGCGGTCGCTACAATCGCAATATGCTTCCTCTTATTCAACTTAGACACTGGAGAAAAGGGTCTCAGTGGTTTGAACTCAATCGTGCGTTGGCTGTGTATGTAGTCTCTGACACCAAATACTATTCCCTCTTCCGAAAATACTGTAAGCCTGCTTGCTACCCAGATGAGCATTACATTCCAACCTTCTTGAACATGTTTCATGGTTCTCTTAATTCAAACAGAACAGTCACATGGGTGGACTGGTCTATGCTGGGTCCTCACCCAGCAAGCTATGGGAGAGACAATATCACTGTGGATTTTATACAGTCTATAAGGAACAAAGGATCCCTTTGTCGATATAATTCAGAGATGACTTCCATTTGTTACCTCTTTGCTCGCAAGTTTGATCCCAGTGCCCTCGAGCCCTTGCTTAACATTTCTTCCCAAGTTATGAACTTTTGAACTATTTCTTTTAGTGTACACACAAGAGATGAGATATTTAACTTATGTTCTCCATCTCTAGATTTTGGTAGTTCTTACATAATCATTTTGCATTGTAATAGCTGTACAGGTTGTTAGAGATTTTTGTGTTATCTGCTAGTGATAGCAAATTGTTGCACAAAATGCATTTCATTCCTTCGAAGAAGGAATTCATCAATATAGAAATTTTATCCCCCGTTGTCTTAATTCCTTGTGCTTCACATTAATTGGCAATAGATACAAACTTTCTCCAAATCTTCAATTTTCAGTACAGACTGTGTAGTACGGCATAGGTGTCCTAAAATAAAATGGATCTCTGTCACCTGTAGCATTACACTCTATCTCTAAAGTAATGGAAGTATACGAGTACTTCCTAAAGTATTAAAATTTATATTACATAGTTTTGAAGTGTTGAAAAATCCTTCCTTTGAAAAAAGTATTGAAAATCCTTAATTTAGTTCCTCAATGTTAAAAAGATAAATCAACATGAAAAGAAAATTGATGAATATTCACTTTATTAAGGATCACTTGTACATATTCATATCTTCAAAGATTTTTCTGGAAGGGTAATACTTGAGAGACTAAAACGGTGATTTATTAAATAAATAGGGTTTCAACATATGAGGTTGATCAATAATAAGAGTAGCTTATTTTTCTAGATTTATTTTCTAAAATTGTTCGGATCTACGATTTTAGTCCCTAATCTAAATTTTTGCTGGTCAATGTTCTTGATTTTTTTTGTTCTCTATTTTAACTTTTTAGTCCAAGTTATCAAATGATAACATTAATAAATAATGCAGCAGTGATGTTAATTTATCAACAAGTCTAATGGTATAGTTTTAAAAAAATAAATCATTTGATTATCAGTCAAATTCCATGATAAGTAATTGAATTTACAACGTGATTATGTTATTAGTTAACACTATTTGGCAGCAAGGACTAAAAAATTGAATAGAGAAAAAAGTGTTTTGGAATTTTGAACAGTCAAAATTTAAAGACTAAAAAAAAAATAGGGAAATATGGTAAACCCTTTCGTATTTTGGTAATTTGGTGATTTAGGTGCATTATGGATAAAATTTTAGCTGGTGAGTTTTGTTTAACTGTACAATTTTACTCTTAAATGCTATTTTACGGCAAGATTGTTTAATTTTATCAACTTTATAATGCTGCGGAGAAGTTGGAATAGGAAACTTGATATATCACCTTAATATATATATATACCTTGATAATAATGGCTTCGTTAGTAAATTTGTTATCCTTGACACAAACTTCATATATATTTTTCATACAAAAAGAAAAAAAAAACTGCCTAATAAGCAAATATTATATGAATTCTTATTTAAGGAAAATCGACGTAGTTTAACCAGAATAGGATGAAAAACAAGAATATTATACCCAGTTGTTCATCTTAGTCACTACTCTTAACTGCTTCGACAGCTTAATCTCCTGGGACCTGAGCAATGATAGTACACTCGGGCATGGTCAGCTTTATCATTATCAGAATCTTGTTAATCTGTGTTGAATTCTGGATTGCAACAGGTACGGCTTTTCTGTATTCTAACTATCACTTTCGAGCAAGTACAAAACAACCATATACTTTGGAAGCATCAATACTCATGATATAATTTTGAAAGGCCTTTTCCATTGTTGATTGGAAGGAAGTTAAGTAAGACAATGTGCAAGGACCTGCACGCACGATATACACTGATAACCAGGGATCAAGATTTAACAGGACCCAGAGCAGAAAGGTAGTATGCTGCCGAGCACATGGTTTCCTAATGGGTGATGGAATCTCTTAATTTGCATACTCAATGTCCAAGTAAAATCAATATAGAAAATTGATTAAAAAATGTAATACCAAATTCGTACATGCCCATGAGTACAAAAAATATTTATACAGTGCATATCCTGTCATGGAAATGTACGAAACAAACCTAATCATTTATTCACTTTGAGAAAATCCTAAGTGAAGTTTGACAGTTAATATGGATTTTAGAATATCTCTTCCATAGTCTTAAACCACATTGAAAGCAAATATTTCGACTTTTGGCCTTGCATGTCTTCAAGTTGAAAACTCCCCATCTTATTTATAGATCAAACAAATCTCAGGAAGTCGATATTGGGGAAAATGACAGCATCTTCACTTCCTTGAGCGCAGCAGGAAACTGAGAATTAGCATATATATTATATTATATTATATTATATATACCATAGGTAGAAGCAAGTGCTTGGAAAGTTTTGTATTCTGCCCAGGTCTTCCAAACAGAGCCAAGAATCATAAAATTAAATGACGATGAGATCCAACAGCTGTTTACAAAACAAGTCCAGAGGTAAAGCAATATTTATTTTAAGTACGATTCCAACTTTCTGAAAAATATGTCGCTTCAGACACATACAATTACCCCCTGTCACGCTTATCCTTATGCTAAAGGGTCAAGATATGTCCTACATGCATTTAATAATCCATGTGCATACGATCTGCATCAGAACTGCCTTAGAGGGACTTTAGAGCCTTACAAATTTGTAGTTCTCCATTAAGAAATGAAACTTTTAACTAGAATAATGGATCAATTCAACTTTGTCTAAACTTATAGAGAAACAAGATCTAATGAGCCAATAACAAATGGCGGTATCAACAGCATTTTTTATGAGCTTGTGTTAAAAATTGCTATTGTTTCTACTGAAGGAGTCACTGATTGAAGCAGTGAGAGTAACCGAGAGAGGTTACAGCCTTTCAAAATTCCACCTTGTTAGAATTGATTTCTAATTCTTATGAAATATTGATTAAAATGCTGGTAACTTTATAACTCTTGCATTTAATATCTTAACAAGATGTTTTATCATAATTCTCTTAAAATAATATACACTACCTCCCTCAAATTCTTTTTCCAAATACAGCTTAAGCTTAAAGGTAACATAATCTAAATATAGACATTCAGTACATAGGATATAAGGCAAAAAACTTAACATCTCTTTCGGGTTAAATGTAGAAGAATATCATTGGCAATGCAAAAATATAGATATCAAGGCCTGATATTAAAGGTTGACATGCCATACAAGACAGGATTACATGCCACAGATAAATAAGTCGACGTAGATTCTTGTATCGTCATCTATAAACTCACAAATACCTAGTGATTTTGAACAGCAGAAATCGGTGTCAAAAGAAACATGAGATATGGAAATGATAGAGCAACTCTTCCCTCAATTAAGAAGAGATCCAGTAGCACTAAGAATTGGCTTTTTTTTTTGGTGAATCTAAGAATTGACTTGAAGTCCAAATATTAAGCTGCTACCTGTTCAGGGACTTCCGATTGCTGTTGATGTGATTCCTCAAAGTGAGAACCTACTCCTGATGATGGGTGATATGGTCCAGTCACCTGAGAAGATGGTCCTAGGGGAATATGGTGCGGCGGTGACATATTAGGTGATGCTCCATATGAAGGAATAGATGACCCTGACATTGAAGGAGTTGGTTCAGCTGGGGGATGATATTGTCCTGCCATTGGAGGGGACAATCCTGACGAGGGATATCGTCGTTCTGACATTTGTTGGGGCCCATGTGGTGTTCCATAAGGCTGATATCCTGCCATTTGGGGTGAAGGTCCAGACGGTGTATAATGCTGCTGTACCCTGTTCGTTTGGGGAGGAAATTCAGATGTAGTAGGGTGGTACGGCTGTCTTGGCATATGAGGTGAAGGTCCAGCTGCTGTAGTACGAGGCCCAGTCATTGGAGGAGAAACTCCCCACGAAGGTTGATTCATTGGCGGGCGTTGATGCCCCAACACTTGATGTGGAGCCCCCGAAGGTGGGTTATGTGGTGCTCCGGCCATTTGAGAAGGAGGATAATGTGTTCCTGTCATTTGAGGAGAAGGAGGTGTTGGACGCTGCTGTGCTGCCATTTGTGTTGGAAACCCAAAAGGTGGGTTATTTGTTGCTCCTGCCATTTGAAAAGGTGGTGGTGGGTGTAGCTGAGCTGCCATATGTGTGGTGGTGTGAGGGCCAGAATGTGGGTTATGTGGTACCCCTGCCATTTGCGAGGGGGACCTGACCGGTGGCGGACGATAAGCAGGTCTTGGAGGGGATGGACGAGGAGTGTATACAAATCTGTTGATATCTAGCAGCCTTTCAATCTCGTCACCTCTCCCGGCTGTCTTAAAAACCTCAGTAACAGATTCCCGCAAGGCAGAAGTGACCCCAACACCATACCTCATAACCTCATCCAGCAGCTCTAGGCTTTTGTCCAACAAGCCATGCGCACAGAGTCCCTTGATTACAACCTCGTAGCAAGTGGGGTCTGGTTTGGGATCCTTCTCTCCCATTTTACTCAAAATTTGAGCACAATCAATAGCCTTACCATTCTTAATCAATTCATCAAACACCGTATTACCAAAGCTAGCAACTACCCTAAGACCGGCATCCACCATTCTGTTGAATACCCTGAGGGCATCATCGATCCTCTCCATTTTCAAGTAGGCTTCAATCAAAGTTCTGTGAGTAGGCACATCGGGGCTCAAAGACTTGGAGCACAGTTCTTCAAACAGGGTCTCGGCTTGGGAGAGCATCCCATTCTCACAAAACCTAGCAATGATATTATTGTAGCCGGCAACATCCATGGCAAAGGGCTTAGAATTAGGCTTAGTTCCAACCTTCTTAAAAGTTGCAAGGGCCTCCTCAAAGTTTCCAAGCTTAAAGCACTCATTAACCATTACATTGAAGGTATCAGAGTTAACAGCTTGGAAATTGGGAGGGGTGTGATTGTCGAGCATCTGATCAAACAAGGCCAAAGCCTCAGTTTTCCTGGAATGCTTGAGCAAACACTCCAACAAAACATTGCAAGTGGCAGGGGTCATCCTGAACTGGCGCTCCAGCAAGGACTTGTAGGACTCCATGGCCTCCTTATCCCTCCCTTTTTGGAAGAACCATTCCATAAAAGTGGCATTCACGACCCCATCATAAACCAGGCACCTCTCCTTAAGCTCGTCGAAAAGTTCATTGGCCTTCTCCAAATTCTCGAGTTCGAGAAAGCCCGAAATGAGATTGTTGTAAACGAGAGAATCGGCGCCGTGGCCCTTGGTGAGCATCTCGCGCAAGAGGTCGACGGCTTCGGAAATGCGACCGGCTTGGATCAAACCTTTGGTGAGATGACGATAGGTGACGGGAGAGGGACTGAAAGGAGCGTTGGCCAGAATGTGACGATAGACTTCAAGGGCCACGTCAACACGACCCTCGTCGCAGTGGGTGTTGATCACGTTGTTGTAAGAGACGATGTTGGGGACGATGTTGAATTGCTTGAAGAAGAAATGGAAGAGGGCAATGGCCTCCTCGTACCGCTTCGACCGGTACATGGCAGCGATGATGGCGTTGCAGGTGAAAACGGTTGGCCGCGTCACCGAGAACACCGCGTGCCGGGCGGTGGCGGAAGCCGCCTCGAGGTCGCCCGCGCGGATGAGGGACTGCACGCGGTTGTGGAGGCTCAACCGGGGGCCCACCAACGCCGAAGTGGAATCCGGGAGGCGAGGCGCGTTCGGGTCGCGTGGAGGGCCCTGCGGCGGAGGACGAATCGCGTTGAGGGGAGGCTCGATGCGCAGACGCCGCTTCCGTCGCCGGCGCTCAGCCGCAGCTTCCTCAGCGGAGGAGAAAGCATAGGAACGGGTTTGGGCAAGAGAGAAGATGGGGCGGGCAGCGGCGGTGGAGGAGACGCGGCGTAGAAGGAGGCGGTAGAGCGACATCTTGATACGGTGAATTGGGGTTACGTGTTTCTTTCACTCCCTCACCAACGCTGTGTTAAACCCTAGCTAACCCTTTTACATCTTGCAACACAATTCTTAACATTTAGGGATGTTTGGATTGAAGAGAAGTAAGAAAAAAAAAAAGTGAATAGTGAAATGAAAAGAAAAATAAAATAATTTTATTTATTATTACTAATTTGATTTGTTATTTTAATAAAAAATTTAATTATTTATTATTATAATAATATAAAAATGAAAAAAATGTTAATTGCAATCTTTTTATCATAATTAATTATATTTTTATATATAATCAATTATCTAACTAAATATTATATACTCAAGAACATAATTAATTATTTTTATTTTCACATTAAAAGAAATGATAAATTATTTTATTGATTTTTAAAGTTTTATGTATTAAAATGTATAAAATCCACGCATTTGAAAACAAATACTAATTAAAACAATTATGTTTCACGTGTAATATTAATTCTACCTATTTTCTTGATAAATCATTTTTAACCATAAGGACAAAAAGTTGAATAGTTTTTTTATGAAAGGAAAAACATTAATATTAAAATAATTTATTTTAAATTTATGTATGATAAAATATGTAAAATAAATAAATCTATATTATATGAACTTAATAAATTTTTATTAAAAAATATTTTTTTACTTAATATACATATATATTTTATGAAATTCTCCTTTCTAATTAAAGTAATTAATCGAAGTTCTTATCTTTTAAATAAAGAAAATATGAAAAATATAACAAATAAATATTTTTTATCAAAGTAGAACAAATTGTATGCTATATATATATATATATATATATATATATATATATATATATATATATATATATAATAAAATAAAATATAAGATTGATTATTTTTATTATGAATAACAAAAATATTTTTAATTTTTGAAGTTAAAAATAGTAAAAAAAAAAATCTAATAAAAGAAATTGAGTTTGTTTCTCTTCATCCTCTCTCCATACATATATTAAATGATTTTTTTTATTAAAGTATGATTAAAAAAAATTTAAGTTTTACTTATATACAAAAATAAATAAACTATAACACGTAAGATTCACGAATACTTTTTCATAAAATAAAAAAAATTCTTATTTTATATTTTAATGAATTAAAATTTAATATATATTAATTTTAAAATATAAATATTATTATAAGTAAAATAATTCATTAGACATAAGAAAATTTGTGAAAAACGAATGATTAAAAACTATAGGGGAGAAAAAGATATTTTTTAATATGAAAGAAATAAAATAATTTGATAATTAAATTTATCTATTTAATTTATATTTTAGAGAAATTAAGAATAGAGTTAACAAAATAAATAAAAAAAATGTGATAAATATTTCTAAAACAATCAAAACGGTAGCTCGGTCCAAATTGATATAACTTTACTTATTAAGTAAAACAATTCAATGGTTTAATCTGACTTAATTTTTAAAATGAATTGTAAATTTTAATTTAACCTGCGAAATTAAAAATTATATATTAATATATTTATATAAAATTAATTAATTTAAAAAATAGATTAAATAAAATATATTGTAAAATTTTATATTTTATTAATAAAATTAATTTTTATTTAAGATATAATAATTTAATATTTAAATTATAAAAAAAATCTTCATTGAAATAAATAATTATTAAAAATTTATTTTAATATTTACTTTTATAATAAGTAAATCTTTATTAAATTAATTTATAATAATATATATTTTTAATAAAATAATATTATTTTTATTTTATAAAATAATTATTATTTTATAAAATAAATGGACTCATAAATCTACATCTGATCAAAATAGATCTAGATCATAATTTTATTTTTTTCTTAACTAATTTCTGGGCCAACTTAAGGCGTTAATTGACCACTGAATATTTCATTAAATAATAACATGAAAATAATAAAAAAGATATATTAAAAATCCTAGTTGTCTTAAAGATAATAGTCAAGTTGTATCCCGAATTCCGAAACCCCAACCTCGTTTTTTAGGACGTAAAAAGAAATAATCTTTAAAAAAGACTAGTTTGATGTCCAAAATTTTAAAATGTAAACATAGACCCAATTGAAAAAATTTATCCAATGACAGCAAAGATAGGCAAAGGTATACTACTGAAAGAATAAGGTTTGAAGCCACAAATTTACATTGACCCTCCTGAAAAAAAAAAAAGGGTAAAATTATGCCATATGAACACCTCTATACCACACCCTATATACAAAGGAAATGAATGGCTTAGGTAGAATAATGGTAAAGGGTGAAATGTCCTGCAAACTCTTAGGAGAGATCCCACACCTGATATATGAAGTCAAAAACTCCAACTGTGACTAGAAACAAAAATTGGATTTTAATCAGTTTGAAAAGCTGACTATGAACATGGACACTGGACTTGGCCTTTAATCAGTTAATGCCTAACAAATACACTAATGGTTTGTCAGGTTTGCCTGTTGTTCATATGGATCAATCCAACATTTGTCTTTCTTTGCTGCATCTTTCCATCTTTTACCGAAAATCTGCATTTCAATGTATGACTGCATCCTAACCTGCATATAGCATATTGCTTTGTAAAATATGGGCGGCAAATGGAGCTAAAGGTCCATAAAATCTACATTATCCTCTTATACAAGTATTTTACTTACTTTGGCTCTAGCATTATTATCTCCAGGGGAGTCTGATGGTGCCTGCAATCCAAAGGACAAAACCCTTATTAATTATTAGACTGACAGTAAAATCTAACCACAATACACCTGGACGAGCAAACAAATAAGATTTAATTAAAAAATGTTATAGGTTTATATGTTGTCAACTGGAACTAAAAGTAGTTTAGGTTTTGAATCTTTCAAATTATTCCCAAAAGAGGTCTGAACCCATTTTTTTATGATCATTTGATAAACAAATTCATTCTCTTGATAAAAAAGAGGAGGTAGAAGAAAAAAAGTGTTTTTTCCATTCATCATGAAATTCGTAAACTCATTCAATAAATGTTTTTATCCAATACGAAGCAACCAATAGAAAAATAAAATTTCTTATGATACACCAGATTCAGCTCGATTATTGATAGAGTGAATAGATATATTATTTCTTGAAATATATCTTCAGATCCAAAACTACAAGCATACAAATCTTTTTAACTAGGGGAAATTTACTGATAAATTTGCTTAAATTCAAACAAGGTAGAAAAGTGTGCGGCTGTTATCATCAAATTACACTACGTGTAGAATGAAATCACTTGCCTCATTGCCATTTGGTCCCCCAAGAGTAGGCAGACCCAGATGAACTATGTACTCAGAATCAACAACACCAACATTTTTCATTCGATCACCCTGAAATATGGTTGAGAGATGAATGAAAACCACACTGGAAGGATTTGGTATGATATGGATATGCTGTTGTGGACCAAGCAAGTTACCTGAGCACAATAGCCGAGCTGTCTATCCAGGCCCCAGGCATGGATTAAGTCATTCTGTAGATTGAAAGACAAATGCATGAATATGAATATATGAAGGTAAAAGAAGAAAGCATGCTGAATTCGAAGATAGAATAAGCACTACTAAACAAAATAATAGCAGTAAATTTCCCACTATATATAAAGTTGGATAGTTTTTAAAATAATTAAAAAATCTGTGGTATCATGTCATATAATGTTCCCAACAATAAAAAGTTCTTAATAATCTTAACGGTAAGATTCAGTACCAAATTTACTTCGTTTTAGTATCCATACCTGGATTAAATGCCATACACATTGCCAAGACTTTTTGGAAAACACCGGTGCCATCATTTCCACCCAGCTGCAAAACGAATTCTTTCCAATTAAATTCTGAATTCTCTTTAATAGCAAGAATAAGAAGGGTGAGTTAACAACTGAGAAGAAAACACTACAAGACACAGTGTGCAGCTATTTACCCAATGCAAGGAGGAGCGATGCTATTGTCATCACACCTTCCACTGCCTCTTAATTTATAATACCTTCTGTATAGGCATAACAGCAAAAATAATATTAGCAATTTTTTCGGCAAAAATCCCCAGTAGAATGTAGGCACGGGAATACAACCTAAGGAACAGCAAATCAATTCATTTATGAGAGAAAGCACTGCAGGTGTGTAATCAATTAAAAATAGACAGTTTAAGTACACATTCATGAACTATAAATAACAGGGTAAACTTTGTCCAATATGTTTTCCACACTAGCACACTTTACAGAGATGATATCTAAGAGGCAGCCATAAATTGTGAAATATATATAACCTGTAGATTGACTAGGAACTGTGGAATATTCCATTTCATTAATACAGTATCAGGATCGAACACAATTCCCAAAACCGGTTTCTAAAGTCTGAATTCCTCAGCCCTTGTAAGGGCTGCATTATTCATATCTCTAATTAATATAGGATCTCAACTTTCTAAGAGCCTACGTCCTGGGGGCTCCAACACTATGACACTCCACTTGGCCTTTCTGGTGAGTCCCTTCAAAGGTAACATTAAAGACAGTTTTCAACAGCTATGTTGCAATAATTGTAGGTGCATACTCAATTAAGGCAGTGTTTGAGTAAACAACTTAATTAAGTCAAATAAGTTTTATCATATATATGAGAACTTATTCAAAAGCTCAACTATGAAATTTACTGAAATAAGCTTTAAAAGGTTTACTTTGACAAGTTATTTTATGAATTTGATAAAAAAAAAAGGCTTATAGGAAGGTCATGAGCCCAAAGTATTTCTTTGAAAGGTACTCTATATAAGGACAACTTTGTCCATATACATTGGTAACATAAATAGCAAGGCTAAGTTTTCGTTAGGGCACATTTTTTCACTGTAGTACACTTTACGAAGATGCTGTGTGTCTCTGAGTATGCACATATATTTTGAAATGTAACCCCCAAAAAGACAAGGAGCTACACAATATTTTAGATCATTAATAGAGTACCATGTTGGCTATGATTTTAATAAAGGTGCGATTTTTCCAGTGGAACACTGTTTATAGCAAAAGGATGGGGAAATCAAGTCAACCTGTGCACTTTTGATCCCGCTTTATGGACTGTCAGTGGATGATGAACCTCAGATTTTGTAGGATCCAGAGCTGGCTGTGATATCTCAAGACCCTCTTCTTTAACAATAGATAAATACCTACCAAATGATCAACAAGTCCTACATAAGGATTAAATAATCACCATAGACTAAAAAAAGAAAAATTTACCACTTATCATCTAATATAATCAACCAAGATCTCTAAATTTAGTATCATCCTACTCCCCCGGATAAACTTTATAAAAAGAAGCAAAAAACACTCACCTTTTTGGATCAAAATTATCAACAAGAAGGTCCTCATCCCAAAGAAATATATAATTGTATTCAGCAATTATGTCTGGATGCAAAAACCGTTTCGCAAACCACCTATGTCATGATATAGCATATTTCACTCTATTTACCCATGAATTTAATCTTCAGAAAAGATTATTACAACTAGAGAAAACGAATTTACTTGATCTTTTTATACCATTTTGTTTGATTGATAGCAGATACATGTATGGCATGTTTACTCCAAGCCAAACTCTTCCATCCATCCACAAAACCATCATAGTGAAAAAGCATCACAACAAATTCACTTGACAAGAACTGCCATCAGCAATGAGTCAGCAGATATAAAGAGTTCATAATCAAAACTCCAATTATATACGTGAAGTAATAATAACCTTTTCAACAATTTTGCTGACAATTTCTTTCTGCTTAAGTCCTACTGCCATTGCCAACAAGTTCAATGGGCGCTTTAAAATTCTCTGCAAAAAAAAAAAAAAAACACTAAAAAGTGATGCATAGAAAGAAAATTAATAAAGTAGATATCATCAACCTAAATTAGCAGTTTTTTAACTAATATGTAGTGATAAATCCAGATTAGGAATAGGTAGAACAATAAATATTTATTATAGAAACCACTTCGATCAGTATCAGTGTGCAGCAAAACCAGAGATACAGAATGATGCAATGTGGACCGTCTCCCTCTCTAACTCCCAGGCAGTTTATTCTCTCCCTTCCAAGTCCAACTTTCTTCTCGCAACTCTTAGCTGACTCTAACCAACCCCCTTGTCCCTTTAGTAACAGAATATAATTCTATTGTCTACAGAACTGAGTCCTAATCCCATGGTAATCCTCCTATTTACCTAAGCTAGCTCCTTTCAATCAGTTGGTCTTTGTTAAGAAATAACACATATTACTAAAGTTTATTTATACAAAGAGAGTCAAATGCTTAATGTAGAAGATCACAAGAGAGGTAAACTTTGACTCATATGCCTATAAGAATGGGGATACGGAGAAAAAAGGGGCAGGAAATAAGTAGAGGACAATGACATAGAGTACAGGATCTCTTGAATACCCTGGTTTATCTTTTTTTCGGTTTTTATTATTCACTGTAATTACACTCACTGGTACTTTTATACATATAGACATCATTTTCAGAAAAATATACAGTAGATTCACCACATCTAAGCGAGTTCTGGCCCAGCTTCTAAAGTAAAATATTTGGCGAAATACTATGTTCCTTTGACTCATAATAATGTTATGGTTCTAGCAAAGAGACCTTGGATGAGATTTCCAGGTTCTCTTCTAGCACATTAGACAGTATTTTCTGCTTTTTAGTAGCGAGTTAAGGGTCTATTTATAGATTTTGTATGTTAGTATTCAGTTATCTCATCTATCATGGTCCATGGGTATCAAGGTTCCGGTGATCGTTGTCCCTGACTTTTAGGTTAGTTTTGTGCAGTTACCACTTATTGGGACTGTGGAGACATGTTTAAGAGAGGTTAAGGTTGGGGGACCCATGATCCACAATCTCGACATCTTAGGCTCCAAGACTCATGCTTATAAGTTTGGTTCATGGGTTCATGGGATGAATTGATACCAAACTTTAGATAAGATCAACTTTTCTCCAAAAACTAGTACATAATGGCGCAGTTATACACAAACATTTTGTTAAGAAATCTCACATCGACTAGAGATATGATAACATAATAGTATATAAGTGAGTATAATCCTCATCTTAACAAATCGGTTTTGTAGGGTTGAGTTAGGTATCTCACCATTTTTAAGATGTTATCAGAATCAACTCTAGTAATATTGAGACACTATCCGTTAATGGTTGTGGACTAAACCACCTATTATTGAACCAATATTGGATCAGTCATCCTCGAATGAGGGCGTGTGATGAAAAATCCTCCTCCCATGAGTGAGACCCAAAACACAAAACCCTAACTTTTTCTCGCAAAGGATTTTAATGTTGAGTTTAGAAGTTTGACACTTGAAATTTTATGAATGTTTATGGCTAAGATTTCTCTTGCAAGATCTTGGATATTTATCCACAAACCTATTAAATTATATTGTGACAATAAAACTACTTGTGATATTGCTCATAATTCGGTACAACATGATTGAATAAAACATGTTGAAGTGGATAGATTCTTTATGAAGGAGAAGTTAGAAAAAATAATTGTATAATTGCCAATAATTCGCTCAGAAGATCAATTAGTTAATATCTTAACAAATGTTATCTCAAATAAAGTATTCTTAAACTATTTTTTCAAGTTAGGCATATGGGATTTATATGCACCAACAAGAAGAAGTGTTGAGATTTACTTTGTTTTTATTTTTTTGTATGATATTATTATACAAATTTTGTGATATCTGGTTAGAATTGGTATAGTTGAAAAATATTCTAGTTTTTTTAATAACCTAATTGGTGCACATATTTGCACAATTTTGTGTTTTATAAATAGGTTGTTCATATTGTATTTGTAATAGAGAATGAATATATTTCAGTTTATATTTTCTAAGATGGTATCTGAGTCAACTGTAGCGAAATTGAGACATTATCCGTTAATGGTTATAGTCTAAACCACCTGTTATTGAACCAATATTGGACCACTCATCCTCCATAGGAGGAAGTATGATAAAAAAATCCTTTTCAATATGACGGGGTGTAATGAAAAAAAAAAATCTTCGTCGATATAAGGGGGTGTGATGAAAATCCTCTTTGATGTAAAGTGGTGTGATGAAAAAATAATCCTCGATGTAAGGGTGTTTGTTGAGAAGTCTCATATCGACTAGAGATGTCATAACATAATAGTATATAGGTGAATATAATCCTCACCTTACTTGAACTGGTTTTGTAAGATTGAGTTAGGTATCTCACTATTTCTAAGACATTTTTTAGACCTATATATATATATATATAAGCATTATATAAACTCCCATAATTACAGAACAGAAAGTGCATTTAAAAATAATAAATAAATAAAGACATATAATTACACCATTAAAAGTAAAATTCTAAGCTCATGCAAACTACTATCAAGTTTAAAAAGAAAAACTATATCAAAAGCCAAAATAAACTTATGAATCTATTTGTTCAAGAAGGAACTCCAATTAACCAGCTCCAGTAAAAACAACAATATTTCACAGAAGGACTGAACTTTGATTAGCAACATTTTATCATGTTAAGCTTAGGATTAACATAATAAGAGGCTTAACTGAATTTCTATGCAATAAATGAAGGTTTAGAATTCAGCACACATTCACATACATGATCTTTACCAGAGTCCCATAAGGGCCGCATTTCTAAGTTTGATGTTCTAGCAATAATTCCTTCAGGCAATGCCTCAGTTCCAAAAGGCAAGCATTGTCTCTAGGAAAATGAAAAAATGAAGAGCATTAGAGGAAGTTCCATAAAGATAGAGCTTACAAGCTATAAAAAATAATTTTCCTCTCCAAAATAACAAACCTTGCAAGCATTTGATTCTGAATTTGATATTGTATGAATTAGTCCCCATCGTGCTAATCTCTGCATATATTTTCAAGTAAAGCATATATTAGTCTCCAAAATTATTTTTCAAGTAGGTAAAACTGAATTTTCAATTACAGAAAATAAAAACAAGAGTACCTAAAATTCAACTATAGGTACAAACCATTAGAGCCTAAAAGTTTAGTGCTACCAACACTCTTTGCGTGCTCTTGTTATAAGCTCTCTATTGCTAGCAAATTTTATGTGGATCCCATTGAATAGTGTGTGAGCCCAGGTGTTTTTCACACCCACATAAAATTTACCCTTTAATAGAAAATGTTGCATAGAGTTTGTTTCTTCCATTTCTCCATCCTAAATTAGATTATTCCTCCAAGCTAAAAGAGATGCAACAAATGGCGATCAAATTTATGTTGGAAGGGGTGGAATTTTTAAGTCAATTCGCAAGCACCTTGAAGGCCAAACACTCACATAAATGACTACATCTAGGTATAATTCCTATATATGTAATTCCTTAGTTTTTCAAAACAATTTCAAGGAGGAAGGGGAATTCTTACCAGTAGTTGTTTTTTTTTTTCTTCTGACAGGAATAAAACCTTGTCAGAAAGCCCAAGTTTGTGAATAGTTAAATCAATTGCGAGCGGCAAACACTAGCCAGAACATACGACACATCTTGCCAATGCTCAAATGAACAAATACCATGAAGCATTATGTTTTTCACACCACTTTACTAAAGTAACAGTTTTGAAGCCTTATTCATAGTGAAAATCAACAAAGTTGGCATGCATACAGTATACCTTTCCAAATTCTCAGACATATGTATCAATATTGCTAATAAAAATTTCTTTTAAAGATAGAAAAAATTGGAGTAGCAACAATACAAGAAAATTTCGAGTAAAAATCCTAATTTCCCAAGTATAGTAACTTAAAGTATAACTTGGGGGGTAGAAATATAATAATACATACCTGTTTGTATTCATTCGCAAAAAAGGCATTACCAACGAAATAAGCACCAGAAATCAAAGAAACCACGACAAGGACACTCCAGAGGAGCAACCTATTTTTGGGTTCTGGCAATGCAAGACCCTGGCAAAGACATCGGGTTATAACAATAACAACAGGGGAAATGATTACAGTTCAATAAAATGTTAAAGAATCTTTAGAAAGGCTATCATCAGATAATCCCATCCTGAGTACCGCGAACAGAGCAAAGAAATCACAGAATTTAAGCAAGGGATGCAAAAAAACTTTCAAGTGAACATCGAAAACAAAATACAGATAATAGAGTGAGTGAAAATGAGTAACATAATAAAGGAATGACATGGGGATCATAGATTTTGAGCAGAGAGGAAGCTGAAAAGGTAAGTCATAAGTTGACCAGCAAAAAAAAAAAAAAAAGGCAGGCTAAAATTAGTGAAGAAAGTGAGAGTGAGAGGAAGGAAGCTCACAGTTACAGAATCGAAAGACTTCATTGTTGTAAGTTGTGTTGTATTTTGAGTTGTTGGAGCGAGCTATAGCAGAAAGGGGTATAACTTTTATGTATGTGTAGTTCTGTCGCTGAATGAATGTTGGTTGAAAGAATAAAAGGAGAAAAGAAGAAGAAGAAGGAACAATTGGAAAGGAAGGAATAGGAGAAGAGAAAGTTGGTTGGAGAAAGAAAGGGAGAAAAGAAGCGAAGACGGAATAAAGAGGTCTCTCTGGCACCGCAATGCAAGACGTATCAAACAAATAAACAAACTAAGAATCAGTGTCATGTAAGAAACCAGCCAAACGTTGTATAATTGTATTCTACTTACTTGGTCACGCTCAAACATAAAACTAAAATCCAATCTTTTTAAAATCGGTCGCTGAATGGATAAATATATGCGTTCACTGTTTAAAAAACGGGTTTATTCAAATTTAATAAAATAATATTTTTATAATATAATAAATTTATTAATATTAACATTTTTATAAAAAAGCAAAAATTATTGATATATTATAATATCATTTAAAATTAATATAAATTAATAAAAAATGTATTATATATTTTATAATATTTTTTTAAAAATGGGTTAGAATCAAAATCCCACTAATTTCTTGATTTTACTGGTTTTGAACAAATTTTTCCAATTTTATTTGAGTTTAATTATCCTCTCATTATTTGGAATGAACCTTCTAAAAAATGACTAAAACAAATTTACTGTTCCACATATTATCTATATTGTCTTTAGAAAAATATATGAAAACTTCATCAAAATAAATCTGACAAAGCTTTATTATAAACAAATTAAAAGTAATTACCTTAAAACGTATGAAAAAAATTGTTGAACAATATAACCTACTATAAAATAATTGAAATAAAAATAACTTATCTACAATTAATGTTTGTTTTAAATAGGAGCAGCTGATAAAGACGTATTGAAGAATGCATTAAAGAGAAAAAGGAACCACGTTTCAAAAGTCATTTAAGAAAGATTTATTGTATTATTTTTATCATTAATCTAATTACAGATTAAATAGAAGAATAAAAAACATACATGGATTAATATAAAGAAAAGTAATTTTATGTAAACTAATCACATTAAATCATGTGAATGGGATAATGTTGGTGACTTGTTCCTTTCAATACAACATAATTTATAGTAGTTTTGTAGTGAAAGATGTAGTTGTTACATGATTGATCAAAACTATAAAAAAAGGTGGCACGGGCTTTAAGGACAGGTACACACATCACAATGTTTTGTTTTCATTAAATAATTTAGGTTGACATTTTTAATCTATTCTCTTATCTTTTACAAAAATAGTATTTTTAAAATAAATAAAAATATGATAAATTTAATGTTAAAAATTATAAGATATTTAATTTAATTATAAAAGATTTATTAGTATGAACATGATTATATTCATGAAGATTTCTTAACATACATTTAATAGGTGAATTTTATTTTATCATATCTTCATGTTAGATAATAATAGGTAATTAAGTTTATTATTATTAATAGTTAATATTTTAATATTTTTAGAGTTAATTATTATATTATTCTTAAAATAATAAGATACATAACTTAATTATATAAAATTAATTTAATAAGATAAAAATTATACTATTTATATTATAATATTATTATATTTTTAGTAAATTTTTGTAACTGATAAATGCAGCAAGTAGTCATAGGTTTAAGTTTTCTTTTAATGTCTGTGTTTACAAGTTTTTCTGTTTTGGAGTTTTATTTATATTTTGAAAGTTTCTGAGAAAGTTTTTTATTCATTATATTTTGAAAAGATTTGAAAAGATGTTTCAAAAATAGAAAAAGGTTGGAGAGTGTACGTGTACCCTAGAGAACCTCCCTCTGTGTGGCGTGCCCGGTGGCCATATCTGAGACTGTTTCGAGCTTCCCATTCATTTTTCTTTTCTTCTTTTTCTTCGTCGTCGTCGTTGTACTTTCTCTCTCGATCGATACATGACCTGACCTGCCATCTCAACGATCCAACAACTCAATTCTGTTTCAACGGCCCGCCTTCCTCCATCACTCTGATTCTCGCTCCTTCCCTTTACTGTACGTTCCTCTTTCTTCCACTTTTTTGCTTTACCCTAACCTCATTTTTTTCTTGCTTTCCTCACATTTTCATTCTCTCTTTTCTTTATCAAATCTTGTGTCCTTTCACTAAAATGATTCCATCATTGGATACAGAATCATTCCAACTTTTATTTTTAATGTTTTTTGTTACATCGCAAGTGTATTTTCTTACGCCAAAATCTTCACCACGTAGTACTATTTTCCTCAATTATGTGGGCCTTCACACTCCGTAGGAAAAAGGGTTATGAAGCTTAACCTAGAATTGTAATGTTAATTAATAGTTCTACCATTTTCCGTCTTTGTGGTTCTCATTTTTCCATGTTCGCTCTTTCTAAGCTATCTCTTGCTGAGCGTTTATCTCTTCATGTACTTTAGACTTGTTAGAATTTCAAGCATTTTAGCTCCAAAATTCGTGTATAAGAGGATGGAGTTGTATGATTTCCCCCAAGTTAATTCGAAGTCAGTTGGGTACTTCATCCACTTAATTGGGCTTCAGGGGATATTGAACCGTATTTTAATAACTGTCCTTTTTCTGAAAACCCTTTCAGTTCACATTATTTCTGTAGGTCCGAATTTCCCATATAGACTATACGGTGGCACTAACTAATTGTTCAGCGAATCGCACTTTTAGTCTAGGGATGTCATATAGATATATAGATATAGGAGGGATCAAGTTACCCAAAGAGGAACTTAAATGTAGTTACTTATCATTCTCATCCGCAATTTCCTCTGAATCTACTGATTTTAAGTAGCTCAACTTTATAACGGTTAGGTTAGGAGAAAATGAAGGGTGAAAATGAGGGTTAACACTTACAGAGTTATTAATGGAGTAATTTGATACCTCTTCATTGACTAAAACATTCCTATTCATTTTAAACATTAAAGAACATTTTTTATTCCTCTGGAACGCCATAGCTACCGCCAAGTGTTAAACTATTGGTACCACAAGTGTTAAATTCTTTGACTGCATGTTATTCCAAGCATCTTCTTCAAGTGTTTTGAATTTTACCACATTCATATGAGAATAGAAGACAAGTATATTGTATTGCATTTTTGTGAGTGTGTTTGACTTACGTGATTTGTGATGTGGATGCAGAAGTGTATTGTATTGCACCTGTGTGAATTGTTTGTGATTGTTGTTGTGCTCTATATGTGTGAGAATTGTTTTGATGACTGCCATTGGAATTGATGAGATGCATGTCTATTACTAGGAGTTGCATGCAATGTATGTACAGTATTAATGAATGCGTTATGTTACCTTAAGGGTGTAAGATATATCTAGAATAGGTATATATTGAGTCCTATTTGGGACTAGTCAATGTGGAGGAATGCATGACTCTAGTAGTAAGAGAAATAATTTTGTGTAAGTTAAAGTAAATATTAAGGATATCCTAGAGCACTGGTAATCTTAGATTTGACTTCAGCAGGCAACTCTAAGTGTCAAAGGAAAATACCATGGTTGAGAAAAAAATCCTAAACTGATAATGAGAGTAAATAAGATAGTTGCAAGAATAAAAATAAACCCATTATTTTTTAATGATCAAAAGTTGTAGATTCTAGCCTAAGTATTACTAGAGACCTTCTATGTTAAAGTAAATTTTAAAGATATCCTAGAGTACTAGTAATCTTAGATTGGACCTTGGTAGACAACACCAAGTATCAAAGGAAAGTATCATGGTTGATAAAGAAAAATCCTAATGGGAGTAACTTAGCATAATAGTTGAAAGAATAAGAAAAAAGTCTATTATTATTATTTTTTTTTTCATGATTGAAAGGTGTAGATTTGACTCTAAGTGTTTACTACTGCCTCAATGAGAGTAGAACCTTGAGATATAAGTGAAGGTGAGATATAATTTAATAAAAAAGGTATTTGCATTTGATATTATAGAGAGATAAGTAAAACAAATTCATATTATACAATTTTTAGAAGGAAAACATGGTTTCTTTCTCTCGGGGGATTGTCTTCTCTGTGAAACTTGTAAACTTTTGTACATAGGATCTCCATGGTGGAAGCCATAATGTTTGTTCTATTGTGTTCGTGTCATGCATCTTGGAAAATTTGATTCTATTGTGTATTTTTGCTTTATTATTTTGTAGGTCAGTTCATTTGTTTTCATTTGGTGAGGTGGAATAAAATGTTTGATGACTTCTATCAATTTTTTGTTTCACTGGACCTACTCTTTTCCTTTCCATGGTTCAAGGAGGAAATATTCTGTTTTAACTGCTAATGTGATTGGTAGATTTATTGCACAACTGGTCAACTTGGTTTTGGGGTAATGATTTTATTATGCTAATATTGTTAGAGAAGCTTTACGTGGCACCATTCTGTGAAACAGAAAATTTATTTGCTCTGCTTTATGGGGTTAGATTAGATACTAATCATACAGGTCAGTATAAAAATAGAGTTTTGGTAACAAATTGGCTGAACAACTACACTGTTGTATGTGTAAATATCTGTTTTCCTGGGTTGATGCAAGTAACTGAATTGCCGGTTACCACATCTCCTCAATTTGGATTGTTGGATACAAATTTAGAGAAATAGTCATGAAGAATTTTTTCTGGCAACTCTGATCTTCTGGTTTAGTAATCACTAGCATCAACTAGCATTCAGTATGAACATTGAATTTTTTCAAATTTGTCAAGTAGATATGACTCATTTAAAAGAAGTAAAATTGACATGATATCTCTCATATAGTAAGGAAGGAAGACAACAAAACATAAAGTGGGGTATGTAAGGGAAATGCTTATTGTCAGAACAAATCCATCGTCTTATGACATTGCAGCTGCATTGGCTATGTACCAGCTAATTTATACTAGCCTTCTGTTATTTCTACTGAAGCAACTGGGCTGAAAGCTTCAGTTTCTTATCTTGTAAAACTATTATTGATTTGAGTGATATGTAAATGTTACTGAACCATTTGTATGGTTTCTAAAAGTTGGCTGATTATCAGCTTAGATGTGCTGACCCTTAATCATAGGTTTATCCTTTCTAAACTTTTGACCTTTGATATTCCAATTTTATGTGCCTGTATGTCTGTAAATTGAACAATGATCTTTTCTAGCTTTCTGATAATCAGAGTTCTCTGAACAATTATGTAACATAAGCATTGTGGAATTCGCACTATCATTATTTATTAGAATTAAATGTAATCTTTATCCTGACAAGATATAAGATGCTGAAATTAATATTAAATGGTTGCATTTGTTTCTACATAAGATTTTCATTGAGTTTATGTTTTATATCTTGAGGCATGTTCTTTGACTAACTTAAGAATGTAAGTTTATATAGTACATTATATTTGAAAGATGTTATTAGTGAGATTTGTACTTGAGCAACTCTATCTGAACATATTGGTTGCTAGCTGACTTGATTGCTCTAAGCCGGAAACATGGCACTAAACCTCTTAGATATAGCAATACTGCTTATTGGGTCTCATCAGATCTGTTAGTTTAGCCTTTCAATGTTAAATTACACAGATCCTTAGCTTATATATAATTAACTGTTGCGTACAGGTGAGAATGAAGTTACTTAAGCTCATATGAGCATTGTTTAGTAGCAAGAGGACACTTTGAGCAACATTCCCTGTCCGTAAGTTTTCATTTCCCTTTGATTTTCATCTCAAAATTTAAATTCTGTTGAAATGGTTTAATGCACATTATAATTGGATTATAGTAAGAAATCTCTTTTACCTCTTAATGTACTGGTTAAGCACAGCATGGAACCACTGGATCACTTTTTGTAAGCTTAGTTCATTTCAATTGTATGAGAATTTGATTTATGTTAATTTTCAGCTGTTTGATTTATGTTATTAGTAAAGTGTTTAAGACTAGTTCTCCCTCCCCTTTTTTTTTAGTGTATATATAATTGTGTTTTCTTGCAGTGAGCTGACCCTTGGGGTGAACTAGGGCCATTCCATTTGAAAGTGGGTCCAGTTGTGTTTTCTAAAAGTTAGCTGGGCAATGGACTATTCGGAGTCCACTCACCCTAGCACCTTTTTGGCCTGTGGATATTTTTTTTATTGTGAGCCATTTGACCCTAGCTTGCATGGGCGAGGTCTAGCCCATTTGACACCTCTAGTTGCCTTTTTAATCCGCACGACTGTCCTCTGTTTACCAAGCATAGGAAAAAAGGAAAAACTCATTGCATGATTTAATGATGCACATTTTGTGTGTGATGGTGATATTATTTTAAGTGATTATTTTCTACTATTTGACACAATAAAAAATTAGTCTGTTCCTTACTGATTTTCCAAATTGTTAACTTATAATGTTCTCTATATCTTTATCTATCTGGTCGTGCTGATTATTTTCACTTTTGTTTCCCCCCATAAAAGATTGGGTACAGGCCATAGGATATCTTAATCTTGTCACTGGAAAAATATATCATGTCGGAAGAGGCTGGATCTATGTTGGTAGTTTATGATGACCCCTCCGACCAACGCTCACTATCTTTGGACGATGCAAGCAGCACTGAAGAGTCACCTGATGAAACCAGGCTCTCCTTGGAAACAACACATGATGTTATTCCATACATTGGTCAAAGGTTTGCCACTCATGATGCTGCTTATGAATTCTATAGTGAATTTGCCAAAAGGAGTGGCTTCTCAATTCGACGACACCGAACAGAAGGTAAAGATGGTGTTGGAAAAGGACTTACTAGGCGCTACTTTGTTTGTCACCGTGCTGGCAACACTCCTGTCAAAACATCAACTGAAAGTAAACCTCAAAGAAACAGAAAGTCTTCCCGCTGTGGGTGTCAGGCTTACATGCGGATTAGCAAGACAACAGAATTTGGAGCTCCAGAATGGCGTGTGACTGGTTTTGCTAACCACCATAATCATGAACTTTTAGAACCAAACCAAGTTCGATTTCTCCCTGCATACAGAACTATCTCAGATGCTGACAAAAACCGGATACTGATGTTTGCCAAAACAGGAATATCTGTTCATCAAATGATGAGGCTTATGGAGCTTGAGAAGTGTGTGGAACCTGGATATTTGCCTTTTACTGAGAAAGACGTAAGGAATTTACTCCAGTCATTTAGGAAATTAGATCCAGAAGAAGAAAGCTTAGATTTATTAAGAATGTGCAGAAATATTAAGGAGAAAGATCCTAATTTTAAATTTGAGTACACACTTGATGCAAACAACCGTTTGGAGAATATTGCTTGGTCATATGCTTCATCAATCCAATTGTATGATATATTTGGTGACACGGTGGTGTTCGATACAACACACCGCCTAACTGCATTTGACATGCCGCTAGGGATATGGGTTGGAATAAATAATTATGGAATGCCTTGCTTTTTTGGCTGCACACTTCTACGGGATGAAACCGTGAGGTCATTTTCATGGGCACTAAAGGTACTTTGATGAAAATATCAATATTAATATTATTTGGCTTTTTATTCTAACTGTGTTGTTTGCTCTTGAATTTTTTACACACTGGTCTGAATTAATGAAAATAAGCAAAATGGAAGGGCAACAAATTTTATATTGAAGCCATGAACAATACAGCGGATTCTAGGATATACTTATGTGCATGTGGTAATGAGTGGATGCCAATTAAATCACTTCCACTGCTAAACCTTTCTTCTTGAATAGCCTACGCATTGGTAGATGTGCTTGGTAGCGCCTTATAATAGTCCTGTTTTCTTTTCACTTCTTTCACTATGGACATAATTGTGGTTGAAAATTTCTTTCTTTTACTTTTTACTTGTGGAGTCTACATTAATTTATGAGAAGTTCCTCATCTCTTTAATTTACACTGCTGTTCCTTTCGTGTTTCGTCTTTCTATAAATCACCTTCCTGGAAGGCTTTCTTAGGGTTCATGAATGGGAAGCCTCCGCAGACTATATTGACCGACCAAAATATATGTCTCAAAGAAGCACTATCCACAGAAATTCCTACAACAAAACATGCTTTCTGCATATGGATGATAGTAGCCAAGTTTCCATCCTGGTTTAATGCTGTTCTAGGGGAACGTTACAATGAGTGGAAGGCTGAATTTTATAGACTTTATAATCTTGAGTCAGTTGAGGATTTTGAACTTGGCTGGAGAGAAATGGTTTGTTCTTTTGGGCTGCATTCCAATCGGCACATGGTTAATTTATATAGTTCCCGCTCTCTTTGGGCGTTGCCATTTTTGAGAAGCCATTTTCTTGCTGGAATGACTTCAACTGGTCAGTCAAAGCCAATCAATGCTTTCATTCAACGATTTCTGAGTGCGCAAACACGCCTTGCACACTTTGTTGAACAGGTATTATATCTTTGTCTCTACTGGTTTGAATATTGCTATATTGGTTTCAATGAGTATTTGTAGATTTGGTTTTATCCAATGTTGTAGTGAAAGATCATTATCTATATGTTAACTTGGGTTTTGCACAATCAGGTAGCGGTTGCTGTGGATTTTAAAGATCAAACTGGAGAACAACAAACCATGCAGCAGAATCTCCAAAATGTTTGCCTCAAAACAGGGGCCCCCATGGAATCACACGCTGCCACAATCCTCACTCCTTTTGCCTTTTCGAAGCTTCAAGAACAACTTGTGCTGGCTGCACATTATGCTTCTTTTTCAATTGAAGATGGTTTTCTTGTGAGGCACCACACGAAAGCTGAGGGAGGTCGGAAAGTTTATTGGGTCCCTCAAGAAGGAATTATAAGTTGTAGCTGCCATCAGTTTGAGTTCACTGGTATTCTTTGTCGGCATTCTCTTAGAGTTCTTTCAACAGGAAATTGCTTTCAGATCCCAGATAGATATCTTCCCATTCGATGGCGTCGTATCAGCATGCCCTCTTCTAAGCTTCTTCTAAGTGCACCAAACGATCATGCTGAAAGAGTTAAGTTATTACAAAACATGGTTTCATCTCTGATGACGGAATCTGCTAAATCTAAAGAACGGTTAGATATTGCAACCGAACAAGTGTCCATACTTCTCTCTCGCATAAGAGAGCATCCAATTTCATTACAAGGTGGCCGAGATATTTCTTCCATTAATAGGAATATTTGACCCCAGGATGCAAGATATGGTTGAGTTGGCAACTCTAGTTCAATGAATGTTTGTTACCAAACTGTTTATGAGAAAGCGTATTTATTGGTTTTCTCAAGCAAGGTTGAAACTATTTGAAGGGGGTTAGAAGGTGTCGATTAACTTCAACTTCTGCAGTGAAAATTCTGTAGATTGGTAAACGCGTAGTTAAGTGAATGGCAATAATTCTATTTTGTACAAATGTATAGTAAATTTGTTAATACGCATTTGTATTTGCAATATATCTCTGCCATATTTAAAAAAATTAGAGGAAAAGTCGTTTGTAACGGAGATTTCAAAGATTGTAAGAGAATGCGGCAAGTTTGATTTCTCTTTCTTTGTAGTGATGCAAAATTTTAAAAATGGGGATGATACCCGAAGGAATGAAAACTAATGATTCAAAAAGCACGTTGTATTTACTTTATTTCAAAGAGAAGAAAAGGGGATTTAATTTGTAACATGACAGATGCATAGTTGACTAATACTTTGTTCAAAATAGAAATAATCAACATTAAAAGAAAAATGGACATAATTCTTGTACTAGCTTTGTAATTACTATTTTCTAATTTAAATTACATATATATATATATATATATATATATATATATATATATATATAAATATGTATGTGTGTATTCTTAATAAGAACGAAATTCCCACCTTCGAAAACATATACAACGCAACCCCAAGACTGTAATAAGAATCATTTAGAGGTATGCAGTATTTTCATTTTTCGAATGAAAATGGCATTTTTAGAAAAATTAGAAGTAGGCCTATGTTCATTAATCTCAAACAGTTTTTCGTTTTTGATTATGAATAAAAAATTAAATGCATCATGTAGGAGTCTTGCACAATCTATGGCACACGAGACGGCTTTAATAACAAATTTGTGGTTATACAGTACTACTCCTTTGGATACAAAAGTTGTGCGAAAATGCAAAGGAAAGCCATTGAAATTTGACAAACTATTCGTCTCCTACACAAAGCTGTACATTTGAAATTGTCTATCTAAAATTAACAATTCTATCATCAATGTTTCAGCATGTTCTAACAGTAATCCAATTCCCTGATGAGCCCAAAGCACTGTCTTCCACTTTACATACTGCAACTCCTTTGGGGTCGTCACTGTTGTAAGATGCAAATGTGTTTGTGATTGAGAAATCATTCCCCTCGGAAGTTTCGAATTCATCAATATCACAGGTGTCTTTGAAATTATGAACATCCAAGACACTTGCGGGTGAGGAAGCATTACGTTGGTGAGAAGGTGTTGAGGTAACAAAGGGATGGTTAAGTAACTGCTCAGCAGTAGACCTCTTACTGGGGTCTCTCTGCAAGCACTTGCTCAAGAAATCCAAGCCCTCCTTAGAGAAATGGGGTGGAAACGGAGGTATAGCATCACCATGGGCAATCTTCAGCACAGCACTGACGGGGTTTGAAACATCATGAGCCCAAGGAGGAGTGCCAGTGGCCATCTCGATAACAGTACATCCCAAGGACCATATATCCGCACCAAAATCCACAGACTCGTTCCTCAGCACTTCAGGAGCCATCCACAGAGGAGTCCCACCACTGGACTTTGACAAGTCCGATACCCTTTTCGCACATCCAAAGTCTGCCAGCTTGACGTTGCCAGAGGGACCCAGAAGCACGTTCCTGCACTTGAGATCGCAGTGCACAATTCCATGCTGGTGAAGATGGTTTAGGCCGTGAAGAATTTCCCTGGTATAAACACGAACCACCTCTTCATCCAATGACCCACCGAACTTGTGTGCCACATCTGCCAAACTACCTCCTGCCATGTACTCCATAAACACATTCAGTTTGCCTTGTTCCTCCTCTGTCCCCAAACATTGAACAATGTATGGAGAAGAATTAAACGTGTTGAGGATTTTCACCTCTTTATCCAAAGCCTCGCGTCCAACCCCGGAATGTGATGATTTGACCACAAAAAGGCCACCGGTGGATTTGTTCATCGCCAAATGGACAGTGCCGAATGATCCACATCCAACCAGTTTTCCCTTAACCCATCCTCTGGGTTTTGGCCACCCCCGTTGGCGTCTGGCACCCATTATGTGTCTTCTTCTTGTTCTTGCAGCCACCCACAATAATTATGTGTACAAATCTAATCCAAGGACGGGCATTGCCTATGCCTAACTACAATTCACATGCACATTCCACGGACAGACAAAAAGTTCAAGCATTTATATAGTATATAAGTATAATATATGTTGTTCATCCAAGAACCTTTTTCTTCTTCTATCTATCAAGTAAAGTCGTTGATAAGGTCGAGCGATTTCCGAGAAATCGGAAAACCGCCCTTCCTTTGGTCGCAGTAAGTATGCTTAAACAGATTCGGGCTTCGGATTGGAGTGGTTTGGGTTCCCAGAGAAGTTAAAGTTGAATGAATAATAAGCGAAGGAAGGCGACACAGAAAAACTAAACCAACAAACTCTAACTTCCAAAACCCACCGTTTTCGCTCGTTGCCGGTTAACGGTTGGCTATCCTTAATTTTTTGCATCTCAATCTCTCTCCTCTATATCTTTCGTTTCCCAATAATAATAATAATAAATAATATATTATTTTCCACAATTCAAATTGCATGTTCATATTTCACTTCTTTTTTTTTTCAAATTAAGAAAGTAATCCAAATTAAGAATTTCAGATGAAAAGTTTAGGTTTTTTCATTTATTTATTTAAAAGTCTAACAATTATTCAATTTTATGATTTTTTTTTTACGTTCGATCAAGTGACGGTGAACTCAAAATAAAAGAGGCAGGGGAACCAAATATAAAACTTTAATCTTATGCACAGCTAAGTAGGTTTTATTATCGTAAAAACAAGTTAAGATTATGAGAAAAACATTACAAAAACGCCATAAAAATCAGTGTGTTCCACTAGAATACATATAAAAATTAAAAGGTGAATTTTAATTAGTTGTTACAAATTATAAAAATATTTAACTTTACCACCATTTTTTTTTCAAATAACTAATATATTAATCGTTTTGATATTTTTTGTTATTATGTACTTATAATGATTATGATAAAAATGTTAAAAAAAACTAAAGTTAGTTGAGGGACTTAAATAAATGAAGTAAAATAAATTTCGTAATAAAAATTAGGGTATAAAAATATGTTTAGTCCGATAAATAAAAAAATGTGAAAAATAGATTAGATTGGTAACATAGATTAAATTAAGTCTATTTATATCATCATTTATATGAACTTCAAGAATGTTAGTTTGTAGATTTATATATTGATTTGTTTTATAAAATATTAATAATTTTTAAAATTAAATTAAAATAATATTATTTTATTTATGTATTATTTTAATAACAACTTTTTTTAATATATAATAATAAATATTAATTATTTTTTAAAATAATAAATTATTATAAAAATAAATAATAAAAATAAGTTTTAAACCTTTATTTTAGATTGAATAAATCTTCTCTTTATCATCTATATATTAAATAATTAAATAAATATTAATTTTTTTAATATAATTTAAATTTTAAAAAATATTTTTTATTATTTATTTTTATTTTTATTTTATTTTTAATTTTTAATCAAGTAAAAATTAACTTGTTTAGATTAATTATTATAATTTATTTTAAAGTAGAGATTAAATTGAGTTATCAATTTTTTTTTACTTAATTCATAAAATTAAGTTAGGCTGAATTATACTGCCTTTTAAATAAATAGATTTATTATATCCTTATATAATAAGTATTTTTTTAAATATAAATATACATGTATCTAATATTTTAATATAATAATTTATTTTATTTATTGAATTGTAAAATTGATTTTTTTATATATTTACTTTTTAAAATAAGTGATCTAATATTTTTAATACAAAATGTTAAAAATAATATATTTGAATGAAAAAAAATTATACAAATATATCAAATTAAATTTAATAAAAATATGGATACATAGCAAAAACAAGATTAATAATCAAATAAGGATAAACTATAATTACATTTTTTATATTTTTTTAAATTTATTTGAAATATAAACGAGGATGTAACATCAAAACTTTTATTTGATTGTAAGATAAATTAAATTAAAGGGTACCATCCTTTTTATAGTCCTATGTTTTTTTATTTTTAGCATTTTATAAACTCTCTTTATATACATAATAATTTTTAGCTCAATTTTTTATAAAAAAATACTATAGATCAACAAAATATGATAAAATTATTATATTCTATTAAAAAAATAAATTGATTAATTGTCTTTTTTTTATAACTTAACAATGGATTAAAATAATCATCAAGATATAAATAATAAATTTAGTTACTATAAACAAATTGTAAGTATTATTTTGTTAATACAAGATATATTTTATTATGTTACTCTTATTGAAAAAAAGAATACGCTAAATCAATAAAATAAGATAAATTCATTTTATTGGTGTAAAATATAATTTACAACATTGATGTATAAAAAAAAAAAAAAAAAAAAAAAAAAAAACAAACAAACAAAGAAGGAGGTGAAAACAAAATCCTTGTTTGGACTGAAACCCTATCTCCACTTGACAGTGCACAACTTCGTCGCAGCTGAAAGATCAGGTTTGAAGGTATTCCTGTACTTTCTTTCTTCTCTCTACTCAATTTCATGTATTCAATCTTTATTTTGATTATAATTCTATTGCGTATTTTCGAACTTGCATAGTTTATCTTTGTTTGCTTCCGTGATCTGCTGCATCGCCCTCCCCTTTTCATCTATCTCTTCCTTTCCAGTTTCTTACAATAAGATTCGATTTCGATTGATTGCAAATTTTTTTTGAGAAATTAAAGAAATCCAGATATATAGATAGTTAGGCACATCAGTTTTCTTATCCATCGTCTTTTGCTTCTCCTTTAACATTTGTCTACACAATTCATATATCGGATTTCCTAATTTATTTATGAAACCTTTCTTATATGAATACTATTGTTCTAATTCTTGTCAGCTTTGATATAACTTCCTTTACATTTTGATATCGGAAAATAGATGTGCAGGTATACCCAACTCTTGCATCTAATAAGTTACAATTTATAAAGATGAAATACGATAAATATCATCAACTCATGTTATTTGTTAGGGAAATGGATTGAAACCGTTAGCTCATGTTATGGATAGGTTGAAAACAATTGAGTTATGTTATTTGTAGGGAAGTAGATTGAAATATGTTGTATAATCTTTGTTCAAGAATAAGTACTCAGAGTGAAATTATATATCATTCTAAATTTTATGTGCAAAGTATATATTAATGTCATTTTAAGATATATGTTCTCATTTACTATTGACTAGCTCAGTTATCCCTTTTATTTGAAAAGCCCATAGCAGTAACCGTGTAAGGTTAGATGACTTAAATTAATGTTTTCTTTTTGTGCCAGTCTTCTACAATGGGAAGAAAAAAGACAGAGGATGGTGGCCCATCTGCGAAGAGCAAGCCTAGTAAAGATGCTCCTAAGAAGGAAAAATTTTCTGTCTCTGCCATGCTGGCCAGTATGGATGAAAAGCCTGATAAACCTAAAAAAATCTCTTCTACCTCCAGTAAACCGAAGCCAAAATCTGCTCCAAAAGCTTCTGCATACACTGATGGTATTGATCTTCCTCCTTCTGATGATGAAGATGATGATCTCTTGGAACAGGAGGAGGAGCAAAATAATGTTTCCAAACGGGGGAGTCAGCAACAAAGGCCTGATTTGAAGCCTCTTGATGTGCCTATTGCTGAGAAAGAGTTGAAAAAGCGTGAAAAGAAGGATCTTTTAGCAGCATATGCTGCTGAGCAGGCAAAGAGGGAAGCTCTTAAGGATGATCATGATGCTTTCACTGTGGTCATTGGTAGCCGGGCTTCAGTGCTTGATGGAGATGTTGATGCTGATGCTAATGTGAAAGATATAACAATAGAAAATTTCTCTGTTTCTGCTCGTGGTAAAGAACTTCTGAAGAATGCATCGGTGAAGATATCTCACGGGAAGAGGTATGGTTTGGTTGGGCCCAATGGAATGGGCAAGTCCACACTGCTGAAACTTCTTGCCTGGAGGAAGATACCAGTACCTAAGAATATTGATGTCCTTCTGGTTGAGCAGGAGGTAATTGGTGATGATAAAACAGCTCTTGAAGCTGTTGTTTCAGCTAATGAAGAACTCATTAAAATTCGCCAAGAGGTTGCCTCTCTTCAGAATGCAGCTTCTGTAGAAGAAAGTGTAGACAAAGATAATGATGAAGAAGACGACATAGGAGAAAAGCTTGCAGAGCTTTATGAAAAGCTGCAGTTGATGGGATCAGATGCTGCTGAAGCTCAGGCATCAAAGATATTAGCTGGTTTGGGTTTTACAAAGAATATGCAAGGCCGTCCTACAAAATCCTTTAGTGGTGGCTGGAGAATGAGAATTTCCTTAGCCCGCGCACTTTTTGTTCAACCAACTCTATTATTGCTTGATGAACCCACAAATCATCTTGACCTGAGGGCTGTTCTCTGGTTGGAAGAGTATTTGTGCCGTTGGAAGAAAACTTTGGTGGTTGTCTCACACGATAGAGATTTTCTCAATACAGTTTGTACTGAGATTATTCATCTCCATGATTTGAAACTTCATTTTTATCGTGGAAATTTTGATGATTTTGAAAGTGGGTATGAGCAGCGTCGTAAAGAGATGAATAAGAAGTATGAGATTTATGACAAGCAGTTGAAAGCAGCTAAAAGGAGTGGAAGCCGGGCTCAGCAAGAAAAGGTTAAGGATCGAGCTAAGTTTGCCGCAGCTAAGGAAGCATCTAAAAGCAAAGGCAAGGGCAAGGTTGATGAGGATGATGCCCCATCAGAGGTACCTCAGAAGTGGAGGGATTACAGCGTGGAATTCCACTTTCCTGAACCTACTGAGCTCACACCCCCACTTCTGCAGCTTATTGAAGTCAGCTTTAGCTACCCTAACAGGGAGGATTTCAGGCTATCAAATGTTGATGTTGGCATTGATATGGGGACTCGGGTTGCCATTGTTGGGCCTAATGGAGCTGGAAAATCCACGTTGTTGAATCTTCTAGCTGGTGATTTGGTTGCTTCCGAGGGTGAAGTGCGAAGAAGTCAGAAGTTGAGGATAGGAAGATATTCCCAACACTTCGTAGACCTTCTAACAATGGATGAAACAGCTGTGCAATATCTTCTGCGTCTCCATCCAGATCAGGAGGGACTTAGCAAGCAGGAGGCTGTCCGTGCAAAACTTGGGAAGTTTGGGCTACCGAGTCATAACCATCTTACTCCTATTGCCAAATTATCAGGAGGGCAGAAAGCTCGAGTGGTCTTCACATCAATTTCCATGTCAAAGCCACACATTTTATTGTTAGATGAACCCACCAATCATCTGGACATGCAAAGTATTGATGCTTTGGCTGATGCACTGGATGAATTCACTGGTGGAGTTGTTCTTGTTAGTCATGATTCAAGATTGATATCACGTGTTTGTGAAGATGAAGAAAGGAGTCAAATCTGGGTTGTCGAGGATGGTACTGTCAAAACTTTCCCTGGAACATTTGAGGACTACAAGGAAGATTTGCTCAGAGAGATTAAAGCTGAAGTTGATGACTGAACTTGCTTTTTCTTTCAAACATTTTTTTTAAGTCTCAATTTCCCCATATATGTTTATTTTATTGTCTTCATATATTTTTCTGTTAAATGACTTTCCTCCTGCTGATGCCCGACTTTTTCTGCCTTTTCCTGTTTTTGGATTTTGCAATTGAGTGTAATTGGAGGTTGCCATAAATGCTATTAACGTTTTTAAAGAGACTCCTGATTCGGGGTGAGCAAAGTGAAGAACGTGAAATTTTATGACTAAATAAACAAATGCATTGTTTTCATAAGTTTCAGTGGAATTTAGCGATTCAATATTTTGAAGGGCAATATGTAACAATTCAATATTTTGAAGTGCAACCCATATATTTCTTCAACGGATTAAGTCTTAAAACAAAACAAAAATATTGTGAACCAGTTACAGGTGTTATAAAACACAAGGAAAAGTGCAAAAATATAGGAAGTTTATAATTTTCAAGAAATTTAAATGCATGGAATGTAAGGTACTGTTATTTTAAATTGTTTAATTTCTTAAATATTTTATTTGAATAAGATAAATTGATTTTGCTAAATTTTAAATTTTTTTATGAATAGAATATTTTAATTCTATATACATAGATGAATAATTAAAATTAATAGAGTAAATTCAAAATATAATTTTTCTTTACATAAAAAAGAAATATATATACATAAAAACATTGTAAAAATCTATTATCCTTTTGGTTTCAAACCTATTCATATCGGGGTGTATAACATTTATAATGTGCTATCGTGTAAATACAACTAGTACACTAGTATTTTAATTTAAGCATATAACATTTAAATATAATATAAAATAATATAATTTAAATTCAAATTTTTATATATCACATCAAATTATGTCACACATAAATCACATCACGTCTATATAGGTTCACACTCATATCACACAAACAATGATTTTTTGAAGACTAGATATTGAATTAGTCATAAGATATTTGCACATGTTGTACCGTAATTCACCAAATCCTTAATACAAAAGGTACTTAATTTGGTATATACATTCATGTGTGACTAGGATAAATTTTTAAATAACTTATCAAGACACAATTATTTTTCACATCACAAACTAAGTTATTAGAAATCTCTTTCAACTCTCACCACTAAATTCTTTCATCTATGATTCCAATGTTCAGAAAAGTTAAGATATCTCATCGAATCTCAAACCAATATTCATACATATAACATTACACACATGATGGGGACATGACCATGAGCAAGGGCAAGAATCCACTTTAAGGACTTAGAGAACTTATGACAAGAGTTAGAGCAAGGAAGCAAAGAAAGTTCTTCAACAAGTGTTACCCATATTGTTTGAATACAAGCTCACATTTTAAGGAGAAAAGACCAAAATTGTGAATTGCATCATGGCCCAAATGAAGGAGAACTAATGCGTCACTTTGTTTCAGTATTTAAGTTTGTTAAAATAATGATCAAATCCTTTGTAAAATTGGCTAACCTTTGGGTTAATCAATTAATGGGTTTTATTTTGGTTTTGTTTCAAGTTGTAATAAGACCCAGTTGGAAACTTAGGCATCAACCTTAGGGAGACTAAGAGGGTAGATTGACTTTTGGTTGTCATTGCAGTTACAATTAGTCATTAAATATTCAATTCCTAGATTAATAGATCATTATTAGCATTTATTTTTCTTTATTGAATCTTTGTAATATAACAAAGTTTCTATATAAGCTGAATCATTCTTTATCAAAAGTACAAGTTGAGTTTTATTCATAAATATTAGAGTTTAACTCTTTTATCTTGGTAAAAATTATTCTCTTTTCTTGAGTGATTCAATAACCTTTGGTTGTATAAAAGGACTTTCACATCCTTTGTGAGTTGTCTCCCTTGGGAAGAACAATTATTTCCTTCGACCTTTCACATTCACCTCTTGTTCTTTCTTCATCAAAATCCAGAAAACTCAATTCTGTACAGATTTATTTTGTGGTCATAATTTGCGTTATACTTGTCCAAATTAAGTTTTTTTTAGCCTAAATTGAAATTCAAAATAATAACTTTCACCTCGTTTGTGAATCACCTTAATCAAAGTTTTATAGTTCGAGATATTGACATTTCTAAAATTCTACTCAACCTTAAAACTTTTATCAATTTCTAATCCTGAAGATTCTAAGTCAACCCTTACAAATAAGGTTCATATCAATACTCCTTAATAATTCTCATATCATAACATAATAGAACCTAACACATGTCATTTCATTTTCATAACATATATTAAAATATCCTTAATCATATACATATAATTTCTCACATTTATATCAAAAGTACCTTTTTTTTATTTGACCTTTGTTTATTCTTTTAGACATAACTTTCTTGTAGATATATCTTTTGACTAATTCTTATTTTATTGGATTCCTCATTTTTTGAGATTCAATTTGCATGTATGGAACATTTTATTTTAGAGTTTAGAGTTATTTTTTATGAATTTTTAGAAGTTTGAATAAGAAACTTTTGAAATTTTGTGGTTGAGTGAAAATTTATTACTTAAGTGAAAATACACCTAAAATGAATCTCATTTTATTGAGAGTTTTTCCCATTTTGCTTGAACGACAAGTTATCGCATGAAAAATATATTGAAAGTGATGAAGATCTTAGTGAAATATTTTGGCAAAGATCTCATTGATTTGATGAAGTCAAAGATGAAGTCAAATGTCAACATTGCAACGGTCAACAAGTCACTCAGATAATAGAGCTAGAAGATTTAGTGTGTCTACAGAAGGCTTAGGTAAAACCACTTTATCTTTTCTGCTGCATGAAGTTTCTTCTCTTAAATGATTTTGCAAAATGCCTCAAAAATCGTTTTAAAGAAATTAAAAACAAAGCATTTTAACAAAAGTTTTCTTAATAATGTTTTTAACTGATATAGTGTTGAAAGAACCGATTATAATCTCTTAGAATGTTCAAAGAAGTATTTTTACAGTATTTTAATCGATACAAATTGCTTTTAATTGATTAAAACCTTTTAGAACTCATTATGACCGATCAGAATACAAATATGACCGGTCAGAATCAAATTTGACCGATCAGATTTGAATTATGAGCGATCAGACCATTTTCAATCGATTAAAACAAGTTTCAATCGATTAAAATCACTTAAAGGGTTATGATCGATCAGAATGCAGTAATGACCGATCAGAGATGGTTATGATCGATCAGAATTGAATTATGACCGATCAGATCTATTTCAATCGATTAAAACGCATTTCAATCGATTAAAATAACTTGGAAAATTTTTGTACAGAGTTTCAATCGATTAAAACACGTTTCAACCGATTAAAACAACTTGGAAAAATTTTGTACAGAGTTTTAATCGATTAAAACTTCTTTTTATCAGTTAAAATAACTTGAAAAGTTTTATAAGAAAGTTTTGCAGTATATCAATCGATTAAAACACGAAACAATCGATTGAATCAAACTTAGAAAAGTTTTGTAAAGTGTTTTAATTGATATAACCGTTGCAGTATCAACTAAAACAATTCTGTTAAAGAAACAAGAACGCATTAATGGATTGAAAGGACTTTTAACAGATTGAAACGGCTATTTCAACAGATTAAAACAAACTTTCAACAGATTAATTAATGCAGCAGTTTTTGAAATTACTTTTTAAAAACAGTTTTGCTTGAACTTTTTAAACATATATTGAATATCAGTTTTTACAAATCCTAAGCAATCATTCAAGCAACCTTTAGCATCCTTTTTCAAGAAAGATTCGCAACAGTTTTTAGAAGTTCTTTTGAAAATCTTTCTTGAGGCAACTTGCATTCTTTTGAAGAATAAACTCTCTGCAGATTTGGATAAACTGGTTTGAGCTTTCTAGTTTCTTCTTTGTAAATTCTTTTTCATTCTTTTGTATTGTATTGTGCCTGGAATTTGGGCACAAGTTTCTCTGCAGCTGGAAGTTGGTTGTAGAGGTTATCAAGAACTGGAATTTGGTTCTTGGTGAAAGGTTTGGTGCCTGGAATTCGGGCACTGGTTTCTCTGCAACTGGAATTTGGTTGTAGAGGTTATCAAGAGCTGGAATTTGGTTCTTGGTGAAAGGTTTGGTGCCTGGAATTTGGGCACTGGTTTCTCTGCAACTGGAATTTGGTTGTAGAGGTTATCAAGAGCTGGAATTTGGTTCTTGGTGGAGAGGTTAAGTGCAGGAACTGGAATTTGGTTCTTGTGTTAGATTAGGTGTAAGATTGTTGAATCTGTAAAACATTTAATCTAGTGGAACCCAGCTGGAATTTGGCTGGAGACTGGACGTAGCCCTGGTATTGGGTGAACCAGTATAAAATACCGGTGATATCTTCCTTAACCTTTCTCTCATTTAAATTCAGTTGCTGCGCTTATTTTGATTGATTGCTTTGCGATTCAAGAATAGATTAGTAAACTTAATTTTCGAATTAGATAATATGTGATTTGCGAAAAACTATCAAAGATCAATTCACCCCCCCCTCTGATCTAAAACTACTTTTCTAACAATTGGCATCAGAGCAAGGTGCTTGAAAGTTATTCAAGTCTCTTGATCCATGGCTGAAAACAGGTTACCATTTTCTGAGGGGGCATCTATTAACAGACCTCCACTATTCTGTGGAACAGATTATCCTTTTTGGAAAATTAGGATGAAAATCTTTATTGAATCCATTGATAGAAATGTTTGGGATGTTATTTCTAATGGTCCTTTAATTACAGATAAAGAATGGTCCAGCTTGAATGATGAGGAGAAGAAGAAAGTTCAAAGTGACTGCACTTGCAAAAAATATAATTACTTCGCACTTAACATGGATGAATTTTTCAGGGTATCCCGAGTGCAAATCCGCCAAGGAGATGTGGGATGTTCTTGAGGTCACCCATGAAGGGACAAGCAGATGTAAAGAGAGCCAGAAAGCATACTTTAATAAGAGAATATGAGCTGTTCAAGATGCAGACTGGTGAAAGGATTGCGGATGTGCGAAACGATTCACTCACATCATTAACCATTTAATGGGCTTAGGTAAGACATTTGATAAGGAAGAATTGAATATTAAAGTGTTGAAATGTCTTGACGAGTCTTGGCAGCCAAAAGTCACGAGCAATATCGGAATCAAAAGATCTGTCCGCTATGACAACAGACTTCTCTGTTTGGAAAACTTAGAGAACATGAAATGGAAATCACAAGATTCAATGAACAAGAAGTTTCGAGAAGAAGAACAGAAGTATTGCACTTAAAGTTGAAGAAAATCAAGAATCGAGAGGAAGAGAATGAGAACCTTGGACTGCTTGTTAGGAAATTCAACAAGTTTCTCAAGAAAAAGATCCAAGACAAGGAAAGACATAAGAGGTATGAGAAAAGAACTGATTCTTCTAACTTTAAATGTTATGGTCGTGGCAAACAGGGCCATGTCAGGATGGAATGTCCAGAGAGAAACAAACAAAGTGAGAAGAAAGAAGAAAAAGCAAAAAGAAGAGCCTATATAGCTTGGGATGACAATGACACTTCATCAACGAGATAATTCGATAATGAAGAAGCCAACCTTTGTCTAATGGCAAGTCAGAATCCACAATCCAGCAATGTAAGTTCTAGCTCCTCTTCAAATTTAGTTAATTATGATGCATTACAAGAAGCATTTAATGAAATGCATGAAGAGGCTAAGAAACTTCAAAAAGAAAATGATAGGCTGAAAGGGCTAAATAACTGGCTAGTAAATAAAGTTGATTCTCTGGAAAAAAAGAATTCTTGAAGATGAAACTCATCGTGACTTCTTGAAACTAATTCATGCTAATTCTGATTGTGAATGCAATAAACCCTGCAATAACTGTCCTGAATTACAAAAGAAAATTGATTTCTTATCTCAAACTGTTTCAAGATTCACTCAAGGACAAGCCAATCTTGATGTTTTACTTGGGTCTCAAAAATTGATTTTTGACAAATCTGGAATAGGATTTAAATTGATTTTTGACAAATCCAGGAAAACAAACACAAATAGGAATTCATACTCTGTAATCAAATGTTTCTACTGCATGAAGAAAGGTCACTCGGTCAAATATTGTAGAATCAAAAAGTATGCTATTCCTAAAGGAAGAATGAAATGGGTTCCAAAAATCAATTCCTTTCAAATAACCTGATCAGGACCCAGTAACTATAAAGGGTACCAGAAAAATTCTTAACTTGTTTTGCAGGAACAAAGTCTGGGAATCCCTTGGAGTTCAGAGCTACGAATCAGGTTCTGTTTGTCTAAACTGATTGTTTTAATTGATAGAAACCAGTATTAATCGATTAAAATAACTTACAGAGATATTAATAAATCTGTCCGTACAGTTTTAATCGATTGAAATGCGAATCAATCGATTAAAATGTTCTCAGGATTTGAGTTTAACTGTTTTAATCGATTAGAATGAATTTATATCAACTAAAATCACTAAGATATCAAATTTAATCGATTTATTTTCGTTTTAATCGATTTAAATTCTGGTTTCATTTTATCAGTATCACTCTGTACCAAATTAATCGATTCTTTTATGAAACAATCGATTAATTCACTGCAGCTATCTCTAACCTAATAGTAAAAATCAAATTAGTAGATAATCAGTTGATTAATCGATTAATTAGGTTCTAAAAATAAGTTTCATAACATCAAATTGAAGTTTAGTAAGCGAATTCAAATAAAAAAACCCAAGGTTTTATGATAATCAGAATCTGCATATTATGTTTAAAATTTCTTTGACCGAGTCAAACATATTCCCAATAAGCTGCGAGTACCTATCGTCTCGAATCATCAAACCCGGTTCGAACTTATCATATCTTTCTTCTGTTTTCATATTTTCAAAACCTTCTCTCAATTCTCTGCTACAAACATGATTCAAACTGTAGATATCTACATTTCTCTTAATACTTTACATGAAATGCTGCGTGGTAATTAATATCTGCTTCTGATAATAAGTTGTTGATTACTAAGAAGTATGATCAGATAACTTGGACACACGTTTACATTTGATTTCTGGATATTACCTAGCAATATATGTGAGATAATTTTGGGCATGCATTAGCTCAAGACTCTTGGTGAAATTCACTGGAATTGTGCAAACTCGATAATTCGTCTTAATCATCAAAGTCACGAGGTGTCACCGTAAGGAAACAAATCTGAGACAGACAATTCAAGAATTGAATGAAAAGCTAAAAGTGCCACGGAGAATATGTGTTTTATGGTCAATACGAGGATCAATTTTACTCGATGATCTGGCACCCTTAACAACAAACCAACAAGAGGATCTTTCAGTGATTCTAAAGGAATTTCAGATGTTTTGATGCCCATGATAATAGTGATGTATGAAATATGTATGGATATGGTCATTGACCAGGGAATCCTGGACTGCTGTCATCACTAGATCTGTTTCGTATGCTTGTGTTTCAATATATGATACCACTTGAAACAACAAAGTTGAAGAAGATTCATTCCTCAGAGATGATGATGACTGATTCATTTAAAGGAAAGAATAACACGCTATCATTTTCCTTCATACTACATTAAGAATGTAGTTATTTGCTTGAATGGTGATGACTGCAAGGTTTGAAATGGATTGGCTACTATTAAAGGAGAATCTGATCTCGGTACATCATTACCCTGTGATTCATGCAATTTATGGTATCGTGCATTCTGTGTGGGATTTGATACTGAATGTATGTCAGTCAGTACATGGTTTTGCTTCTAATGTGTAGTAGAAGATAATTACATTGTAAGGTCAACCGTGGACTGTTATGCAGAAAAGAGTAACAGTAAATGCCATGCAAAAGATTCCTTTTCAGGAAAAGTTTCTGTGTCTATTACTGATACAGGAAAAACAGTTGTTGGTGTCTAAATGGTTGATAAAGCAAAATTGGTTTCAGCAAAAAGTGAAGACTATGGCCTTTTAAAGTTGGTAAGGATCAAATGACTGAATCATGAATTTTGATACCGGACACAAATAATCAGGGAAGTATGGATAAAAAGGGTCCCTTCTTACCTTATCTCTTATTGCTTTTTAAAAAATGCTTATTTTTCTGGGTCTGTAATATTACTGGTTATATACCAGGCACTTTTGCTTTAACTTTGACTGATATAATATAGGTTTTAATTTGGATGAAACTGACATAGATAAAATTAGCTCATAGATCCCTGAGAATTTTAATTCTGATATTATTGGATCTATTAGTAAAAAAAAGATAATCAATATAAGAAATTCGCATCAGATATGTCAGAATTTTCAAATCTGAATGTTTTAATCAATACAAAATCCTTTAAATCGATTAAAAGAATTTATTCCACAGTTTTCATTCTTGTTTTAATCGACTAAAAGTCGAAATAATCGATTAATTGCACTAAAGTTTCATGTTTTCAAATTTTTAAATGTTTTAATCGAATAAACACTACTTTCAATCGATTAAAATCATTACCAAAAACATTTTAATCGATTTTGTTCTGTTTTTAATCGATTTTTATTCTGGAAAGAAAGATTAAAGGCTTTAGTTAATGGTTGTTCCTGTAACATGCTATTAAAGCGTGATTCCCTTATCTTTACACGTGTTAATTGTATTCATTACAAACGTGTTAATGAAGATAAGTTTGAATCAACTTTAATTAATCTTTACATGAGTAAAGTATTGATTTCTTTTTTTCAAAAAACTCAAACTGTTGAAAACCTTTGCATTTCATTATTTCTCTTCTGTTCCCTATTTTTGATGAAGTCAAAAGGGGGAGAAATAGTTGCTTTACTTTAGGATCAATTTAGAGAAATAAATCTCACATTAAGGAAGCATCATTTTAGGGGGAGAAATAAGGACATTAATACATTTTTTAATTTCTCACTAATCTGTATTGTCAAAGTGACTTCTCTTGCAGAGTCTGTTTTTCAAAATGGTGTTTGTCTTCATCAAATAGGGGGAGACTGAAAGTGATGAAGATCTTAGTGAAATACTTTGGCAAAGATCTCATTGATTTGATGAAGTCAAAGATGAAGTCAAAAGTCAACATTGCAACGGTCAACAAGTCACTCAGATAATAGAGTTAGAAGATTTAGTGTGTCTACAGAAGGCTTAGGTAAAACCACTTTATCTTTTCTGCTGCATGAAGTTTCTTCTCTTAAATGATTTTGCAAAATGCCTCAAAAATCGTTTTAAAGAAATTAAAAACAAAGCATTTTAACAAAAGCTTTCTTAATAATGTTTTTAACTGATATAGTGTTGAAAGAACCGATTATAATCTCTTAGAATGTTCAAAGAAGTATTTTTACAGTATTTTAATCGATACAAATTGCTTTTAATCGATTAAAACCATTTAGAACTCATTATGACCGATCAGAATACAAATATGACCGGTCAGAATCAAATTTGACCGATCAGATTTGAATTATGAGCGATCAGAACATTTTCAATCGATTAAAACAAGTTTCAATCGATTAAAATCACTTAAAGGGTCAGAATGATCGATCAGAATGAAGTTATGACCGATCAGAGTCGGTTATGATCGATCAGAATTGAATTATGACCGATCAGATCTATTTCAATCGATTAAAACGCATTTCAATCGATTAAAATAACTTTTAAAATTTTTGTACAGAGTTTCAATCGATTAAAACGTGTTTCAACCGATTAAAACAACTTGGAGAAATTTTGTACAGAGTTTTAATCGATTAAAACTTCTTTTTATCAGTTAAAATAACTTGAAAAGTTTTATAAGAAAGTTTTGCAAGTATATCGATCGATTAAAACACGAAACAATCGATTGAATCAAACTTAGAAAAGTTTTGTAAAGTGTTTTAATTGATGTAACCGTTGCAAGTATCAACTAAAACAATTCGTTAAAGAAACAAGAACGCATTAATGGATTGAAAGGACTTTTAACAGATTGAAACGGCTATTTCAACAGATTAAAACAAACTTTCAACAGATTAATTAATGCAGCAGTTTTTGAAATTACTCTTTAAAAACAGTTTTGCTTGAACTTTTTAAACATATATTGAATATCAGTTTTTACAAATCCTAAGCAATCATTCAAGCAACCTTTAGCATCCTTTTTCAAGAAAGATTCGCAAATCGCAACAGTTTTTAGAAGTTCTTTTGAAAATCTTTCTTGAGGCAACTTGCATTCTTTTGAAGAAGAAACTCTCTGCAGATTTGGATAAACTGGTTTGAGCTTTCTAGTTTCTTCTTTGTAAATTCTTTTTCATTCTTTTGTATTGTATTGTGCCTGGAATTTGGGCACAAGTTTCTCTGCAGCTGGAAGTTGGTTGTGGAGGTTATCAAGAACTGGAATTTGGTTCTTGGTGAAAGGTTTGGTGCCTGGAATTTGGGCACTTGGTTTCTCTCGCAATCGGAATTTGGTTGTAGAGGTTATCAAGAGCTGGAATTTGGTTCTTGGTGAAAGGTTTGGTGCCTGGAATTTGGGCACTGGTTTCTCTGCAACTGGAATTTGGTTGTAGAGGTTATCAAGAGCTGGAATTTGGTTCTTGGTGAAAGGTTTAGTGCCTGGAATTTGGGCACTGGTTTCTCTGCAACTGGAATTTGGTTGTAGAGGTTATCAAGAGCTGGAATTTGGTTCTTGGTGGAGAGGTTAAGTGCAGGAACTGGAATTTGGTTCTTGTGTTAGATTAGGTGTAAGATTGTTGAATCTGTAAAACATTTAATCTAGTGGAACCCAGCTGGAATTTGGTTGGAGACTCGGACGTAGCCCTGGTATTGGGTGAACCAGTATAAAATACCGGTGATATCTTCCTTAACCTTTCTCTCATTTAAATTCAGTTGCTGCGCTTATTTTGATTGATTGCTTTGCGATTCAAGAATAGATTAGTAAACTTAATTTTCGAATTAGATAATATGTGATTTGCGAAAAACTATCAAAGATCAATTCACCCCCCTCTTGATCTAAAACTACTTTTCTAACATATATATGATAACAATTTTGTAAAAATACACTACAAACCAGTTTGTAAGCATCATACACTATCTTTTAGGACTTTATTATATCATTTCTTTCTAAAACATGTTATACATAGTTAAAATTATTTTACCATAATATTTCATTCACATCTTTTCCACATCATAAATCTAATTCAACTCATTCAAACACACTCAACGACCAACAATATCAATAATCAAATTCATAATCGGCTCCTTGCAAGTCAAACAATGTGATCACGTCACTATTATATTCTAAATTTTCTAGTATAGAGTATTATATAAATTAAATATTTATTAATTTCCCTTACCTCAAACACAGTGTTTTAAAGTAAAAAAACCCTCAAAATTCCTAAATTTTTTAGGAAAACAAATCTTGTTAAAAGAAAACTCCAATTAACAAATTAGACATACCAAAATAATCATAAACTAGTTAAGATTCATCTTTTTCCCACAAAGTCTACATGCAAGCATGTGCGAACCACATACAACCCTAACCCTCTAATGTGCATAAATATTCTAAAATTAGAAAAAAAAAATACTATATTTAAAATTCTAATCGGGTAGAAACAACATCTACTCTATAAGTAATAAGATATGCATGAATCTTTAAAAAAAAAAAAAAAAAAAAAAAAAAAAAAAAAACTTTTTATGGTAGGTTTGACTCTTATAGCCAACAAACATTTTATTTATCTCTCGTTAGCTGATGATATGACTCTTTAGATAGCGAAGTTTATGCAATGAAGAAACAAAAGACAATGGGAGAGGGAATGGAAAGCTGAGAATGAGTAAAGCAATATTCTTTCTTCTCTACATTTACCTTCTACTCCATATTCAGAATCTGAAATCCTTTTGATAAATATACGTTACTTGCAATAACACCATGCATTTCCACTCATTTTAGTTTATTTGGTCCCTATCACCTAATCTTACATACGGCTACATGCTCTTGCATTATCAACATCTCTCGTCAACTTTTCAAACTTCCTCGTAGTTGTTATACTTTGTTATCATCCTAAGCTTTTGTTCTTATTGTTAACCTCTTTCCATCATAACTCTCTAGTTAACTAAACCATTCTTCTTTACACTATAGTTTCCTTCTCAATGAATACTAAGCCTTAGGTTGCTTTCAACTTTCCCCATTCCTCTCCTCTTCCAAGAATTGTACTATTCTCGTAGATTAAAATTTTATCCTTCCTTACTCTTGTTCGCAATCATCCTTGTCCAATTAGGATTATATACAACATTATCATAAGAATAGTTTATCTCATAACCTTAGGGTTTCGTTCTTAATTTCTAACAATACATCCATCATTCACCTAGTTTCTAAACACACTTAGTTCTATGTATCAGGCAAAACAATTCACATACATAACTCATCAAATATGTACAAACTTTATCCAAACATATTCCAGACGCATTGCACACTGTAATTGATTGATTTGCCTCCTGCCAATGTTGAAGGCCAAGGTGGATGCGTGTGCAATGTTGAGACTTTAACCAGCGTCATTGTTTGGTTTGTCTCCTGCCATTCCCGTATTTGAGACCTTCCTCTGAAACCAAAGTGGCAAGATGCTGTCCCAAGCCTACACAGCCATACCTTTTTCTTTTGGTGATATTCCCCACTCGGTTGTATAAAGTATTAACTTCATTGATTAAAGTTTAAGATGAGAGTTAATCAAAATTAAATCTAACCAATTAAGTACATGTCAAATTGGAAAGGTATGATTTGACGACATTCTTTCATGTGGTAGATCCAGTGAAAGGTAGCTACCACATTATAGGCTAACGAAACTTACTACTCGTGGTCGTGTAATCGGACAAAGCAAAGTAATCTCAGATCAAACATGAACTCGTAACCCAATGACCTCACGCAAAAGTATTCCAATATATCAAGTACAAATTAGAAACAAGTAAAACGTTGTCGAGAATGGTACAGAAACGTTAAAAGAGTACTCACAATAAATTCCAGGGCAAAAACATTATAACTAGAATTAGCAAACATAACAAATTAAAAAAAAAAAACGAAAAATAAAAAAGACGCCTTATTGATGCTAAATCCTTTACAATCAGTTTTCCCTTTTCCACAAAATTGATATCGACCCAACAACATACTCAGTTTCCAGCCTGTCTCTATGGTCCAATAAGTTGCGTTGGGGATCGCATTGGCCAACCTAGGAGAGGAGGCGATCCTGGAGGGGTTGCACTGCGGCTGGGAGAGAAGAGGCTCAGTTCAACAAATGTTCCGGTTGATGTAACACCCTTTTCTAATGTCCGAAATGAAATTGATCCTCTCTTTGTCGATGCATCAGAAAATCTACCAGGACTAGACCGAACAGTTTCTTCAACATTCCCTTGCAGATGACTCTGGTTAGCAATGAAAGACACAGTATCGTTATGATCATCGTTTCGATTTCTAGCTTCAAAGTCTTGTAGATTTCCCAACGCTAAGCAATCTGCAACTGGACGATAAACAAGTGTGTACATGCACAAGCCAGCGCAACATGCTAGTGCAAGAAAAGCCAAGAAAACAAAGGCTTCAAACATAACATGCTCAGGTTTAGATAAAACAGATAAACCAAGAAAAAGTACCCTTAATGGAAGGAAACATGAAACTGAGAATAACAATGCGTAAACCCTCTTCTGCAGACCCTTGTTAATAACTAATTTCAAAATCCGACTACCAAGCCAAAAAAGGTAGGAAGTCAGGATAATGGAATAAAGGCCGAGGATAATAGTGCTTAGTAAAGGGTAAGTACAGAAGGTCGTATCATTCTCCCCGGCCATTGAAGAGGCAACCGCTGCACTAGAAAAATAGTGAGGCAACTTTTTTCCAGAACCCTTATTCTTGTCTAACTGAGGTCCAACCAAAATAACAAATAGCTGAAGAACAAACATTGGCAGGCAGTAAAGAAGAATATATCCCGATGTTTTCACATTCCATTTTCTGCTCATAATTCCAGTCTCCAAGTCCTGTAAAGGTGCTCGAAGGAGAAATATAAGTGTGAGGAACAGGGATGGTTCTGCAAACCCCAAATTTGACACAATATAACACTTGCAGACAGTGTCCGGCCATTTTAACTGAAAGGTACTCCTTAACAAAGTTAGTCGAATAATTTCACCAATACCCCACCAGATTGAAAATAGGATGATTGTGATTCTGATGATCCAAGGACCACTAAAATAATTGAGCTGAACCAAACCTTGACTATGAATGTGAGAGCGGAAGTAAAATGAGTAAGCAATGCACATCAACCCAAGAAGAATTAAGATGGCTACTAAACAAATCGTCACCAGACCGAATGCCTCGGCAGCAAATCTCGACAGGGGCATTACCCGATGTACAGATTCCACGCATGCTCTCTGACAGCATGGATACAAGAAGTCCTCTGGTGGTTGTGTCTTCTTTCCAGAACTAAAGTATAAATCAACGAGTTCCCAGTATTAATAAAAGAATATGATGATTGAATTCGATCCACATATGCATAATCACTCAAGACAGATAATTGCACAACATCCCAGATCAATCAAGCAGCATCCCTCCATAAGCTCACTATAGATACAAGATTATGGGTAAAACATCAACCTCTGAACGTATAGCTTTAAGGTTGATTATCCAATTCAAGCACCTAAATCTGAGAAAAAAAAATAATAATAATAATAAGTAACACTGAAAGTTGAATACTTGAATGTAAAAGTGAGAGAACTTTGCTTAAAATGATCACAGTACAGAACTTGAGATATTCTAACCAAACTCATGGGAAAAATCATTTAAATCATCAGAGTTCAACAAATGGCAACAAATGACCGGGTGCAAAAGCAAAGACCATGGAAAAAGCAAATTAAAAGGAAAAATAATTTACACAGGTTAACGAAAACATCTATGTGAGATTACATAGTACATTCCGAAATTGATAACAGGGTTTATAAAAAACAATAGCAGACCGTGAGTTTGGAAGGCAATGTCAAGGGTGTGACCGCAATTGTGGCCACATTTATCATCTATTAGTATCAATAGACAAAAGCGCAACAACAAATGCAATTTAAAAAATAATGATAATAACAGAACAAATATTAATACATTAAACAAATTATGAATCATAAGGCATCAAATTATAGGCCCTTGGAAGAAGGGGAGCAGAGTAGAGACTTGCAACCGGGAACTTGTCCTGAAGAACAGAAAAATGAAGTTGACAGCAGTGCAAAGTCTTGATTGCAATTACAAAGAACAAAAAAAGTGTGTGGATACGATATACATGCCTTCGTCTTTTGTAAGAAGTAGAAACATCTCAACATAAATTTGATTGAGAGGGATAGGAATAATAAATGAAGAGTGAGTGTAGTAAAGAAAAATAAGAGAGTTGGTGTGCAGAGAGCAGGTATTGACATTGAGAAGCCACATTAACGAGTAAAGGCAGGGGTTGAGCCATGGAAAAAGTTAGTTTTGCTTGGTATTTGAAGAAGGAAACAGAGGAAGGGAGAAAGATGAAATCGAAATTGAAATCTAAAAGATGATGGTTTGGGAGAGGAAATGCGAGAATAATAACGGAAAAATCAATGTATAAGAAGAATGAAAGATTGAAGAGAGAGAGAAAGAGAGCTTACAGCGGAAGGGATGGTTGATCCGGTGAAGATGAAGGAGGAAGCGGTGAGGGGACGAAGGGGATCAGCTAACCCTAAATGTAATGGATGTGAATGTGAATTGGGGGAGAAGGAGAGGGATAGAGAGAGAGATGGGAAGAGGAGAAAGAAAGGGAGTTAGAGAGGAGAGGGGAATTGGTGAGTGGGACTTTGTTGGTGACAGCCTGTCTCCAGCTGTGTCCTCCGAACCTTCCGCTTCGTGGATAAAACCACTTGCTTCGCTCCTCTCCCTACCTACGTGTCATTACCTCTCTCTTCATTTTTATTTTAATCATTCATTTTTTTACATCCTTTTCACACTCCACCCTAATTTTATAGCATCCTTTCTTTTCACCGTATTCATTTTCATTATGCCATCAAATTATAAACTTTACTCTCATTCTTTCTTCCACTGTTCCTATTTTTATTCTTCGCATCTTTTCATCTTTTTCAAACAAGGCATGTGTATATACACACTACAGTGTTGTTGGTTTTCCTAAGTTTCATTATTCCAATGACTTATTATTACTTGTTACTATTTTTATTCTATAAATTATAGATTTTTATTCATTCTTTTTTTCAATGATTTGTTATCACACGAATATTTGCTTTAATCAAATCTATATGGATGTTCGACATAATAAACAAGCATGAATGTTTTTAGATAGGGTTCACTGTAATCAAAATAGCCTAACAAAGCGGTGAAGGACATCAAATATTTTTCCTTTTTTTAAAACAATCATTTTGGTTCCCAATATGCTAGAATTAAGGAAAGATCACACGTATGTGGTATGCGATAACTTATGATTAAATGATTTTGAACAGAATTTAATGATTGGATCTTATGTCTAATATTTTGAAAAAAAGTATATACCAGTATATTTTGGAATGAGTGAAAAATAGTGTTGTAGAGAGTGGAAAATGAAATATATTGAGAGGTGACAGGTTGAGTGGGTGGGTATTTGAGGAATCGGATTGGATTGGAATGGACGATTGGAATTTGTGGAGAAGAGAAGGGAATACTGATCGATGGAATATAATTTGATTTAATTTGAATTTGGTGTATGCAATGTTTTTGTTTTGTTTTGATTTGTTTTGTTTTCCAAAGCCTAGCGGAGGAGCCTAACAAACAAAACAACAACACTGCATCTGATATATGTTATATCTAATTTGCATGTCGTTGTTGCTTAAGCCACCCAATTGCATTACCCTCTCTCTGTTCCTGTTTCCGTTTCTTCTTTCTCTGTGTCAATTGTGAATTAATGTGAATTATCGTGAATGTGATTCTGTTTGTTGACCCACATTACACGTTTCTCACCACCTTTGTAGATCCGCATTTCATTTTACCATTTCTATTTTTTTCATTTCACCTGATTTCATTGGGGGATCTGGGTTGGGCAAATACAATATGTCTGTATATCCATCTCTTGTTCAATTTAATTTAATAGAATAGAACAGAATGAAATAGAATACAACACAATTGAATGAATGCAATAGCATTGCCATTGCATCAATAGGAAAGGAGAGGAGCGGAGGCACTTCAAATCACAAATTGTTGGGTTTGAAATTGCCGGTGGGTGTTATGGGTTGTATATGCTCCAAAGCAAAATCCCCAGTCGAATACACTAATCAAAGCCATTCCAAAGATTTGAAGGCCGAAGCGTCCTCCAACACCAACCATTTCGGAGACACTACTAGCCTCGTATCCAATGCAAATGATAAATCAAATTCAAATGCAACTGAAGAAGATGCCGTCACCCCAACTTATTTGAATCAACTTCAACAACTTAAAGGGGACAAGAATGCCAATGGGAATGGGGTGGGATCAACCACAAAAGCACAACAACCTAAGATTTGTAGGGTGTATAGTGTGACCAGAGGGGAAAGAGGAGTACAGGTTCTTGCAGGTTGGCCCTCTTGGCTCACGGCAGTTGCTGGTGAAGCCATTAGTGGTTGGATTCCTCGCAGGGCTGATTCTTTTGAGAAGTTGGATAAGGCAAGTAATATTATTGTTCATTCCTTTCTCTATCCATTCGCATTTAATATCACCAACCATATATTTTTCTTCAAATTACATACCAAACAACTTTCCTATATTGTTTCAGATTGGTCAAGGAACTTACAGCAGTGTTTATAAAGCTCGTGACCTTGAAACAAATAAAATTGTTGCATTGAAGAAGGTCCGATTTGCTAATATGGATCCAGAAAGTGTTCGTTTTATGTCAAGGGAAATAATTGTGCTGCGTAGGCTTGATCATCCTAATGTCATGAAGCTTGAGGGCATGATTACTTCAACGGTCTCTGGTAGCTTGTACCTTGTCTTCGAATATATGGACCATGATCTTGCAGGCCTTGCAGCAATACCTGACGTCAGGTTTACCGAAGCACAGGTATCTATACCTTAACCTACCTTCTAGTTATTCATCAGAGTAGAGATGACAACCTTTCTCTCATTTGCAACCCGTAAATTTGTCTTGGAAGCATAGAAAATTCACTTGACGTCATTTTTCTGTATATAAACTTGCATAGTGAGCTAGATTATTTTCGTAACGAATTATTTTCCTCTACCATTTGTATAATTAATAGAAGCCAGATACGGAATGGATTGCTAAATGTCTGTTTATAACAAAAGCACCATTTTTTTTGTTGTTGAATTTTGATGAGTCCAAAGCACTGTATCTGCTGGAGTCCTAGTGGCAACTTATTAGCATTTTTTGTATGCCACGAGGATAATAATGGCACTCTAAGTTTTATGAATTGCGTATCTCACCATCTTGCAACAATCCTAGTGGCTCTATAGCTGTAAAGATCAGACTAATTGCCTTGGATGTTGCACTTAGTTTGTATATCATGCAGCCAATTAACTTATTATTTGAAATAGACAAGAAATTTGTTTAAAGCAAAGGAAAATGCTAATCAGTTAGTCATTGGTTAAGGAATCAAAAGTAGAAAACACTCATCGTAAAGTGTATCATCTAAGGTTACCCATACACACCCGCACAATGGGTTCCAAATAAAACCTTTGATTTATTGATTCCTTGGCCAGTATCCTTTGAGCACTTGGTAGCCGGTGTGCAGGACACCTAAGCCAAAGCCAAAACCAACAATAATCTTTTACCAAAACACCATGTAATATTTCCATCCAATTGTATTCACAGCTTAAAAGATTTGTGTCAGTTGTCTTCTCTTATTTTCTTTCCTCATTAATTGACCTCTGCTTCTTCTTTCAACAATGAGCGGATATTTTTTGTCATATTACAGATCAAGTGTTACATGCAACAGCTTCTTCGTGGTCTGGAGCATTGTCACAGTCGTGGTGTTATGCATCGTGACATAAAATGCTCAAATCTTCTGCTTGACAGTAATGGCAAACTGAAGATTGGTGATTTCGGGCTAGCAACTTTGCTTCCGCCATCTCAAGGGCAGCCTTTAACGAGTCGGGTGGTAACCTTGTGGTACAGACCACCTGAACTTTTACTTGGAGCTACAGATTACGGAGTTACTGTGGATCTGTGGAGTGCTGGATGTATTCTTGCACAGTTGTTTGTTGGGAAGCCTATTATGTCTGGACGAACAGAGGTAGTATTCCTCTTTTGTCTTGGATATGAGCAAACATTTTATTAGACATACTGCATGTGCTACCTCGAGTATCCAAGCTCGATGATATAAGTCTTAAACTAATTGGTTTCTTGTGTTACCTATGGATATTTGTATTGGAAGAGAGAGAGTTATAGATTTACGTAGTGATGTAAACTTGAAGAATAAATGAAAAAAATCATCACATATCTAACCCAGCTTCAACATGTTAGTTTTATAGCCATTTGAGTTATCTGCAATCATTTATTGATGAAAATACAAGTTAGGACATAACATTTCTGATGATCTCATTCGTAATACTAGATTGTTTATTTTATCACATCTTTCCATGGTTTAATTGCCAACTAAGATCTGGTAATCTATCATTCTAGGTAGAGCAACTACATAAAATCTTCAAACTTTGTGGATCTCCTTCTGAAGAATACTGGATGAAGTCAAAGCTACCTCACGCAACAATTTTTAAACCTCAACATGCTTACAAACGTGCTGTTTCTCAGATATTCAAAGATCTTCCTTCATCTACACTGAGCCTCTTGGATGTCCTTCTTGCGGTAGAATCGAACAATCGAGGAACTGCATCTTCAGCGCTTCAACATGAGGTAAATATTAGTTCTTTTATGAGTGCAGTTCACACAACAATTTGTCTTTGAAAAGAATGCACGTGTTTAAAATCCTAGACTTTTTTGGACTGGGACCTCAGAAGATTGTTTTTCCCAACTCTTTTTTCTTAGCCACTGACATTTTTCATGTGTAGTTCTTTACAACAATGCCACTTCCTTGTGATCCATCATCTTTGCCAAAGTACCCACCGAGTAAGGAGTTTGATGCTAAAATTCGCCAAGAGGAAGCTAGAAGGTATTCCTTCTCTTCTGAATTTTTTACATCGGAGATTTCTCATGTGATTTTGTCATTTATGATTTTTGCATTATTTACAACAAGAACACATTTTTTGCACACCTTTCTAGTGTGTGCTTTAATGATAATTTGTTTTCTGTATTGATGTCTCGAGCAATGATATAAAGATTCTGTATTTCTTTTTCGTTTTCCTTTCCTTTCTTTTATCACGTGATATTCATTTCCGGAATCTGAGACTAGTGGCTTTGGCTTGTTTTGTTTCAATAGTGATCCTTATTTGTCTGTGTTTCTCCTGTCACCCATTTGTCTATTATGAAGCAAGCAAATAGCACCAAATAAAGGACATGGACATGAATCAGTTGGGAGTAGTTTTAGAGACTCTAAAGCTGTGCCAATACCTAATGCGAATGCTGAGTTTCAGGCAACTTTGGCGGTACTCTGAATCATAAACATTATGTTAATGAACCTTATTTTCATTTGAGTTGTTTTGGTTTGCCTGATACACCTTTTTCCTTGTAATTGTTTGCCCCAGAGACAGGGACGGTCTTATTCTAAGCGCGTCACTGAGAAGTACAATCCCGAGGATGATGGCGGTTATGGCTTCACTCGTGAACCTGTAAAGTCAAGAGTACTCAATGTATTATCTCATTCTGGCCAGTCAATGCATCCAAGTGTTTATGGATCACGCAATATGAATTTGGAAGAGGAAGATGTCCTCATATACCCTGAGCATAGCTATATATCAAGAAAGTCCGAGTTGAGAAAACAAAATTCCCGTTGGCAAGGTAGCATTGCAAAATTGTCAAGATTTTCTAATTCAATTGCACTTCGAGGTGATTCACTGCTTGATATGAGTGGTGACTTAAGTGTGAATTTGCAGTTGCCAGAAGATCAATTTGGCATGAGATATAGCCATGCGGCTGATGGTGAGTCCAACCAACCGTTGGATGGACTTTCATAGAAGAACTTTCACCCTATTGGGAAGGATCGTACCAAGGTAAAATGTGGAATTGCTCAATTATTTTGAAGCCAGCATTACATGTACTTTATGAGAATATGGGGAAATGATTAGTTTGCTGGGTATTAAGACTGGTTTGCTTACTTGTCTTGGTATAATGATTTCCATGCAACGAGGTTAATGTTAAAGAACCCAGGGATATTGTGAGATATCTTCTCCTTGTATAATATATAAATTCACAATCAGTATCATATTGGAACCTGTATGACACTTTCAGGAGAAGGTAATTGGTGTTTTATACTCGATGAATATGAAGCTGTCATGTAATTACTTGTTTTTGTTTGTGATTGCAGGGCTTTGCTAACAAAAATGCCCGCATGCACCATTCTGGACCGTTGTTGACTCCAGAGGATAATCTTGAAGAAATGCTGAAGGAAAACGAAAGGCAAATCCAACTTGCTGCCCGCAAAGCTCGAGGATGACCTAACTGAATCACTATTTCACTAAGTGAGAAATCAAAAGTGACTTTCAAGTGGGTTTTGATGCATTTAACATGGGATGAGAACACTTGAACACATGTGACTATCATAATGCCAAGCTAAATATTTGTTTTGCAAGTCCATCAATTCTTGATGCCGATAGATGACAAGTGTTCGCAGGGCTTCAACTTAATTCTTCACTCCAGATGTTTATAGTTACAATAGAAGGTCTTGCACAGTGTTCTAACCAGCAAACTTTCATGTTTCAGGTAGGTGGGTAGTCAATAGAGCTAATGAAATCCATGGCTATTGGCTGTATAATAATTGTTTATGGTTGATTAACACCAGTTTTTCATTGCCCGATCTCGAAGTCATTTCCGTGGCATTACTTTGTACATTTGAAACTGATTTTTCCCAATTACATCTTATTAATTTAATGCATAGGCTAATGGGTTATTCAAGATACATGTATCTTCAAAGCTGGAAGAAAGCATTTACGTAAAAAACATCGTTTTCCCATCAATGGGTGGGTATTAAGGTGAAATAATACAAAAACAGAACATTTACTATTAACTAACATGCGAAACCAAAATTTCTAGGATTATTTACTAGAACGATTAATCTTTGCAATCAATTTTAAAGTTAGGGCTTGTATAAACATTTTTTCAGAGGTGAGATGCAGGTTCGTTCATGTTTCATGTAGATTAAACGACTTATTATTTTATATTACGAAGTATTTCGAAGTTGGAAGAATTTTATAACATAAGAACACTTCATGATTAATATTATTATATAGGATCTACCAATTTAGTATATCAGTAAATCATTTTAATTATTATATAAAAATAAATAATAATAATAATAATAATGATGAAGAATTGAGATAAAATTTTCATTCTGAATTATATATATAAAATCATATTTTGGTCGTTAAGCAAAACCTTAAAATACATTGATAAGAGTTCTCCCTCCATTTAACGTCGAATATAAAATATGAGAAGCTGGGCTTTGGGATTAGATTGTTTATGATGATTTGATATGATGCTCATACAGCAGACATGAAGTGCTCCGTAACGATGCAAGATGTAGTTTGTCAACCACGCCAAAGCAAATTGAAGATTAAGATGTTGTCTGGAAGGGGAGAAAAATAGGTATAAAAAGAAACTCCACCAAATCTGCAGATGCAACAACCATAGTACACTTAGTTACAGTTTGCTTGATTCACAAGTCTGGCAGCTCTGTTGTCTTCATCAAACATGGATCCATCCAGTGGCAATGCATGCCTCTTCCCTTGGCGTCCAAGCATCAAATGCCAATTATTCTATCTTCAAACCAAATATAATCCATCCATCCGTCACCCCTGCAATTCCATACCTACACAACACCACTCATTCATTTTTTTTTATCACCATTTGTTTAACATACTTATTCCTCTCATCTGTATAGACAAATCAAGGGAAGATGAGGCCTAAAGCTCATAAACCCTTCAACTCGAAGCTGCTCATTCTAGCGGTCTTGGTTGCCTTTTTCCTCCTCTTTGTGCTAAGATCAAACTTGTCTACACTCAACACCGAACAAGAGGCGAACCCAGCTAGTACTTCACAAGAATCGCATTCACAAAAGAGTGAGAAGGGTGGAACGGATTGTTCCCTAAGTTGCCAAAAGATACCTCCTTCTTTATCCCAAGCACTCATCCACTACTCAACCTCTACCATCACCCCACAACAAACCGTGAAAGAGATATCGGTTTCGGCAAAAGTGTTGGCGAAGAAATCGCCGTGCAACTTCCTGGTGTTTGGGTTAGGGCACGACAGCCTGATGTGGAGTGCACTGAACCATGGTGGAAGGACGATCTTCCTGGAAGAAGACGAGGCATGGATCGAGCAAATAAGGCGGAGGTTTCCCACGCTGGAGTCGTACCACGTGACGTACGATAGCAAGGTGAAAGAGGCTGAGAATCTGATGGAGGTTGGAAGAGGAGTGGAGTGCACAGCAGTGGGAGACCCCAGATACTCCGTTTGCCAGCTTGCTTTGAAGGGTTTGCCGAGTGTTGTGTACGAGACGAAATGGGATTTGATAATGGTGGATGCACCCACTGGATACTACGAGGATGCTCCTGGGAGGATGAGTGCCATCTACACAGCTGGGATGATGGGAAGGAACAAGGAGAGTGGAGAGACCGATGTGTTTGTGCATGATGTGAACAGAGATGTCGAAGACAAATTCTCCATCGCATTCCTCTGTGAATCCTTCATGAAGAAACAGGAGGGAAGGTTGAGACACTTCACCATTCCTAGCTACAGGGAGGATTCTCAGAACTTCCAGAGGCCCTTTTGCCCTCCCCTTCCTTCCTAATTCATTCCTTTTCCCCTCTGTCCATTCATGTCTCAGAACTCGCTCAGATTAATAAATAATTTTTTTGTCTTGTCCATTCAGTTTTACGTAAATATGTCGTCAAATTTATTTTCTTTTTAGGTTTTTTTATTAGGAAAAAAAAATGGTTTTTTTTTTACAGTAACTTTAACTTTGGTATTTTTTTTTTAAATATTAAAGCAAGAGAGTGAGTGAGTGAGTGAAAGAGTTTAATTGTGCGGCTGGGTGGGGAAGGAGAAGAAGAGTTTTCTCGTTGAAGTTGAAGTTGAGTTGATTGAGCGTTGAACGCTGTAATGAGTAACGATTAGTAAGTGTTTTGTTTGGTGGAAAAAGTTGTTGGAGGAACATGTGTTTTGTTTTCTAATTTGGGGTTTCATTTGATTTCAGCGATTACCTGTTCAAGCTTCTGCTTATCGGCGACTCTTCCGTTGGAAAATCATGCTTGCTTCTCCGATTCGCTGTCAATCTCTCATCACTTCACTGGCTCCCCTTTCGCTCTCTCTTTCTCTTTCTCTTTCTTCGTCTCTTCACCTCCTTTTCTTTCCTTTCCTTTCAGGATGACTCCTACGTCGACAGCTACATCAGCACCATTGGAGTTGATTTCGTAATTATCACTCTTCTTCTTTTCTTTCGCTTCGCTGTATCTTTTTTTTTTTATTTATTTATGGCCCAACACTTATTCTTTTCTCTCCAGAAAATCAGAACTGTCGACCTACAAGGCAAAACCGTCAAGCTCCAGATTGTGAGTTTTCTCATTCTTTATTATCATTATGTTTTCTACTAAACTATTTACTGCACCTATTCTTATCTATTATCATTGTCTTGTATTGTAACCACTCCAATGTTACAATTTTGCCCTAATTTTTGTATTCGTATTTTATCCCCAATGTAGGGTATTCTGAAACAACAATTACCGCCATCTCTCTCCTATTTCCTTTCTTATCTTCATCATTTCATGCAAACATTTTGGTAGAATTCATCTTCACCATACATAGGTTGTAACGTTGTTCAGTCATGTTTGGCCACTTGCCAAGCTTGAATATATCTTCAAGATGTCATTTTAAGTAGACCTCTGCTGTGAATTTCATATTCTCATGTTGCTTGTCACCAGAGTATGATGCCATTCGGGGCATCATCTTCTTTTCTCTAACAATTTATACTCACTGTTTCCTTTAGTGGGATACAGCTGGACAGGAGCGATTCAGGACTATAACAAGCAGTTATTATAGAGGAGCACATGGAATAATTGTAAGTCAACTTCATCCTATCATCTTCTGCGGTGAAAACCATATACCTGCCCTGACACTTACAATTTTCTTGAGCAAACTTCTGGATTTCTAAGTTTTGTGATTGTAACAGATTGTCTATGATGTCACTGAGATGGAAAGCTTTAACAATGTGAAGCAGTGGTTGAATGAGATTGATAGATATGCAAATGATAGTGTATGCAAGCTTCTTGTGGGGAATAAATGTGATCTAGTTGACAACAAGGTTGTAGACTCACAAACTGCCAAGGTAAAATTACAACAATGTCACTTTTTTCCTTTTCATATTTTGGGTTCATCCAGTAATTCTGCTCTTTCTTCTTTTGGAGTTCAGTGTTGTTTCACCTGTATATTCTTATAAAGATTCCTACTTCTTTTAGGAGTACGGTGTTTATGTTGTGTTTTGTGTGTCTTAGTAGTTATTACTAATTAATGTATTTTGCGCCCCAGTCCTAAAAGGGACTAGTAGTACACAGTACAGAAGTTTCAGCGCTTTGGGAGGTAATGAAACCAAAAATCATCAGTTTCATTCTGGATACTGGTCTTTGGGGTTGGGAGACAAAAGAAGTAAGAACAATTCTAAACGTCATATCTTCTAATATTTATCTCAAGAGTTGGAAAGGAAGGGAACTTGAATTCTTTTCCCTTACATTCTAGGACCAAATGAAGAGGCATTGCAACCATTATATTTTTACTCTTTACATTCCTTGCTTTATCTTCAATTAAAGAGGAAATGCACTATCTTGATAGAATTACCTATTGCTTGGAACTCAGTTTCTCTTATATAAATCAAAATTTAGCAAAGTGTTAAAAAGATCCTAAAATGCATTTATTGTTAATTTTAACATTGGCTGAATATGTAATGTATAATAATAACTTTGGATCGGTCACTTCTGCATTTAATGTTAGTTGTCCAATGTCATCATATTGTTTAATATAGAATTGTTTAGTTAAAGAAGCATTTGCCTGAACGGTAGATTATGAAATATCAGTTACTCTGCATGTTAAAGGGAAAATAAAGAGTTGGATAATCATATTTTGTCTAACATGTATTGTATGGCCATGAATCACAGGCATTTGCGGATGAGCTTGGTATCCCTTTCCTTGAGACAAGTGCTAAAGACTCTATCAATGTGGAGCAGGCATTCTTAACTATGGCAGCAGAGATTAAGAAGAAGTATCTAATATCTCTAGTTTCCCATCTCTCATTTAGAATCATTATTTAACCATAAATATAATCTATGTCATGAATTTTCTGTTTCCATTTTGAGTTTTTCACCATGTCTAAAAGTGAAACATTAACAGTAGGTCATGACAATTGTGCCATATTCTTTTATTTGGTATGACATTGTTATTGCCACAAGCCTAGGTTGTAAGCTATCGATCATTATTTTGTTTATACATGACTGATGAATTGTCTTTAAAATAATAATAAAACACTATCTAAGGAATAATGTCTTCTAATAAAAAAGAAATATAGATAGAATGTTCATCTTGAGCTAAATTTTCTGCAGCGATGTGTTATTATGATCATGTGATTCTATTACTTACTGCATGTGATAGTATGAGTTCCAACCTAGACAACTTTGAGATGTTTTGAACTTTGATTTGAACTTATGTGCAGGATGGGAAGCCAAACAACTGTTGGTAAGTCTGCAGAAACTGTTCAAATGAAGGGGCAACCAATCCCACAGAACAGCAACTGCTGTGGTTAGGTTCTACGTTCCGTTGTAACCGATATATGAAAATAGGGAGACTCTTTCTTGAAACTGTTCTGACATGGATGTTCCAGTAGTAACTGTTAAAATGTGACATATGTTTAGTCCTTGGATAATACTGTTCTGAACCTCCTGTCCCGATGACTTGCCATGTTTAGAATGAAAGGGAGGCAATTCCCACATGCATCTTATACTTGAGGCATTGACCACTCATTTTGCGTATACATATTCCATAAAGCACAAGACAATGAAACTCTAAGTAAATGGTATGCGTGAGATAAACATGATACATGAGTGCAGGGAACATTAAAAACCCTGAGCGCCTTCACATTATGAAAAGGCATATATATATATATATATATATATATATATGTGTGCACTAAAACTTTTGATACATTACAGAGGGGTGGTGGTAGTTAATTCCTGCAGTTGGAAAAGTTATCGTAGATTCCTACTATCATAAACCAATGGGTTAAATGTTTTTAAAATTGGATGAGTTACTCAATCGGTAAGGGTTAAAAGTTTAATACGAATTTAATCAAATTTAATAAAATAATGTTTTTATAATATAATAAATTTATTAGTAATTATATATTTTTTATTAAAGAAATAATATTAGAGATTATTGTCATAAGTTATAAGAAAAATTATAAAATATAAAATATATTAAAGAAATAAGATAGATAATTATTAAAATAAGATGAAAATATAATAAAATAATTATTATATAAAATTGACGTATTTTTAAATAAAATTAAATATATATATATATATATATTATATAAAAATTTATATAAAATAAATCTTGATTTTTTTTATCAAATTTTTTTAGTTAGGATCTCATACGATTTTCATGATTTTTGATGTGTTAAATATTAACGAGTAGACTAACTGGAGTTACTTTTATCAGTACGGAAATTGGGTTTCAAAGTGAAGTCACTAGTATCATTCTAAATTGAATTAAAAAAAAAAGTGTTTTAGAATGGCAGAAAAGTTATTTATATTATTTTTCAAAGAAATCATCAATAGTGTTTTTATACTGTAGATAAATCACCAAGAAGTTATAAGCATGACAGTTTAGTTTTTTTTTTGCTTTTAATAAGACGTCTAAGTTAATTTAAAAGGTCTAAGTTAATTTAAAAGGTAAAATTACAAGCACGCACTATTTTAGTGATGCAAATGAATGTTTTTTTTTTTTTTACTTGTGTTATTTTTTCCAACACTAAATCCGCGAGGAAGATTTGACGTTGAATTTAGGTCGTTAGTTAAATTGGTAGTGGTATGAATTGGGCGTATATATACATGCTTAAAATAACTATTGATCGTTATATTTATTATACCTATAAAATTCGTTCTCAAAAACTCTGGTTCGTAATTAGTCACCGTTCCGATTCTTATAAAAACAAGTCATTTTAAACTGAGGCAATTGTAAGTAACCTCATATTTCAATTCTTCAAATTCACAAGATTCTATTCCCCGGATACAAACACCTAAAGTGGTCTTTCCTGGTTTAGGACAATTCGTGATCCTCACGGCTTAGCCTATTTTAACAAGTGACATTAGTATGGTTATAATATTTCTGTTTTTTTTTTTTTTTTTTCAAAATTTTCATGTTGCAATTCGGACTTCAACTCCTTCTGACACCTTTTGCTGAAATGAGAAGGAAACTTCGCAGAAACACAATTCCAAATTATTATATTCTAATTTCCCTTTTTGCTTCCCTCAATTCATATTTCATATAATCAAAATTAGTATACCAAAGTGTTGTAAAGGCGATGAAAACCATTTACTTATTCAAATATAGATCGAAGTCATTCCCAAGCTACGACTTGGGAGGAACATGACAATAGTTGAAGAAAAATTCCAAAATTAGGAAGAAGAAAACATACCTTCATTACCATGAAGGCATCATGATTTGGGATGTAGCATAACAAGAGACATGGGTAACGGAGATAGCAACTGAAGATAGAATCTACGGATATGTTTGATTTATCTTTTTATTTATTTACATTAAATAGAATTTAAAAACACTCAAATCCTTCTTTTCTACATTTTCAACCTTTTCTCTATTGATGGTGCGAACCCAAGCGAGAAAAAATGTTATATATATATATATATAGGCTTGCATTTTGGTGACCGAATCTGGTGGAGGTATTGACGGTGAGGAAAAACTAGGCAAAACAAAACAGTAGAGGTTTACACACAGTAGCACACAATGTTTCTGTCAATGGTTTGTTGTTAGGTGCCAATGAAGGCTCGCCGCCGTTTTTGGTGGCTAGAATGGAGGCAGTGGCGCAACTGGTTTCAATGGTGGGGAGTCAATGATTTCAGTGGCTTTGCACCATGATGGATGAAGATGATTTAGATTTGACAACAAAGTCGGTAGCCACAAAACCGTAGCAATGTGTTCAGTAAATGAGGGAGTTGTGGAGCTAGTTAGTGAAATAAAAACATCAGTCATATTTTCTCAATCTTGAAAAAGTGAAGACCCAACCAGGAAAAAAAAAACAAAAAAAATCACATCTAAATGTTGAACTTGCTAACTTATAGTTTTAAGTTGACGCCTCCATAGCAATGCAGCATCAACTAAACTAATAACAGAAAGAAAGGGGGTGAATTTAGTTAGGATCAAGTAAGGTGAGGAACAAGGGAAGCAGCCATGAAAAGTACTAGTAATCCATGATTGATGAGCACACAGAAGCATAAGAAATGAGTAAAGATCCAGATAACATGGGAAAATAAAATTAAAAAGAATGTTTTTGGAAAGAAGAGAAAGTAAGGATTCAAGATGAAGAAGTACAGCAAGAGTTGTGTGTATTGGGTTGGGATTCCTGAACAGAGATGGTCTTGCCTTCTTTGATATTGGCAGATGCAGGGTGAGTGGAAGAGAGAGATTTCTTACTGATAATGCGGTATATCTCGGCAAGAATTGTGTGGAAAGCCTTCTCAACATTGGTGGCTTCGAGAGCAGAGGTTTCGATGAAAGAAAGGCCTTCCTTCTCAGCATAACCCTGGGCATCCTCGGTGGCAACACCTCTCAGATGCTTCAGATCTGTCTTGTTCCCAATCAACATGATCACGATGTTGGCATCGGCATGGTCCCTGAGCTCCTTCAGCCATCGGCTAACATTTTCGAAGGTGGTTGGTTTCGTGACATCATATACGAGAAGAGCTCCCAGTGCACCCCTGTAGTACGCACTCGTGATTGCTCTGTACCGTTCCTGTCCAGCCGTGTCCCATATCTGAGCTTTCACCGTCCTCCCCTCCACCTGCCGTTTCATCGGAAAATTAAGAACAACAGATTAATGCATGCTAACAAAATGGATGAGAAAGAGAGACCTCAAGAGTACGAGTAGCGAATTCCACTCCAATCGTCGACTTGGACTCCAAACAGAACTCGTTCCGAGTGAATCGGGACAAAAGATTCGATTTTCCAACTCCCGAATCGCCGATCAGAACAACCTTGAACAGATAATCGTACTCTTCCTCTGCTCTACGACCCATACCACCACCAATTCCTTTGCTTCTTCTTCTTCTCTCTCTTCAACACAACACAACACAACACAACACGGAACCAGTTTTTTCTTTCCTTTTCTCAGTTATTTTATTCATACTACTTTAAAAAAAAAATCAAATAAACAAAGCATTATTAAATTTCATAAATATCTCTAAAAATTAAATCTTTACAGAAAAAAATTATATAAACAAAACTTTTTAACTACTATTTTCTCTTCTTCTTCTTCTTTTTTTAATTTAATTTTAGGAAAAGGATAGGCGATATTGCTGGCAAGCAATAATAAGGTTACGAATTTAATTTGATTTGATGCTTTGTAATTGGGCTGGGCTGGCTGGGCTAATTGGATTTGGAGTAATCGGGTCGGGTCGGGTCGGGTTGAGATCTTTTAGGGTTTCGGCTGGCGTAAAAAACCTAACTCCTCTTCCTGTTGCTGCTTTGTTGTTCATCTGTAGTGGGAGGAGCGTAGCAGCAGAGCAGGGAAGCGCGTACTAACTTGTTTGCTCGAAGATAAGAAATGGCTCTGGTAAGTTTCTCTCTACTTTCTACTTTCCATTTTCCCTATTAACCATTTCGCCAAATCTGAAAATGCTTCCTCTGTAGATCCTCCACTCACCCCCAAATAACAAGAATGCTATCAAGTCTCTCATCGCGGCAGAGTACGCTGGCGTCCAACTGGAATTGGCCCCTAATTTCGAGATGCTTGTCTCCAATAGAACTCCTGAGTTCCTCAAGATGAATCCTATTGGAAAGGTGCGTGTGAATGTATGCATATATGTGTTTATTCATATCTCATCCCTTCCATCAATTAATTTTCCTCATTTTCATCTTTGTCCTCCTAGGTTCCTGTGTTGGAAACCCCTGATGGTCCAATCTTTGAAAGCAATGCTATTGCTCGTTATGGTATGTCTGTTTGCAATTTCGTTCTTTTTTATGTCTATTGTTTTTCTAATTCAATGCAAATCGACCTCTTTTTTTGTTATTTTTCCTGTAGTTGCTCGACTCAAGGGTGACAACGTATTGTACCTCTCTACTCCCATTGATAACGTAACTCCTCACTCGCATCCATGTGGTTTATCCTCTTTTTCCACCATTGCTTTCTGTTTCCTATTTTATGTTTTATATATACTTTCATCTCTCGTTGCAGGCCCGCATTGAACAGTGGATTGATTTTTCATCTTTCGAGATCGATAACAATGTTCTGAAATTGTACCTACCAAGACTTGGATATATGCCATACCATCAACCTGTAAGCTCTCTGCCAACATCCTTTTACTACAATAATTATCCTTTTTTTTTTGTAATTGTAACTCCTTTCTCAACCTTCCATTTTCCTCAAAATTTATCAACTCACCTAATGTGTGTCTGCATGAAGATCGAGGAGGCTGCAAACTCTTCGTTGAAGAAAGCATTCCAGGCCTTGAACACTCACCTTGCCTCTAACACTTACCTTGTTGGGCATTCCGTTACCCTTGCTGACATCATAACAACATGCAACTTGTACTTAGGTTTCACCCAGATCTTAGTCAAGAGCTTCACTTCGGAGTTCCCTCATGTTGAGAGATACTTCTGGACCTTGGTCAACCAGCCTAATTTCCGAAAGACATTAGGTCAGGTTAAGCAAATAGAAACTATTCCACCTATTCCATCTGCGAAGAAGCCTTCCCAGCCCAAGGAGTCTAAGCCCAAACCTAAGGATGAGCCGAAGAAAGTGGCTAAGCCGGAGCCAGAAAAGCTTAAAGAAGCGGAAGAGGAGGCACCCAAGCCCAAGCCCAAAAATCCTCTTGATCTTCTTCCTCCAAGCACGATGATATTGGATGAGTGGAAAAGACTCTACTCAAACACTAAGACCAACTTCCGAGAGGTTGCAATCAAAGGTATTATGATGGCATTGCTTGTGGTTTCTGCATTTTATTTTGTTGTCACTGTTGGGAGATGACAACTCACGTGTTTTCGAAAACTCGTTGATTTATTCACCATGAATAATTATTATTTACCAAAGACGTCAAAATCAGTTGATATGAGACGGTAGATATCTTATCAATTTAAATCCTTTGTTACCATGCAGGATTCTGGGACATGTATGATCCAGAGGGATATTCTCTCTGGTTCTGTGATTACAAATACAATGATGAGAACACTGTTTCCTTTGTGACGCTAAACAAGGTTGGTGGATTTCTTCAGAGGATGGATCTGGCTCGCAAGTATGCTTTTGGAAAGATGCTTGTGATTGGATCACAGGCACCATTTAAGGTGAAGGGGTTGTGGCTTTTCCGCGGGCAAGAGATTCCGCAATTTGTGATTGATGAATGCTATGATATGGAGCTGTACGAGTGGACAAAGGTTGATATCTATGATGAAAATCAGAAAGAGCGGGTCAATCAGATGATTGAGGATTATGAACCATTTGAGGGAGAATCTCTTTTGGATGCCAAATGCTTTAAGTGAAAATTAGACCCTAGTCTAAGGCCTATGATTTTGTCGCATCTTTTGGTAATAGTTGGTTTCTATCCTATTTATGTTATGGTGAGTTCTTAGCTGTTTTTGTGATTTTTCCAACGTTGAAACTTATAAATGCTTGATTTTGGTATACATTCATTTTGATGTCTACAGCAAGACCAGTATAAAAATTTATTTATTGATGAAGACGTGAATGTGTGCGAATGAAATTCATTAAGTTCACGATTCGCTGTTTTCTGGGAATAAATTATAGAACAATATTCGAATATGATGATTATTAAACACTATAGAGGTACAGGTATAATGTATTATTTTAGGAACTATACTACAAATTTTAAGAGTAAATTCTAATAAATTTGTACAGATCTTTTACAATGCCGTCTTTGATTGGATATTTTACGAATTCTATTATTAAGTTTTCAAACCTTTTTATTATTTGAGTTATTCTATATTGATTTTCCTTAATTTTTTCAATCGTTTTTTTTTCAATTGTTGGTGTACCAATGAAACTGATGTTTATGGACATGAAGACATTTAGTTAGATATTTAATATTGGTTATTAGGTCAAATTAATAAAAAGTTTTTATTTTATTAATGAAATTATATCTTGATTATTATTTTCATATCACTAATTTTAATTGTTTTTTATTTTTGTTTTTATATGAAATAATTTTTAAATTAATGTTATTAAACAATTTTTTAAATTTATTGAATAAGTTTAAAATTGTTTTAAAAATGATTTTAAAAGTTAAAATAAAATAATTAAATTCTTATTTTTTGTATTATATTTTTACTTATATTTTATATCAAAATTTTGTATTTTTTCAATTTGTATTTATTTTATGTTTTTTATTACTATAATAACCGCTTACCTCAAAAGATGTAATTTTTCTACAACTACACACATAATTGGTAATAATTAACAAATTTGGGGTATTTTTATAATTCAAAAATTATAACTTTATTAAAACCTTTAAAGTAACGACATGTGTTCTAAAATAAAAAATTATAAATTGTTTATTTTAATTAATAATAATTGTTTCATCATTATCATTCTTTTTTTTTTGGACGTTGATTAATCCGTGGAGCCTCTTATTACCCATAAAATGCTTTTACTTTGCATTAAGATGTAAGTTAAATTTTTCTGTTTGATTTATTAGTTTTTACTGTTTTTATTTATATAAATTTGTTAAATGCCTTTTAATACAAAATTATGAAACATTTTATAATAAAAATTATGAAATAGAGAAGCTTACATGTTTTTAATAGGATTATTTGATTCAAATTTATTTTATATTCATAAATAAATTATCTAATTCAATTTTTCATTCATATTCATAAATAAATTAAATAATTTTATAGTTAAAATTTAAATAAAAATATCTTATCATGTTCTAATAAGAATAAAAGTACCGTAAAATTTTCATCATATTTATATTTATTTATCAGTTATTAACAACTGTTAAATATAAAATATTATATTTAAATATTTTTTCTAATTTTTAATTTTAATTTTAATTTTGAATAAATCATTTAGTTAAAAAAATTATAAAATGAATTATATAAAAAATAAATCATTTTAATCAATTTTAAATTTTTTATCAATTTTTAAATAGTATTTCATTGAATTATAAATTATACAAGTTCTTTTATATTAAAAAAATTATTTTTTTTATAAAATAAAGTTCTTTTGTCACATACTTTAAATTTATATGCTTTGACTGTGTCACGCCAATTCGAATGATCAAACTTCATGAGAATAAAGCTCTTATAATTTATTTATTTTTAAATATTATTTTAAGTTTTATTTTATTTTCTTTATTTATTTTAAATATATAAATTATAATAATTATTTTTTTAAAATTGTAATAATTTTATTTTTCGTTGGAATTATAACAGAAGAAAATATATATATATATATATATATATATATATATATATATATATATATTTTATTGGGATAGATATTACGTTTAACACACTTATTATTTAATTAGAAAAGAAAACACCATACAATGACAAGAAACCTTTTATGCAGATTTTTTTTATATTTTTTATTTGAAATGAATTGGAAAGAAGGGGAAGGGTCGATCCAACAAGATTCAAACTTCAGCATCGATTGACGTCAAACCATTTCAAATCGAATCGCATTGCAGAGAGATGAATTCAATTCCGAGAAGCCGATCGCTGAGTTTCATCCTTCTCGCTCTCTCTTCGCACTTCATTCTTGGTTGGTTGCCTCTCATTCTTAACCTAATTTATTTCTTTCCCTTTTCATCTTCATTCAATTTCTTCATCTCTTGATATTTTAATCGATGATTAGTCTTTTGGATGGTACACGACCACACAATTCTTTATTTTTTTCCCAGCTTAGGTGGAAATTTTGCATTATGTAAACGGTTTCAATGCCTGCATGTGTGTGACTGTTTCTCATCAATTGAGTTACCAACTCTAATTTGCTTTCACCTCATTGCCTTCTTTTCCACCATAAAATGTTTGATTTTGCTAATTTTTGGCTGTTTTGTAGGTTTTTCCAACGATTCACCTGCTTCTAAAGATTCTACGAAGACAGAACATCATGCCCATGCCCCCAAAAGCACTAGTACTAGTACTATAATTGCCATTGCATTAATTGCCCTTGTGCTCTTTTCCTTGTTTTCTTTTGGACTTTTTAAGCTTTGGCGGAAGAAGAAAAGAGAAGAACAATACGCTCGTCTTTTGAAATTGTTTGAAGAGGATGATGAGTTAGAGCTTGAGCTTGGCCTAAGGGACTGACCTTTGCAATTAAACATCTTCAAGCTTGGTATTGCATCATAATTTATCCTCTTCTTCTCCTTGTTTCACTCACCCAAACTTTATTTCAAGCAAATCCTAAATTCTCTTATTTTAGTTCTTCATGATCATAAGAGGAGAGCTTTGAGAGAGTTAACTAACACCTTGGATTTTTTATGTGGTGGGCACGTGGTGGGGGAATCAGAATGAACCTGGGGTTTCTCCTTTAATGTTTAATGACCCAAGTAAATTATTGAAATCTGTCAACCATTACTGTTACGCCTCTGATTAACGTGGTTGCGAAGCCTTGTTCTCGCTGAGTAATTTAATGCTCCTGCTGCTAGTGTCCATATACCTTTCAGTATAGAGTTTAAACTCAGGTGTAATCCCTTGTGGGCTTTTAGTGTTATACTCCTATCGAAATTGGAGTTTTTATATGGTAACCAAACCCACATTACGTCAGTTACCTGGGCGAAACTCATATCTTAATAACTTGATTGAATTGGAGAAACTCAAACCTTCTTAACAAAACTTAGGTGCAATACCCTAGATGCTTTTTTGTGTTTTACGTACACTTATCAACATTGAAGTTTTACCAACCTCTAATATGTGAGCTACTTATTGAGTCTGAGGTGGAACTTTGAATTTGATTTAAGAACAATATCAAAAGTAATTAAGGTACTTAAGTTTTGTCCTTTTTGTTGTGTGGTCTTGAACATCTATCTAATATATAATATAAAATATTAAATGGTGAAATAAATATATTTAATTTTCTTCTATTCTTAATAATTCAAAGGATTATTAGAAAATTGATTTGTTGTCTATAAAATATAAGCATCCCAAAGTGAAAAAAATTTATATTTGAAAGTGTAACATTAATACTATCAATATATCCCTACAACAATTTCCTATTAAACATTTCCTATTAGTCACTTCCCTTAACATAATTATACTTCATTTTAACCTCTTATTTGCCACTTATAGGAAAAACTACTCATTTTGCCATTTATGCTTAAGTCTTCATTCAATTTGACCCTTGATAAAAAAAACCTTGGTAGAGTCACTCCACAAAAGCTAGGTGTTGTAGTTGGAGAGATCAAGGCCTTATAAACCCCACACCAAAACTCATACTTCCAATGCGGGACTCAAGTCCCACCATACCTTGCAAATTGCATCATAACATTCAACGATGCTCTTCAACCTATGCACCAAATTGGGCCTGTTGTGCATAAGCCCTTTGACGAGTCTCCAACGTCACCTGCATTTGCTCATTTGCAACCGAGATATATGTTGGAAGAAATCTGATACCAGTTGATAGAATGTTAAGAGAATCACACCACAAAAGCTTGTTATTGTATTTTGAAAGCATAAAACCGTATAACCTCACTAGAACCCATAATTTGCAATTGGGTAGTAACAGATTATGCTCGTTTGTACTAAATAGTTCTTTATGTTTAACATGTGCCAAAACATTTCTCTCCATCCGATGCCATTCCCAGTGTGCACATGTATTGTTGAACTCCCAATTGAATGGACTGATTATTTGGCTTGTGGTATGTATTTGTACCTGGTTGCGTTCTACTACATTCCCTTTGTACGTGACCTTTTTATTATGTTTTGTATCTACCTCACCTAACCTCATGTACGCAGACACCACCTTGAATTATCCTATCATGCACACAGATTCAAGGTGTTGAACTGTTAATCCTGTCTGATAGACTAATAAACACACAAGCACTTGGAGAACTCTCCCTTAAAATTTAATTGTTAGAAAGAGGGGGAAACCAAGCCACTTAAATATTCCACTGAACATATCTCATCTCAATCTGGGACCTAGACATCTAATAATATCCAAGTTCCTGTCATAGACATAGACAACACACACAGCACAAGGCCATAGCACAACACCTCTATCAGAGCTCTCCTTGGCACATGGTTGTCAAACTATACGTGGAATCTTTATTTGAATCATTGTGCATACATCTTTCGTTTTCACAACGTCATTTCCTCCAATGCAACACAAGAAGAATAAATGTTGGAAAACATTTATGTGAATTTAAACTAACTCCCAACATTGATGTGTGCACTACCAAATCAGATCGATCCTCTGTAGGAAGTTGTAGTTGCAAGACTAAGAAGGGAACAAATAGAGCAAGAATCAGAAATTTAGTGGTGGAAGCATGTAAGCCATGGAATTAGTTGCTTTATGTTACTCTCAAAACTATTGAAACTAGGGGTGTCAAAATAGGTTTAGTCCGATAGGTCAGTCCGAAAAATAGGTCAGGCTAGGCCAAAAAATTTATGGCCTAAATAGAATCAAACCAATTTTGGTCCGACCTATTTAGACCATGCCTAAATGGGCTTATTAGGCCAAGCTAGCCCATAATATGGCTGACTCATTTTATAAAATAATTGTTATTTTATCAATAAAATGAAAGTAATATTATTTTATTAGAAAATATAAGTATAATAAATTAATTTGATTATATATATATATATATATATATATATATATAATTGAGAAAGAATAATAAACTCTAAACATAATTTTCATATGTTTTGATTATCTTCTTTCTCACCATTGTTGCCGTCACATTTACTTTTAAGGACCAATAATTTAAGATGATATGTTCTTAAATGTAGTGTATTTCTAAAATATCATGATGAAGGAGTTATGTTGGATAATAAGACTAGCTTGTTGAAGTAATGAAAATTTGACTCTAAAATTTATCGAAATGCATTTGTGAAGCATGATCTTTAATTTAGGTATGTTGAGTATGAGGGAATTTGAGATTTAAATAAAGTTTTAAATCATGATTTTAAACAAATTACTATAAACACTTCAATTACATAATTTTAACATGTATTTAATTGAAAGAAAAAATTATAAAATGTGTTATCTAATATTTTTGATCGGATATGTATGACCTTTGATGTATGAACAATTATAACTCTTCAAGACTACATAATTATAATAATTCATTTTTACGATTTTATATATTTGATTTTATTAGTTAATTTTGAATAAACAAATGAATGATATATTTTTCAAACAAAATAAAAAAAAATTAGAATTATTTTAATTAGGTCAAAAATGATCTGTTAATCCATTGACCTAACTTAGAGTCAGGTTAAGCAAAAAAAATTTATCCGTTTTAAAATATAGATAAGGATCCTAATTGAAACTACCAAACTGCTATTTGAAACAACCGTGCCTTGTGACTCTCCTCGTAACCTTCCCATCTCCGGAACTGCTCTATTCACACCGCAAAGTGGTGTCCTCTTACCACCATAAATTCTGTAGTTCGTCCTCCTAAGTCCGAATTGGAATTGTTAAGCTCACACAAGCACCATTGCAAAACAGGCATGTGTGCACATTTGTAACGGAATTGGATAGAAAGTGACATTAAGGAAAAGATTAACATTTGTAAACATTAGGATTGATTTGGTAAAAGAAAAGAAGGGATCAAATTGAATGAAAAACAGAAGGGTCCAAAAGGGTATTATTCCCTTTTTCATTAATGTAATAAGTAAAAGTAAGATATAATTGGTTGTTTATAAATAATCTTGTGATGCCTTCTTCACCATTTATTTGTTGGATTATTACTATGAGGGTTTTAGGGTTGAGTCCTAGCTCAATCGTAATTTGACTTTGTGACATCTTAGGTTCAAATCTTGGAAATAATCTATTTACTTGTACGGTAATCTTGCGTACATCTATCCTCTCAACACCCTACTAGGTGGATTCGGGCATTGTCACCTGAATTTTTTTAGGGATTTATATTTTGAAGGGAAGTGATATTTTTTTAAGGTCACGTATGTGGGAATTATGTCATAATACTCTTAAATCTTCTGTTTGCAGGCTTATGCGAGTTTATTTGTTTTGAAATGAGTTATGCTAGCAAGTGCAACGACACTTGTTAAAAATAAAAGGTTGAAAATATATGGTGAAGTGCGCAACAATTAATAATACAGTGCTTAACTTTTAGATTCTTAGCAAGTGTCCGTATAGCACTAGTTAGCATTTGCCTCGCCTTCAAAAAAAATTGCTTCTTGCCGAAGACGGATATGATGTTGGACTTGTGATGGAGTTAGGACTATTTTGGAGTGAAGAATCATAGTTGATTGTTTGTAATGCTATTCACTGAAATTTTTTCATAGGATGAAGAGAATGCTAATTTGGAGAGAGATTGGACCGTGTGTTGTCACACCTGAAATTTGTTGATATGTATGATATTATATTATAGTCTTGACATGTTATATGGTGTGGATGATGAGAGGATTTTGTTGTAGATGACCATTTTTCAATTATTTTTTCTTCTCTTTTTCTATTTGGTCAATAGTTAAATAGGTTTATTATAGAAAGATCTTCAATGCATCCGTAAGACGGCAAACACCTTTTTTTTATATATATATTTGAATTTGACATAAAACATGGGACATTTCACATTTTTTTATATTCTTAAAAAAACTTAGTTCTACATATAAGGAGTAAAGTATTTCTTACAAAAGAGAGAGTTTAGAAACAAAACACATGCCCGTGCATAGATTAATTTAATGGTTTCTAATGAAGATGAAAATTGATTCTTACACTTAATAAATAATTATGTTTATTGTGAAAGGCAAAAATCATCAATTCAAATATATGATCAAGATTAAAAATCTTATGAAAGACGGTTATGTAAAAGGTAAGAATCATCAATTCCAATGACTACTTAACATTATATTATCTCGCCACTTACAGATATGTAAGTATCTATACCGGATATTTATTATTCCAAAAGGTGAGAAGAAATCCCTTGTATATAAATCATCTAGTATGTTATTTTTCTAAACTTTTCTTCCTGCACAATGAGCAGCCGGAATAATGCTGAATCTACAAATACAAAAAGAATGATATTACAGCATCCATACTCGTTTCAAATAATAGTATTCTATTCGTCTAGTTCTGACTAATTAACTGCTCCTGCAAATTGGTGAATAAAATGGGACGTATGAATTTCAGCCCTCCAAAAGGATAGTATGTTTTGTACACAACACTTATAATAGATTATAAACTATTACAATTCTAATCACATTTCAATTGACAAATACAACACAGCTTCACTTGGTATTAATTGAGAAGAAGAATAGTAGGGTCGAATCACTTCAATAGATTGCATTCATAATTACCATTCAAATTCCAGATCATAAAACTAACAAAAATCTGTTAGCAAACTCACTAATAACTGAATCGACGATCATTGAACAGTAATGACAAAAATATGTCACTAATGAAAGACACTCTCCATTTGCTTATTTAGTTTGAGTCAATACCATGCATTTATAGAGAAATGCTTGCATCACTCTCTTGTATGCATGTCTGTAATTTAATAATTTGATAAATGCAAAATAACTAAAAATTTAGAAGGTATTGAACTAAGAGTACGCTACTAAGTAGCAGCTGCAAATTAGTTAACACTATAACTAAACAAAACGGCATTCAAAAGTTGTAGCGGTTAATACGCCAAAGAATACGTCAAATTAAATTTGGCGTAAACCATCTATCATCCCAATCCCAGCAAGCTTCTTCCTGAGGAGATTCAGCCCAAGGGTGTTTCTGGTGAGTAATATCAGTGAAAAGACCATCACAAAGTCTAAGAAATCAGATTCTAATAACTTAGCTTGAGAAAATGTATGATCCACCGTTAACATTTCCTGGTGGGTCACCTTCCTGTCTTGGCTCGTTTCATTCCAGTACTGTTGAAAGGTGACATGCTTGGGCTCATGCTTGGGCTCATGCTTGGACTTTCCTCTCTCAAAGTACCATTGAGCATAGCCAACTCCCTCAACTGTTGCTTCTTATAGTGATCAAGGGATTCATCCTGGAAGATCAATAAAGATTAGCAAGATACCAAGAAAGTGGAACACAATTAATGCAATAACTACAATAATATATCCATACCACAGGCTTCAAAAGATTTTCTAGTATTGCCACTGCATGATCCAAGCGAGCATTGATTATATCTTCCGGAAACTCTGCCTCCACCAACACATGTAATGGTTCTTTAAGGTGCTCATATCCGGGTTTATCTTTAAGCTTTTCTTCCTATAAAGAAAATATGGGGAAAATGATACACACATCATAAGAGACGACATAATCATGAGAAAACCCAAAAAATATTATTAGAAATTGCATACGTTTGGGGAAGAAGTTAAATACAAAGTGCCGAGGTGAAGCTAGCTACACTGGAGTTGGACAAGCGCGAGTTGAATTTATTTAGGAAATGTTACGAAGAATAATGTTTTATGTTCATCAAATCAGTCTGTGCATGCCTGTGGGGGAAATAGAAAGATAACTTACACATACCAACTTTACCTTAATAGAATCCTTCACCGAGCCACAGCCTCTGATATAAACCCTACATTCAGTCATGGCTTCCACTCTTTTCAATGAGTTCCCGCGCGGTCCCAGAATTCGGCCAACAAAATTATACTGCTGAGATTTGAGTCTAAAAGCTATTACATTGAAAATAAAACCTGATATAAACTTGAGTGTAATAACAAGATTTTGACTTACATTTGGATATTTGTCTACAGGGACATCAAGCCTGATAACTCTCTTCACTACAGGGGTAGATGGAACTCCTTGTGTCCCAGGCCAACCCATTGGTGGTGCTTGAAACGATCCCATCCTTTGAAGATTTCCTTTGTCCTGCGCGAAGAATTTGGTATTGTTTAGAACTCTACTCTTGTAACCACAAATTGTTATAACAACCCAAACTCCTTGCCACTAAGTTTCCTCGCAGTTTAAAAGAATTTTTGACATATAATGCCCATTTATGAGCATTTTCATTTTCCATTGCAAATGCTAAAGCATCTATGATTTTAAAATTCCAGGGAGCCAAAGTCTGGCAACAAACAGCAACCAAGAATTCATCCTAATAGAGTTGCAGAGCTGATGGACAAGCAATCGGACTGGTCTAAATATAATGTTTGTCTCTTTAACAGGTTAAAATCTAGAGCATTACGGAAATAAATAACAATTAGAAGGCAAGGTTGGGAGGCAAAAACTAAGATTGAGGATTCTAAAGAAGTCAAATGGTGAATTCCTAATTCTTTGCATGTAATGCTCCAAACTGCCATCAAACTGGACAATTTTGGAGATGAAATATTGTCGAAAAAAAAAAAAACTAAAAACTAGAGCATCCCAATGAAGGAAAAATTATCTTTCGAAGACCTGCATCTTTATGCATATAAATTCCTCAAAATGCAATGACAAAATTTGAATGAAAAATAAAAAATGCAAATGATAATGAATGAAAAAATAAAAAATAGAGGAAGGTTCGAAGTTGCTTTACCTCTATTGGCAAATGAGGCCACCCCTCCAAATCCATTGGTCTGGTATTTGGATGTTGACCCAAGGGCCTGAATGGACTATCTGGCTCAAGTCTTTCATGATCGATAAAACCATGATTAAAGCCAGACATGCGTCTTATTTCTGCACAAAACAATAGACATTAGAAATTGAGAGAAATAACTCAGATGCTGAAAAAATTAAAGTAAAGGAGGTGGAGTGAACGGCTGTGTTGAGTTACGGATCAATGAAATTAATGGTATGTATGCATAAAGGAAATAGAATTTACATAGAGAATTGATAGGAAAGAGGAGCATGAGATGAAAAATGAAAAGGTGTGAGAATGAGGAATTGAAATAGGAACAGACAGGGATAGCACATACCTTGAGTCAAGAGCTTGGTACATTGGGGAAGAATTTGCACAAAAGGTACAAGTTTTTGCCTCTCAGCGAGTAGTTCAGCGAAATATCTACAAAGGATTAGATTAGGAGGAAGGAGTTGAGTAGAGAGATAGTAAGGTGAGAATGAAGAAGTGAAGAATCAAAAAGGAAGTACCTTTCGCGATCTGGAGGAATAGAGGAGGAAGAGGAGCGTACAGGAGATGGGGGAGGAGGGAAATGGAAATAGCATCCATTCCCATTCCCATTTCCACCGCCATGGATCCTCTCTCCCATCACTCACTTTCTGCTGCAACCAAACGCCAAACACGAAATCAAACCTAGTTAATCTCCTCCACACACACATCCATACCTTCATAGAGATGAAGAACAGAGAAAGAAAGAACAAAAGAGTGAGAGATAAAAAGAGTTACCGAATTAACGAAAAGCAGAGTGAGAGAGTGAGAGTCTCGCAGAGCACACCACACAGCAAATCCCTACACCCAACCCAAACCAGCGAAGCCAACCAGACAGAGAGAGAAGAGACGGAACGTAACGGAACGGAACCCAACAATAATAATGCCCTCTCATTCATATCTCCATCTCTCTCTATATATATTTTTATTTTTTTTTATATTTCACTTTTCTCTTTATTTTTTTCTTTTATTCGTTGTTTGTTTGGTTTCTGCATGCACCCTTCTGAATCCTTAAAAAAAAAAAAAAAAAAAACGTGTCACGTGCCTCCATTCAATCACCGCCTCCTACTCCTACTCTTACTAACTTCGTTTTACAACTTAACCTACACATTCTTCCTTATATTTCATTTTACAACTTCCAACCTATTTTATTTTAAATTTAATTTGTGGACCATAAATTCAATTTATTTCCTCATATATTCTTATTCTATTTACTACATTTAATCAACACATTATAATACCTATAAAATACAATAATTAAAAACAGTGTAGAATACTTTGTGCAGATAAAAAAAATGTCCAGCATTCCATTAATTTATATTTTAATTATTAATTTTAATAATTATATTCAATAAATGTAATAGTTAATATTTTATAGAAAAATTTATAAAAAATTTAAGATAGAATTAACATGATGAATTTAGACCCAGTTAAAATGGATTAAAAATAATTTATTTTAAATTGAATTAAACATATTTATAGTTTAATTCATATAAATCATATGATTTTAGGTTTGACTAATTTATAAGATTGATTTGTTTTATAAAATAATTTTTTTAAAATAAAAAATATAATTATTTTTTTTAAATATACATTATAAATTAATTTGATAAATAATTTATTTATTTTAAAAATAAAATTTAACATCCATTAATTTTATAATTAAGAATTATAAATTTTAAATCAATAAATTATAAAAAAAATATAATAAAAAATAACTTTTTAAATTTTTATTTTAAAATTAAATGATTTTTTTATAATTTATATATTAAATTATTATATTTTAAATAAAAAATAATTAAATTAATATAATTAAAAATTTTAAAATATATTTTAAGTTTTTATATAGTAACATTAATAATTATTTTTTATAATTTTTAACTAAAAAAATTTATGAACTCGTTTTAAAATAAAACTATTAAAAACTGTAATATTAAGTCTAATCAAGTTGGATTTTCCATTTTAAAAGCAGTAGAAAATTGTTTTTTATTTAATACTTCATTAAGATCATTAACTAATACTTTAAATATTTATTAAATGATTTTAAGTTTTAATTTATTTTATTTTCTTTGCTGAGAATGTTTTTAAAATATGATTCAATCACAGGATCCTTTCCTAGACACGTGAATGTCACATTGTTTAAAATATAAATTATTCTTTTTTAAATATATTTACAAAATTTTCTCATGATATAATTTTTAATATTGTGTATACAACATCTGAAACCAACTCAAATTAAATAATAATAATAAAAAATTAATTGATTAATCATTCTATTCATTAAATATGTATTTTTAAGATATTAAAACAATTTTAATTAAAAAAAAACTTGTTACCCAATTAATTTAATATAATATAAAAACGTAATCTAACTGAACCTTTTTTTATTGTTATTAATTGAGTGATGGATTTAAGAAATATCTATTAACAGAAAATTTGAAATTTATTTTTAAGAAAAAAAATAACTTTACATTTCTTTAAAGATTTTATACAATGGTGTTTGAAACTAATAATATCGTGTTTATATAAAATATTTTTGTATTTTTTTAAAAAGTAAAATATATTTAATTTAAATTAATTTCATTTTAAAAATTTAAATTTTTTAAATATTTAATATTTGAAATAATTTAATTTAAAAATGATTTATTTAGATAAATAAATTCAAATTTATTTAATTTTAAATTTCTTATTTAGATAAAAATTTAATTCCTATCAAATATATAAATTATTATGGTTAAGTTTTTTAAATTAGGTCAAACTATTTCATTCTTATTCACGTAATTGAATCCTTGACTCTTATTCACGTGGATTAAATTGAATTGATCTAGATAATGATAAATTAAATAAAATCTAGATAAGACGTAATGACTAATAAAGTAAAAATTTGTGTTAGATAAATTATATTAAATCATGAATATTAAGTCAAGTTATGACAGGTTAACATGTTGATAAAAGTTAAATCGTGTCAGCCTATATTGAAATGAGTTAAATTGGTTGTATTAAGTTAAGTTATGATCCAATAGGATAGACGAAGATGAATAGGTTGGATTAAACAAAAACAATACATGTCTGATTAGAAAATGTCATATCAAGATGAATCGGGATAAATCAAAATGAATCTAGCTAAGATAAGTTAGATCGGGGTAGGTAAGACCTGATTTGGGTAATTGAGTCAAATATAATCATAAAGTATTAGAAAAAAAGTTATGTTAGATCATGTTATAATGAGTTGAAATAGATTAGGTCAAACTAAAAAGTATGATCAAAACATAATAGGTTTATTTGAACTAGATAATGTTAAGTAAATCGAGGTTACACCATACTTTTTTGAATTGAGATGAATAAAAATTATCTCATTCAATATCGAAGTTAAGAAAAAAATTATATATATATATATATATATATATATATATATATATATAAACTTTAGAAAGAAAACAAATTAAGAATTTCAAATTTTATTTTTTAAGTCAAATTTAAAATTATCTTATTTAGGTAATAAAAACATCATTGTAAATAAATGATCTTACCACGCTTAAAAAAAATGTAACAACTATCGTTCAAAGTTGTAAAATTGACAATGATTTTTATTCATCGTTGTAAATTAACAATATAACAATAATTATAAATATAATCATTGTTGCATGTTATTTGTTACAAATATTGTTTTGTCGTAGTACATTTTACTCTGTCACAACAAATTCAAAAAGATTTTACTATTCTCTTACATGTAGTACATTTTCGTGTTGGGTAATCAAAGTGTGAGTTAAGTCTCACATTGAGTAAGAATGAGAAAGTTGAACAACATATAAGGAAGTATGACCCATAATCTAATATGGTGTTAATCCCTTATGTAGATTATACTCATAGTATGACCCATAATCTAATGTCTTAAGGTTTTTTTGTTGGGAGTGATATCAATCCTTATGTGGGTTAGACTCATATCTTATTGATGTGCTGTGAATCCCCTATCCAAAGACCCAACACTTCGCACCTTGCTTCTTAACAAATTGAAAAGATTTCATCCTTCTCTTAAACATAATACATTTTCAACTTAACATTTTATAACTTGTTATCTACCTTGTACTTGTTCTCCACCTCATCCTTGTTTTTCGCCTTGTACTTGTCTTTTATCTTGTATTCGTCTTTCACCTCATATTTCTCTTACATGTAAAAGAATTTTGTAATGTAAAAGAATGCTTCACAAAAGAAAGAGGAAGAGACGATTGAATGAGGAAAGTAAAAAAAAAAAAAATGTAAACTTATCACATAACTTTAGCTATATACGATAACAACTCATTTATGAAAAAATTTAAAAGAGAAGGAGAAAATAAAAGCAACAAAAAAAATGAGAAATTTAGTCACAAATGAGAAATATAAGAAAACATAAAAGACAATTCTTTTATATTCGTCTTTATACATGATATACAGTGACAATTATAAAAAAATTAATAAAAAGTTAAAATTTTATTTTATATAATTACCGCTATATATTACATATAACAATAAAAAAATAATCATATTATATATATATATATATATATCATACAACCATAATAATTTAAAAAATAACATTATAATTTTTTAAAGATAATTCTTATATAATCATTATTAAAATAAGTTGTATTTTATTATTTTTTTACTAATGAAATACTTTTTATCCATTTGTAAAATTTAAAATACTTTTAAAAATTTTATTAAAATAATTTTGATCACAAATTTTTTCAAATACTATGTTAAAAATGTGTTACTTTCCATAAGGTCATTAAATGAAAAATTAATATATTTTGCGTTTTGAGAAGTTGTGATAATTCCTTTCCATTTTCCCACTAAAAAGCTGTATTCTTACTTATTAGAAATTAAACAATATACAAATTTTATTACGTTTTCTCTTTTCTTAATAATATATATATATATATATATATATATATATATATATATATATATAAATTTCTCACACACATAATTTAATTTATTATTTTGTGTGTGAAACTGAATTTTATCATTTTTTTAATTTAAATGGTTAAACCTTGCAATATATACTATGTGCATTTAGTTTAGTTTTTTTTTTTCATTTTGTTTTAAAAATAAGATAGCATTTTTTATAAACGTGTATTAGTAATAATTCATACGAAAGCTTCAAAATTGCATAAGTACACGAAAGTAATTTGTTGAATTTCAGGGACTTATGACATAAGGTATTGAATAATAAATACTTATAGAATGAGATATTAATTAAATTGTTTATTCAAACTCGCATTTAATGTTTAATACCTAAACTTAATGTTTTTTTATCAATTAATTTATGTGTAACTATTTTTTTTTAATTATTGATTGAAACACAATCTTATTCAATAAAGAACTTAATTCAGCTGTTCACCATAATGATGATAATATATACATTGAAAAATATTTATTAAATATCATCTCTAAATTCTTAATTCCATCAAATATAAAATCAAAATAAAAAAATGAGTTTAGAATCACGATTAATCTTAATCATGATTTCTTAAAATTTAATATTTGTTTAACCTATTTTTTTACTAGTGAATAGGTCTTGAATTAATTTATAACTTTAATTTATTGAGGAAATATTCAAAAGGTTTTATTAAAATGAATAATAATTATGAATTTGATATATATTTTTTAATGGGGCAATTCAAATGCTTATTTTATACAATAAGTAAATAAGTAACAAATATAATAAATAATTTAAATATATAACATATATTGTAATTAAAATGCACGCATGTAAATTTTAAATATATAAAAATAGATAAATATTTATAGTGTAGTGTAAGATTTTAAATAATTAAATTTTACAATATATAAATATTAGGATGAAAAATTTATACCATGATACAATATAATTTTTTTAATTCTAAATTCAATTGAAAAAAAGATAAAATGACATATTAAAAACGATAAATAATTTTAAATGTTGGTGATTTTAGATAATAACTTTTTAAACTTGTGTTTAAATTACATTTTAAAATACCATTTAAAAAAAGAGAGAGAAAATGACGGTTAAAAAAATATGAGATATGAATAAAACATGTATCTGAACGAAATTGCTAGTAACTCGTTTTATTTTTATTTTTTAACAGAAAAAATGGAAGTAACTAAAAATAACGATAAAAATACTTTAAACTTTAGTTTAGTGAATGATATAATTAAAAAAAGATAATTATGTTTGAATTTAATATTAAAATGATATTATAAGAAAATGCAGGAGGCATTATTCTTTTAAGCTTTGAAGAGGGCACCGAATTGAAGTCAGAAGTACGAAACGCAAAACGCAACCGTATATGCTTTTAAATTAATTTCACTCGCGACGCAACGCAACTCAAACTCGCAATTTCCTTCTAAACGCACACAACGCAAACCCTTCTTCTTTCTTTCTGTTGCTTTTTATTGAGTGCATGGCAATTTGGGGGTTTTCTTCGGAATTAGGGCATACGTTCTCGCTGGATTAATCAAGAACAGTGGAGAAGATGTGATCCCACCGAGATTGTCGTTGACGCACTCGTTGATTGATTAATTGATATAGAGAAGTGGGAACTGTAACTGTAAGTGTGTGTAGTGAGGCTAGGGTTTTTGGCATGAAGGGTGCGTTGGATCGGACGAAGGTGGTGCTGCGGCGCTTACCGCCCTCCCTTTCTGAGGCCGCTCTTTTGGCCCAAATTGATGCCACCTTCGCTGGCCGTTACAACTGGCTATCTTTCCGTCCGGGCAAAATCAGGTAACATTAATTCCAACCCTCCATTCGCTCTCTGCTTTGTTTTTTCTTCATATATATAGTTCATTGCCTGTTTTTTTTTTTTTTTTTTAATTACATTTGTTAAGTGATCGTGCCTAGGCTATGGTTTGCCTATTAGACTCTATATAATTGGTGCAATAACATAAATTATGTTTTAACTTTGCTTTTTGCATTGGGAATATTATGTAGCTGGTTATTATTATTATTATAACCGAACGTCTGTAATGCGAATTAGGCGTCAGATGTTGACAATTTACATTTGTTTTTATAATATGTTAAGGACATTCCTTTTGACTTTACCTTTTATTTTTTAAATGGATTTTTCAGCCAGAAGCATATATCATATTCTAGAGCCTACATTGACTTCAAGAGGCCAGATGACGTTATACTGTTTGCGGAGTTCTTTAATGGACACGTCTTTGTGAATGAAAAGGGTAATTAATGAAATGATGTGAAATGGTTTATTAGACATACTTAAGATCTTGCTATAGCCGTTATCATTGTGGTTGTTGTCATCAATATTAGAAGACATTGTTGTTGTCGTCATTGTTGTTGTCGTTGTTGTCATTAATACATTTTTGTTGTTGTTGTTGTTGTTGTCATTGATACATTTTCGTTGTTGTTGTCATCGATATTAGAACACATTGTTGTTATTTTCATCATTATTCGAATGCGGCTAATGCCACTATTCTGTTCTGGTTGGAGGTTTTATTGTCAATGTGTAGCCCAATATTTAATACATAAGTAAATAGGCTTGTTTCCATGTGGATTTTTCATGGCAAGCCATCCATATTTTGACTATTTGGAATTTCAAGATTTTGTTTCTCAAGTATATTTGATGCATTTTATATATTTTGTACAAGAAACAATGAGAATTGGATAAGAAATACTGATTCTGGTTCTCTGGTTCACTGTTGTTACTTCCTAGGATCTCAGTTCAAAGTCATTGTTGAATATGCCCCTTCCCAACGTGTTCCAAGACAGTGGTCTAAAAAGGATGGTCGTGATGGAACCATTTATAAAGGTACCACTTGGACCAAGACCAAGGTTTAAGTAAATTATGGTGTATATATTTATCTCAATAGGAATTATATGAATGTATAGAGTCTTTTCCTTTTGATAAATATAATCATTTGCATGTTGAACATCTAGATTCTGAGTATCTGGAGTTTCTTGAACTACTTACCAAGCCTGTGGAGAATCTTCCCAGCGCTGAGATACAATTGGAGAAGAGAGAAGCCGAACGATCTGGTTAGTCAACTAATGCTAGAAAATATGCAGGAAATTCTAAGTTTGAATGTTTTGTGACCTACTATTCCCCCCACCTGATTTGTTACTTACTGGGTTGACATGCTTTAACAGGTGCTGCAAAAGACATTCCTATAATTACACCGCTTATGGACTTTGTGCGCCAGAAAAGAGCTGCGAAGGGACCTCGGGTATGTTTTTTGCTTATGATCAACTTTTGAAATTTCAAAGCTTATTTGATTGTGCATCGCCATTATGTCAGCGTTTCTGAGCAATATCTGTTTGTCCATTCATGCATGTTTAGGAGATGAGAGCAAGTCCCTCACAAAAATCCTTATTCTTTTTTATCTATTAGCACTTTGCTGGTATCTTGCTTATCTAATATACATCATGTGTGTGTAGAGGTCATTATCAAATGGAAAAGTGAGTAGAAGAGCTGGTACTTCATCAAATGGGAGTCCTAGTTCAGGCACATCAAGACGAGGTTATGGAAAAAAGAGGGTTTCTGCTACAATGGTATTATGCATTTATTGAAGAGGAAGGTTAAATATTCTTAATTATTAGTGCTGTTATCAAAATTGGAACCAGTTTGGTAACCTGATAAGAATAATCTCAAAATCACTTTATAAATGAAACAGTACTGTTAACACCTGTCTTGAATCAGTGATTCAGCTGATTATCCGGTTCAGCAGACTCACAGGATTTTCATTGCCTCTTTTATAATTACCAGTAATTTAATTAGTAGAGTACCTGATTGGGGGGTTTATTTCCACTACATGACAACATCCTTCCAAGTTCCATTAGTGTCGGGGAGCATAATCAAACCAAATTTGGACTTTACTTCCACTGAGTGGATGCCTCACGCATGTTAATTCTTGCATATACATGACAATGTCATTCAGCTGTTCATATATCAAGACACATGAAGGGAAAAATTAAGAGAGATGCCGTAAAATCCACAACTATCCAACTAAAGAATGAATGGAAGGTAGCAATCTTGGGTTGTGTACATGAGACAAGATCACTGAGACAATGATGCACTATATAGGACTACACATCAAACAAAGTTTCCTTTTACATAATAACTTTGAAGCATTCACAGAAACCTCACGTTTTCTTCAATCCTTACTGTTGTTTTTTTTATTAGTATCAACACTGTGGATCACAATTAGAATCCAGCCAAATGCTGAGATGTAAAATACATTTTAGTTTTTCAGGCCAGCAGATAAAACTATGTTTTTATGTTATTATTAATATTGTTGTTGTTGTTGTTGTTGTTATCCTAACATTACCTTTGCTCATTTTCTGGACATCATATTTTGGTAAAACATTGTTAAAGATATACTAAAATTTAAAAAAATATTAAATGACAGTTGGACCATTAACCCTTGAACTACAGTTAGAGTATCTCCAATAATAGAAATCGTTTTAGGTTTTTAATGCAATTTTGTGGGTCCATCAATGACATAAGTTTTATGAACTTCATCTTTTTTTTTTTTTTTTGCTCCAATAGAAGAACCTAATTTGGATTTTAATTCACCTATGTGGTTCCACGTTTGTCGTTACTGTGTGATTAAGAACCAATTCTTATGGGTTCTTGTAGAAGCAAGGCCTCCAACTCACCTTCTCTAATGGAAGATAAATATTAGAATAAGTTCTTAGCTAACACATTTAAGAACCACCACTGGAGATGGCCTGACTAGTGCAATGATTGGTTTGGCTTTCAGAACATTGATTATTAGTCAATGTTTTTTCATCAACTTTTAGAATACCAGAAAATAGCATAGTATTTGATTCTTATCTGGCTTGAACATTTAGCTCTTAATCATGTGTTTAACATTTATAACTCTTGCTTGCATGATGGCCAGTATGTTGCCAGGGACCCAGGGAAAAGTTCTGCTATGAAAGAGAAACCAATTTATACTTTGGTTCCTAGGCAAGGTGATCAGCAGATTTCAAATAAAGCTTCAAACATGGCCTCTTCAGATGGAAAACAAAATCTTGATGAGAATGGTAAAGTTGATGTTTTTGTTCAAAACTTCATTTATTATTTTTTATATTCTTTGGGTTTTATTTTATGATTTGGAGGGAACATTTAATTATATACTTTTGGTTTGCTTTATACTCCTTATTCTTTTGTTCATTTTATCAGGAGCTTCTAGAAATAATGATACTGGGAAGAAAAAAGTACTGCTTCTTAAAGGAAAGGAAAGAGAAATAATTACTGTAAGCTTATGATTTGTATACATGTTTTGATAAAGATTAGTTTGTGACCTTAGTTTAGTTGACTAGTTACATGGTTTGTAAGAAATAGTTGCATTTCTGATGGTTGACATGTACCAATGCTCAGCCGTGACTTATGCTAATTGCATTGTTGCTAATCATTGTTAATAGATTGATCATTTACCACTTTCTTAGAGTCACTCCACCCTCTTATGTCCCTTTTTCTTGAACATTTTGTTTCCTTATGTTGGTGTTTTCAATGTTGTTGATTCGTTGTTGATGTCATATAGTTGGCATCAATTAATTTTGTGAAATTTTTGCTGTAATTAAGATGAGTTTCAATTTTGATTGATTTTATTCTCAATCGATATGCAAATTTTCTGGTGAGGGTGATACTTAAATCATCCTACTGGTGAGTGGAACAACAACCAGAGAGGTCAAAAGATAATATGATATTGGTTATCAATATGACATTACAACCGTAAGAATGAATGTGAAGATCAATGTGCTTTAGAGAAGCATTTGGAAGGAAGTGAAGGTATAATGATGGCATTGATTTAATAGGTATAATGATACCACACACTAAAGTGGCCCATTCCCAGGATTTGTTTAATGTAATATGCTGCGTTATTGTTGCATGATGAATCAATAGATTGATATCAATTTGGATGTGGATTGCATTTCAGTTCATTGCCAGTATCATTGGTAGTTTTGTCTTTAGGATCATGTTTATAATTACTGTTCTGCTGAGAGTCTATTTCCCTTTTTTGTTTTTATTGTGCAGGTATCTGACTTAGATAGCATGTCACAGCATCAAAATGTAACACCTTCAGCCAAAACAATTGTTGGTGCAACAGTTTTGAAGCAAAATCAGAGGCATGAAGGTAGTGGAAGGATTATCAGAAGTATACTCTCGAAAAAGGAGATGCGTCAAAGCCAGTCTTCCAGGGCACTATCTGAGCAGCAAATCCAGACATCTAATCTAGAAAAAGAAAAACAATCTCCTCGACCCATACATGTGCAACTAATTCTGAAGGGCATGAATGGAACACCAGAGAATAAGATTAGTGTGCATGATTCACATTTACCTAGCGAGAGGCAGGAGAGACATATTAGACATAAAGATAGACCTGATCGTGGTGTATGGACAAATCGTTCCAATGGAGCTGATGAGTCTTTCTCAATTGCTGCTTCCTCACTAGTAGATCCTTTGGAAGGTACATGTTTTATTCTATCGTTATGATTTTGTGCGTGGAAATTGCTAATTATATTTTATGTTGTAAAAAGGGGGGAAATTGAAAAATTCTTTGATTAGCTTTACTCACAGTTGACACGGTGATACACTGATTGATCATGAACAGTGCTTTTTATTGAACTGAAATGAGTTCAGACGTCAATCAAGATGATATCAGAACCCGGATATCTTAATAACAACGGAAAAATGTGGAAATGCAGGAACAGAAAGGAAAAAATTGCTTGGCGATTCTAGAGGCCTAGCCTTTCATAAGGTTCCAACTAATTCCAGCCTTCACTTCCCTCTACTCATTCCCTTAATACCTGTTTACACCCACATCCCTACTCTTGCCCTCCCAGTACCACACCTTCCATATCAGCAGTTACTTATTTTTCCCTCTAGATACTCCTGTTTCTATGATTTGTAACCTGCGATGCACCTCGTCCTTTTTTCATAGACTCTAGTTATTTGGGGGGTTTCTATGATGCACATAATATAGCTGTGTAGATCTTAACAAGGTGAACTTTTCACGTGTATATGAATCAGGAAATCATGTAGATTTGAAACATGACATGCCATATACAAGAAGTGGGGATGCAAAATCTCTTGGAGGTGTCCGCACCGGTCATTCTTCAGAAAATGGTTGGTTTCTGGCTTGAAAACAAAATCCTAAAAAATTTTTTATGCTTTCATTCAGAAATTTACTTATTATTCCTGTTAAGGCTTCAATAAGCATTTTGGTCGCCGTGGACCAACACATGGGGTAAAGGATGTTGATGGCTATTCAGTTTCAAGTGAAGGGAAGCATCCTAGAAGATCTAGTACCTCTGCTTATGGTTCCAATGAGGTACCTAAATTTGATCTCTCCATGGGGATGCACAGCATACACTTTTCTGGTTCAATATTTGATTAAGATCTGTTTTCTAAATTGCAGAAACAAGTTTGGGTTCAAAAAGCAAGTTCTGGTACCTAGAGTATTTTGATTGGTAAGACATTCCCTTTTATCAGGCTGTATTTGCATAGTGTATATGCTTGCTGATAAGCCAGTCTTAGGAGTCACCTAATTGGTATTCTTTATGAGGTTTTGAAATTTCTCTTGATCTGGCATTATAGAATACTATTTGTGAGTTCATATTGTTGTAGAACTAGTCATCATTTATTTTCTGTGATGTTTACTATCACAAACAATTTTCTCTATAATATTTAATTATTTATATTGAGGTTGACCCTTGGCACAATGTCTAAGTTGTGTCTTGGTCACCAATTGGTCATGGGTTGAATCCAAAAACAGCCTTTTTGCATATATGCATGAGGTAAGGCTGTGCACAATGACCCTACCCCATATCATTGGATCAGAGGCGGAGGGAGGAAGAAGTGAAAACAAAGGGAGACCAATTTATTTGTTTTTTAAAATATTTTTATATATAAAATGTTAAAAAGAAATTAAAATTTTGGGGGTGGCCATGGCATCCCCATGCCACCCGTATTTCTGCATGTGTTGGATAGCAAGGAGTCTTTGGTAACAGGGTTACGGTAATTTGTTTTACCTTTTTACGTGGTTGGTTTTATGTGCTTTTAAAATGAACATAGGTGGCATATTTCTGGTCTGACTTTCTTTAATATGTGGATTCATGATGTAGCTTCATGAGCTTTGGTGTATTCGTTTCCTTTTTCTTAATATTTCTTTAATATTATTGCCCTTTGCTTTGGGACCTTCCCTGGCAGTTGTAAATAGTGGAACGATTTGCATATGTTGTTTACTAACCCAACATGTAATATTTGTTTTGTTCAAGCGCTCATGTTAATTGAAGAAAATTCTCTTGTATTTACTTGTGTCAAGGTTGATGATTTTCCCTTGCAGTGGTAAGCTTGCTGACTTACAGAATTGGAGCATCCATTGCTAGCTGCTGGATTCTGTCTCTTTTTGGTTGACAGATTCTTACAAGTAAATGAGTTTGTGTGGTTAAAAAAATTCTTTTACAATACAAGAGAGGAAAGTACCATGATGCATTTGATTTGGTTAAAAATATTCAGACATAACATCATTGAAGATGGCTCCTAGTAAAAGGGAAATGAAAACAATTCCTGATGTCCGAGTTACGCGTTGCTTGTTTGAAGAATTATGGATAGATTTGCCAACCTTAGCAAGTGAACCTAGATGAGCATAGTCTGGGTTTATACACAGTTAATCTTTGAGTGGATTTAGTGTAAATATAAATCCAGGGTATTGTGTATCTTTTTCCTTAGTTCCTATAAATACAATCCCTATTCGAGGTAATGTGTACCTGTGTCCTTAGTTCCTAAATCAATTAGCAGTCCGCCAAATACAATTGGGCGCTTGAAATGATCCTGGAAAGTTTTTGGACCATCTTTGCTCACTACTTTGAAGCAACACTCCATGGATGACGTTTCAGGTTCGTGTCTTGGGTATTTGTTGACGATGGAGTTTCTTGTAGAGCTCAGACACATAAATACCATAGATGGTGTGTTACTAAGGATAAATAAGGGTCTCGCGGGAGTTATTAGTGTGTGGATATTGATTTGCATCTAAAATATCATTGTACAGTATGGTGTTGAACTTCTCAGCATAACGTTTACATTATTGGTTCTTGATTATATTATATTGCCAATTATGTGAATTGCTTCCTTCAGCGCAAGTTCTAAATTATATTCCAACGTCCAACCCAGCTGTTGTACTACTTTCCCTGCAAATTTGGATGAAGATCTATCTCGTATTCTTGACGTAGTAAAATTGGGAGATAGTTATTATTATTTTTTAATTTAAACAGGATTAGCCTTTTCCATTTAAATCGTTCTAATAGGACATTTTTGTATTTAAGTTCCTATCAATTCGTATTTTCTTTTCCTACATGATTCAAATAAGGAAAGCCAGAATAATATTAATATGGTGCTGTGGAGACTGCTAGAGTTGCTCCAGGTTTGGGCACTGAAAAGGTTTTGAAGATAGACATTTATATAACCATCCTCTTTCCTGGCATTCATCCTTCTCCCCTCACCACACCTTTTTGCACCCTTCCCGACCCTAGTTGGATGTTTCTACATCTTACTTAACCGCAACTACTACAAATGAAGTAAAATTGGTTACCTATCATTGAAAATTTTGCCCCAGCAAAAGCAGTCCCATTGGATTTCTCTTTCATTCAATTAGTCTTGGGATGAACTGTACAGCGAGGCTTAAAGGTCCGTTTTGGTATTCATGCGCGCACATGCATGGCCCTACTCCCTTTCTTTCTCTCTCTTTCTCTCTCAGGGATACTTACACCCACTTTTGTACTTTCAATGCTTCCTCTCATCACATTCAAACTTTGCATACCATACCAACTTTTCACATCATTGTAAAAGCTTCATATGTATACATGGATTGGTGATACGTTGAAGTTCGAGAATTAGTTTACTGAGGAATGTGTACATCTCATCATCTCATGCCTCGTGTATACCACTAGAGCATATAACATCAGAACTTTGTGTTTGTGCTGAATTGTCTAATGAATCACCTAATTAAAGTGCAAATTTAGCCATTAGTATCATATGGATGATGCAGCCTACTTTGACCTAAACTTCAGAGCATCTTTGTTATTTTATAGTTGGACCACAGCGATATCCAACCATCAGTGGTGGCCTACAGTTTTGAATGTAGTTGGGAGATGATGATGATCCAAGAGGAGGAGGAGGAGGAGGAAGTGAGTGACTTTTGAAACCCCTTTTAAAGAGGTTCAGCCTAATGCACATGAAGCATGCCGCCGGCAAATGGGAAGACTATGCCTGAAGTGTGGCATACAGTCCTATACCACTAATCATTTCACTTCACCCCTACAACCTTCTTTCACCCTCTATGCTCTTTCCCTGTGTCTACCACTACTGTACATTTTTCAACTCCATACCTTCTCTTTTCTTTTTCATCTTAGAAAAAGGTGGTTTTTTGAAATGATTATTTCGTTAGAAAAGTCTAAACAAATGCACCTTCAATCATTTATTTGTATATTTATATGTAAAATATTATTTTAATTCACCACTTTCGAAATGATTCTATTGTTAATTTCGTATTCAAGTAAAAGTCTGAAATTATATTGTGACTTAGTCAACAAAATGCCATTGATTCCATCAATTAATGAATCAAATGAGATATAGGAGTTGATGAAGGAAGATTAGAATAGGATTAACAATGCGATGATGAACATTGTTATATAACTTAATGAATGATTTCAAGTAGAGAATGATACTAAACATTGAAAATAAGAGTCCTTGGTTTTACGTTTCGGTGTTTCACGTCGTAAGCTCTCAACGTATTATTAATATTATTATTATAATTAATTAAAACTATTAATCAAAATAAAATAAAAAATTTCTCAGATGACAGCGGGGCCCACACTGACAAGAACTAACGATTAGGTTAGCATTACATGACCCAACACGTGGCGCTTCCTGCGCGTCCCATCACAATATACTATATTACTGATATGGATCAAAATAAATAGAAATTATAAAATTAAAAAAGTTAAAATTTTAAATATATATTAATTTCTGCTTCAAAATCTAGTAAATTCTCTTTCTACTTTTAAATTTTTCTTATTTTAAAAGTCCAAGTTTTTATCATTTAATTAATATATTTACATAATTCAGATAAAACACAAATTTCCCCATATTTATACATGTGAAACTCTCCTTGAACGTTATTTTTAAATCTTAATAAAAATTTATTAGGGAAAAAAGTTACATACCAAGTAACACCGGATTTAACTCTTCCTATTTCAAACAAACAAAAATAAGTATTCTATTTATTATACAATTAGTTTTAATATAAAAAGACATAAATTACTAAACACATGGAAATTCCTGCAAATATAGACCACAAAAGCTTGATAACCTTCATAGATATTTTGACTTGCTAGAATAAATGTTTTTAAATCAGAACTTTCCCTGAACCGCAATAAAAATATCATTTTAATTAAATTTAATAAAATAATATTTTTAAAAAATAAAATAATAAAAAATATTTTTATGATTATATAAATTATTATAAAAATTATAATAATATAAGATATACAATTATTATTTAAAGTTAATATAATTAATATTAAAAAAATATAGTATGTTTTCATCAAGAAAATATATTAAAAAATTTAATCTTGGTTTATTAAAATTGGTTCGAGCGAAAAATTTAATTAATTTTTTCGATATTATTTTATTATGATTAAATTATTTAAAAATAATAGATTATTTTTTTGATTTTATTTTATTTTAATTAAAATTAAATTATATAAAAATAATAGATCGAATTCTAAACCAATTATCGAGTTCTGATCATTCGGTCATGTTTTTAAAACATAGGGAAAAATAAGTGTGTGTGATTACTGTTATGTGCTCCTGTCTACAAAATATATTTATTGATTTCAGGGGAGAATATATTGTTGTTGTGTTTTGGTTTCAGAAAAGTGTGTGTTGTTGATGTTGTTTTTTGGAGTAGACAGAGGCAATAGTTTAAAAATGTAAGAATTGATGTGTTACTTTCGTTGTTTTGTAATAAAAATTGAAAATTTGCATCAGTAACCAACACAGGTCTGAGATTTATTGAAACGAAACTTGTGTTTCAGTTAAGAAAATTAAATAACACAGAACATAATGTATCTAATTTTCTTCCTGACATATAGATTGAAGTTGAAGAATTTTTTTTTTTTTTGTATAAATAAGAACTGTATTTGTTTTTCAGAAAAGAACTAAAAATGACAAAAAACTTTCCATTCTGTCCATGTGACTTTTAAGATGATTATTTGAAAAATGGGTTTATTTGTTGCATTTTGAATGTCACGTTAAAGATAAAATAGTATATTTTAAAATTACAAAAAAGTATAATTATGGAAGAGGGTGCAGTGGATTTAAGGAAAGAGAAGAAGATGGAATAATTTATTATTATAAATATAATGATGGAAAAGGTGGAATGGAATAAATGAGAAGAAGAATTGTTGGAATTGATGGAAATGGAAGTGAAGAAGAAGAGATGAGAATGGTTGAAAGTGAGATTCACCGCTTTCATTCTCACCACAAACTCACACTTCCACTTCAACAAGGTCACTCTCAGCTCTCCTCTCCACACCCACCTTCTTTCTTCTTTTCCTTTTTCCTTTCTTCACCGGAGCAACAACAATAGTACCATCCATGGATCTCTCTTCGCTCTTCCGCTTCCGCTTAGATCTGATCAATTTGTTCAATTTCTGAAACAGTTGCAGGCTCAGACGAAGAAACACACAAAAGGGGCAAGATTGTTGGTTGCTGATCGTGATCGATGGCCTCCGCAAGCCTCGGAAGTGGTGGGGTGGGCAGTTCCAGGTCTGTTAATGGTGCCTTCAGGGGTTCTTCCAGCTCTGTCGATTGGCTCGGCAGAGAGATGCTCGAGATGAGATTGAGAGACCACGAAGACGATAGAGTCAGTACAGTACTCACCTTTCTCTTCTCTTCTTTTTGATTCCATAAATATCTCACACTTCATCCTTTTTCCTATTTTGTACTCCTTCATTATTTCCTTTCTCTCCATTTCCTCTGCTTCCTACTCCAAATCAGATCAAATCTAATCAAATCAATACTGTGTGCTCCAAACCCCTCTTTCGTCCCTTTTAGAAACCCCTTCTAAAACCTCTTCCAAATTCTCTTCCCTTTCTTCTTTGTTCCAGTGCTGAGTTGAGGGAACAAACTCTTCCACACGTGCTCAATAGAGAGCCAAATTTTAGAAAACCCTGTCTCCCAAAATTTGCATCTTTTTTCTTGCATTCTATTGTTTCTGTTTCAGTCAATTTGAGTTGCCCCTGGTTATATTTTTCAGGATAGTGAGCCTGACATCATTGATGGTGTGGGTGCTGAGACAGGGCACGTGATAAGAACCAGCATTGGTGGCCGAAATGGCCAATCTAAGCAGGTAAGGGTCATATGGTATCAGAGAATTCTTGTGGCTATGGAATCATAGTTGAAATTTTAACAACTAACAACTCCTGACACAAGTTCTTTTGTTTGGGTTCTCAGAATGTTAGCTATATTGCAGAACATGTGGTGGGAACAGGCTCTTTTGGTGTTGTTTTTCAGGTGAGACCGAACAACTTAGTTTGCTTTTAATATCTTTTGTAAGCACCACGCCGTTGACGTTTGTCATACTGACACCTTTTTCATTTCGTTAATGCTTTTGTCAGGCCAAGTGTAGAGAAACAGGAGAGATTGTGGCCATCAAGAAGGTTCTCCAGGACAAGCGCTACAAGAATAGAGAGTTACAAATTATGCAAATGCTGGATCATCCAAATATTGTTGCGCTAAGGCATTGTTTCTTCTCAACAACTGACAAAGAAGAAGTTTACTTGAATCTTGTCCTTGAATATGTTCCCGAAACTGTGAATCGCATCGCAAGAAGCTATAGCAGGATTAACCAGCGAATGCCTTTGATATATGTAAAGCTTTATACCTACCAGGTATGCAATTTCTTGCTTCTCAGCTAGATCTGGAAATGAAAAACTGGAAATTCATATAAATAATAGCATGAAGCAATTCCAAGAGTATTTACATTTATAAATAACCTACATGTATTAGAATGTTTATACTAGCATTTTGTTAGCCCATGAAATGGTAACTCGTCCCCCGTAATCCCTGCTTTGGATTTTTTCTTAAATTTTCATTTTAAGTTCCCCGGCTTTAGCTTTGTCTGGTATGAAGAATTTGAGTTCCATTTTGACATCTGGATTTCTTTTTCAAAGGAATTGGGAAAAAGGGAAAAAAAATAATAGTGGATATTGTTTTTTGTGTACGAGCAATAGACTTGCAAAACGAAAGTAAGGGATTGTCTGATTTACACATTCCAAATCCCTATTATTTTCTTGTCCATTGATATCTTTATTTCTTCTTTTGTCTTGTTTTGGCTGCAGATTTGCAGGGCTCTTGCTTATATACATAACTGCATTGGTATATGTCATCGTGATATCAAACCTCAGAACCTACTTGTAAGATAATTCTGAGTTATTGATTTGTTTGTTTTGTGGAACTTATATATTGTAGTCTATGTCTCGTAATGCACATATTTATTATATGATATTATTTATTTAGATGCTAATTATGATGTTGAAAATTTTCAACACTAGGTAAAAGCAAAGTAGGAAACTTTATTGAGATGGAATTAAAATTTTTTGTTCAACAACAACCAAGGGTAGGGATGGCTGCATGAACCAAATGATGTCATAATGCTCTACCATAAATCTTATCTACAGACAAAACATTGAGCTCTAAATCCTTTTCAACTGTTTGACCAATAGCTTTTCTCAATCTCCCTTTTCCTAACAAATTAATGATTGAGTTGCCTTTCACCTAATCTACTCTCCCAACTAGGGCTTCTACATCTCTTCTCCACACATGTTTACACATGCCTCTTGCAATTAGTATTTTATGTTCTCAAGCAAATAATTACTGGAAGTGGTTATCCTCACTTCTTATTATGTTCAATTTTTTAATTTTATTTTTCTTGAAATGTATGCCCGACTGCTTGCTCTCACATCCTCCCATGTCTCTGCATCTGCAAATAAAGGAGAATTGCTCTCCAAGAATCCTGTCAACTGTGGTCTGTTTTAATCTCTATATGATGTCTGAAACTTTTCCATTAAATTTGTGGTGAAGTTGATGGTTTTATGGATGCTGGTTTTAATATATACTATCACTTTAATTGTCTGTGTCAAAGACTAACTCTTTTAAAAGATTAAGTTGCTGGGTGGAGGGCCAATAGTAGCTTCATATTACTAATAACATGTCCTAACCACTTGATCATAGAAATCCAGGTAGAATGTTATGGTCCAACTTCCTAAGAGCTTGACCACAAGCTGCCTAACAACAATGGCTTTATTTTACCAACACTTTGTGTTAAATCTTTATGCGTGCTGGTAGTCTCGTTTCACTGTCTTTGGGGTTAAAATTAGGAGTTCAGATTATTTTGATTGTCAAACTTTCACTTTTTGTTAAAATAATTTATATCTCCATCTTTTGGAATATAATCTTATCTAATCTGAAAGATATGTGAAGGTTTTATATACGACAAGGGATTAGCCTAACTGAAAGATGATAGAATATGTAGCAAATATACCTGTATGCCATCTGTCACTATTTGTTTGTCTCAAATGTTTGCTACTCATGTCAGGTGAACCCGCATACTCATCAGCTGAAACTATGCGATTTTGGTAGTGCAAAAGTGTTGGTAAGATATTGATTTAAGTCTACTGTTGGTTGATGGAATCTATTATTTTTTGTCCATGTGTTTCATCCATGTTCTTCTAATTTGTCAGGTAAAAGGAGAACCAAATGTTTCTTACATCTGTTCAAGATACTACCGTGCTCCGGAACTTATATTTGGGGCCACCGAATATACAACTGCCATAGACATATGGTCAACTGGTTGTGTAATGGCCGAATTACTTCTTGGACAGGTAATGTGGTGCTTGAAAAAAATGTGACAATTTTTTCTCAGTTCATCATTTGTTTTTATTTTTCTTGTGTTTTCCCTGAAGTTCAAGTTGATTTGCAGCCCCTGTTTCCTGGAGAGAGTGGAGTTGATCAGCTAGTTGAAATCATCAAGGTAAGGATCTACTGTATGTTTTTCAATTAGTTTGGATTTGGCTATCCTAGATTGTGAATATTATTTTAGATGTTATATGCACAATAAATTCAGTTGGGTCTACCAGAAATGGTGTATTTATTTTCTGTAGATCAATGATTTCCAGTCTTAACGTAAAGTTTTTCTGCTATGCTTGCTCTTATTGTCTTGGTTTGAAAGGGATAGAGCGAAGATAAAGTAAAATTTCCTTGTACATTTTGCAATCTAAAGTTCTCAAGTTCTTTCATTGTTCTAACATAAATTTTATAGTTCACTATTTTCTCCCAATAGTCATGAACAATTAAAATCTAATTTGTTTTTATTTCAGGTTTTGGGAACTCCAACTAGGGAGGAGATAAAGTGCATGAACCCTAATTATACTGAATTTAAGTTTCCACAGATAAAACCTCATCCATGGCACAAGGTTCATTCTCTCTTCTTACTTACATTCTGTAACTTACTATGAATGTTTATAGTTATTAAGGATTTAGGTTAAATTTCCAAATGCGTAGAAGAGCTACATTTTAGTAATTATTGAACCTCTACTGAGACTATGCCTTTCGTAAATGAGACTTGTGTGCATGAGCTCCATTTGATGGCATTTGCATACTCTTCCTTTAGTGATTCTAAGCAATAGATAGCAACATAGTTGACTAATTGAGTTGCCAGAATTAATTTCTAGCAGGGTGATGCATTCCATATTATCATCCAGTGTTTTGAATGTAGATTATTCCTTATAAGTGAGATGTTTCGCAGGGAAAAATGGTAACCAAGTGTTTCATATAAATGAGAGGTAGAATCGATTTGACATTTGTATTTTCACAGGGTGAAGTAGTCTTCTCTGTGCAAGGATTTCAATATCTATTCTTTTAATGAGTCAGATCTTTCTGTGTTTTTCTCTCAAAAGCAGTAGAAACTAGTACTTATTTTTCTACACCTTAATCCTCACTACATTTTCTCTTGATTTGATCTATTTATTTGTTCCACTTCCTGGTTGTAGTTTAATTGTGCATGTTACAGGTTGATATAATTTGCTGTGGTTCTAAGTTATTTTGGCATTAGAAAAAGTTTAATATAGATCAAGGAGTCAGGTTTTTGAGTTTGATTTGTCTGCCGCACTGGATAATGCATAGGACTGAATTAGTGCAGTACTACTAGATTAATCATTAAGGTAGGTAGATAATTGTTGGTATTTCCTAGTTCCTTGGCCAGAGATACCAGGAGAGTAGAACAGTACTTTGTCAAAAGTTAAAATTCTTATAGGTTACTTTTTTCAAACATGGTTGCAGTTTCCCAATGGTTGAATCAATGTTATATGTTAGTCCCTCTAATGCGTGTGTTCGTGTGAAACTATTCGATTGGAGCATATGCATAGGAATTAGTAAAACATGTGTGAACGTCTAACCATACATTGTTTTAAAAGATTATTGGTTGAATGAGAGATTCACTGTGTGATATTATCCTAATTTGATAGGTCTTTCAGAAACGTTTACCCCCAGAAGCAGTGGATCTTGTCTGTAGGTTCTTTCAGTACTCTCCCAATTTGAGATGCACTGCGGTAATTGAATATCTCCATTTTTTATAATTTACTTTTCTCATCTTGGATTTATCAAATCCACTGTAAATCAGTTGACGCTTATGATATTATGGCACTGCAGTTGGAGGCTTGCATTCATCCATTTTTTGATGAATTGAGGGACCCAAACACCCGTCTTCCAAATGGTCGACCACTTCCTCCACTGTTTAATTTTAAATCACAGGGTGAGTTTAATTAACTCCCTCATACCTCAACACAACCTACGAGTAATGTTTCTTTGAATGAGCTTAATTTAAAGCCAACAATAGACATGTCTTAATGATAGCTTGCATTTTCTTTAATGTTCTGTTTGTTGTTGATTTATGCAGAAGTTTCTGGTATACCCCCTGATGTGATCAATCTGCTAATTCCAGAGCATGCGCGTAAACAGAACTTATTTATGGCTTTGCATACTTAGCAGCAATTTTACCCACCTAAGTTCTCCTCAATTACTAGCAGGCTGTAAATTATTCGGTGCATCCGAGAAAAACTCCACACAAAGAGTTCCTAGAATTATATTTTATCATATTATATAATATATAACATGAAAAATTTTCTTTCTCTTCTGGAATTTATTGTCAAAAGGAGTTACTTTCTGTTCTTGTTGAGGAGACGTTTTCATGTATATTTATGTCATACATATGCCGCTGGTTACTCTCTGTTACAACTTATTAGCACATGATAGTGTCAGCTTAGATAAGACTATACTATGTGTTGGAATCATTTTCTCATCCATTCTACTCTATTTTCTCCAATCATATCAAAACTCTAACAGATTCATCTTATGCACACAAATTCAAATCTTACCTTAATACTAAAAATATAATGCAATACATTTGCACCTTGTTGGTCCACGCGTAAGAGTCCTGAATTATCCAGATTTCTCTTCCGTCTGAAAACCTCAGAATATGGTAGATAATTTAAAATTTCTCCCTCAACTTCTGATCCCATAATTTGTCCTTTTTCATCAAGTTCGACCGGTTTACCTAACAAAGAAGAACACACTCAACTAATCACTTTCATTTCATCTGAAATATTTTTTGTCAAAGGCGTGTTTGAAATATTTCATTATTTTTCCTTAAACGTACGATCAAAGTCATGTTTATTTTTCTAAAAATTAAAATTATGCTTTAAAGCATGATTTTGTAATAAGTTAAACGTAAATACTTGAATATGAACAAAATAAAAATAAAGGTCTAGGTAAAATTTTTAATTTAGTCTGAAAAAGAAAATGTGATAAATGAAGATGTTTAGCAAAGTATTATATCAGGAAAGTACTAACTAAGTAGCAGTGTGTAGTAGTTGCTAGTAAGTAGTATTTAAAAATGAAATGGAGGAGATGGTTCTAGAATAAAGACACGTGGCAGCACAGACGACATAACATAACCCTCATCCTCTACCAAAACCCTCCTTCTTATTCTTCTTTAACCCCTCTCAACTCAATTCTCGAACTCTCTCCTCTTCCGCCCTACAACCACAATTAGGGTTGCACTCTATCCATCCTCTTTCCACATGGCTTGCTCAAGCGCTCAAATACACGGCCTCGGAACCCCCTCCTTCGCCGGTTCCCGAACCTTATTCTTAGGTCAGAGGCTAAACACCAAGGCCTTCATCAAGGTTAAGAGCAAACCCCGCAGGGTCCTTCCTCTCCGTGTCGTCAATGAGAAAGTCGTTGGTATCGACTTGGGAACAACCAACTCCGCCGTCGCCGCCATGGAGGGCGGCAAGCCCACCATCATCACCAACGCCGAGGGCCAGAGAACCACCCCCTCCGTCGTTGCCTACACCAAGAACGGCGATAGACTCGTCGGCCAAATCGCCAAGCGTCAGGCCGTCGTCAACCCGGAGAACACCTTCTTCTCCGTCAAGAGGTTCATTGGCAGGAAGATGTCTGAGGTCGACGAAGAGTCCAAGCAGGTCTCTTACAGAGTCATCAGAGACGACAACGGCAACGTCAAACTCGACTGTCCTGCCATTGGTAAACAGTTCGCTGCTGAGGAAATTTCCGCCCAGGTCACCTCTCTTTTTCTTCTCTCTCTATTTTCTTACATTCACCATGTTACATGCTTTGTTCCTATGTTATTGACAGCCACTGTTGCCATGTGTAGGTGTTGAGGAAGCTTGTGGATGATGCTTCCAAGTTTTTGAACGATAAAGTGACCAAGGCTGTTGTTACTGTGCCTGCTTATTTCAATGACTCACAAAGAACTGCTACCAAAGATGCCGGTAGGATTGCTGGTCTGGAGGTTCTTAGAATTATCAACGAACCAACTGCTGCATCCTTGGCCTATGGCTTTGAAAGGAAAAACAATGAAACTATCTTGGTCTTTGACCTTGGAGGTGGTACGTTTGATGTCTCGGTGCTTGAGGTTGGCGATGGAGTGTTTGAGGTGTTGTCCACTTCTGGGGATACACACCTGGGGGGTGATGACTTTGATAAGGTTGCCCTTCTTTCTTGCCGTGAGTACTGCAGGAAATTGATTAGGTTCTCATTTGGCTAACTCTTTTCTGTTGTACCTTACATTGACTGCAGAGAATTGTTGACTGGTTGGCTTCCAATTTCAAGAAAGATGAAGGCATAGACCTTTTGAAAGACAAACAAGCTCTTCAGCGTCTCACTGAGACCGCCGAGAAAGCCAAAATGGAGCTCTCATCATTGACTCAAACTAACATTAGGTATTTACGTTTCTCGTTTGGGAAATCTACTAAATCCATTACTGTATTTATTTATTTATTTTCATTGCATTTTATGACGGTCCGTGCTATTAAGCAAAGCACTGAGATTTTATTTCAATGTTCCAGTTTACCATTCATTACTGCCACAGCCGATGGTCCCAAACATATCGAGACAACCATCACAAGGGCCAAATTTGAGGAGCTGTGCTCGGATCTTCTTGACAGGTATCGATAAGTTTGAAGTGCATTGAATTTGAATTTATGGCAAACATAAGATTTTGCTGCTTTCACTTGAGCGGAACAAACTAATCAACTATTGTGTTACTTATATGGTTTGTGTTTCAGGCTCAGGACACCAGTTGAAAATTCATTGAGGGATGCAAAACTCTCATTTAAGGATCTTGATGAGGTTATCCTTGTGGGTGGATCAACACGTATTCCTGCTGTTCAGGAACTAGTAAAGAAGTTGACTGGCAAGGACCCAAATGTCACTGTCAATCCAGATGAAGTTGTTGCCCTTGGAGCTGCAGTTCAGGTGGGGTTTAGCTTTTATCAATGGAGAAGTGGTTGATTTGAAGGGGCAGGGACGGGGACAGAGAATGTCTTTCTATGCTTGGAGAGTCTTTAGTACTTTTTTTTCCCTGGATAGTCTTCTATTATTTTTGATTAATTTTTTTGTAACTTATGCTTTTAGGCTGGTGTCCTGGCTGGAGATGTCAGCGACATTGTGCTGTTGGATGTCACTCCATTATCTTTGGGTCTGGAAACTCTAGGTGGTGTAATGACCAAAATTATCCCCAGAAACACTACGCTTCCTACCTCAAAGTCCGAGGTTTTCTCCACCGCTGCTGATGGACAGACCAGTGTAGAGATCAATGTCCTTCAGGGTGAGAGAGAATTTGTTAGGGACAATAAATCACTTGGTAGCTTCCGCCTGGACGGTATCCCTCCTGCACCCCGTGGAGTTCCCCAAATTGAGGTGAAATTTGACATTGATGCCAATGGCATTCTCTCGGTCACTGCTATTGACAAAGGCACGGGGAAGAAGCAAGATATTACCATTACTGGTGCTAGCACCTTACCTTCGGATGAGGTATTCACTATTGTTGACAGTCAATTACTTGTATGAACTGTGTATATTGTTTTCTTTTTTTATTGCCAGTTGCTTCTTTTGTGATGATTATACGAAAGAAATGTCAATTTTATGGTTATGGAGGAGCATTTGTGTTAGGAATGCTTACGACTATATCCGGAATGATATACAGGTGGAGAGAATGGTGAAGGAAGCCGAGAAATTTTCAAAGGAAGACAAGGAGAAGAGGGATGCTATTGACACTAAGAATCAGGCAGATTCTGTGGTATACCAGACAGAGAAACAATTGAAAGAGCTGGGAGAGAAGGTTCCTGGTCCTGTGAAAGAGAAGGTTGAAGCAAAACTAGGGGAGCTTAAAGAGGCAATTTCTGGGGGTTCGACCCAAGTTATTAAGGATGCCATGGCTGCCCTCAATCAGGAAGTTATGCAGCTTGGTCAGTCCCTTTACAACCAGCCAGGAGCTGCCGGGGCAGGAGGCCCTACTCCACCACCTGGTGCCGACTCTGGCCCCTCAGAATCTTCAGGCAAAGGACCTGATGGTGATGTCATCGATGCAGATTTCACCGACTCTAAATGAGTTAGTTACCAGTAGAGATTATTGTTAGTATTTTTACCCTCATTATATGTTTTTTCAGTTCCAAATTCTTAATGATTTTTGTGAAGTGAGAGTGGGTGCGCGTTTCCTCTAAAAATTAGACACGGGTTTTGTAGGTGCTCATTGTACCCTGGAATTTTGTCTTGAGTAATACTCTGGTATGATGGGTGGAATTTGTAGGCTAAAACCATTCCAATAAGCTTAGGAAACGTGTAACGGATTCTCTGGGAAAAGGATTCTTCCAGTGCGCTTAGACTTCCTTTAAGCAGAGCACAAAAGGTTAAAATGTTAACGAATGTATTTTCATACCCTGGGCTATGCAAACCACTCTACAAAAATCTAGTAAAAAGTACATAAATTTTGCGCCAGTTCCATCTCTCAAGAACGATGTTACTGGTTTCTCATCTGAATCGATTTTTGTAGAAATTAATAATGTCCAGTATACTGGTTTCTCATCTGAATGGAAACGATCTTTGTAGGAATTAATGCCCAGTAAACTATTGATGAACAGAAACTAACTGATACGAAATTGATAAACAGAAAGACACTGGTTCGAAATTGGCAGGACATGCCCTACGTTACGGTTAGTTATCCATGTAAATGTTGTCATTTATTAGCAGGTCATATATTGTTTAAAATTGTGAGCTTGTAACAGAAATTTTGGTCAAACAATAAGATTTATTAATTTGTGTAGTCATTTGTACTTGCATAATACCAAAGATGTTGTTGAAGCAACATCCTACCAGAATTTAAAATACTGAGCGAAAAAATGGGTTTTGAATTAAATAATGTTGCTTTTTGTTGGAACCATTTTCTCACCCCAGGATTCCGGTTCCGCCTGCGCCCATCATCTTTGAAGTGAAAAAAAGTTGTTAGGTTTTCCAATGCTGACTCAGCTACTCCACGGGTGCTTATAATTTATTATACTTTTTTTTTTCTTTTTAGCTTTTCGCTTCCAGTGTATGCATAGCTGGATTTGAGGTTCTTCGAGCTTATTCACACTCGCGACAAGTTATAAACTATTAACAAAAAAATGGTCATTAAACTTGTTGACAGGTGTCAAAGAAAGATCAAAATAGAATTTACGATGAATAAAAAAGTTAGAACTTTTATACAAAAATAAAATAAAAAAATTTCGTAATTAGTTTGGAAGGAAGGAAAGTGAATGAGAATGTAGCAGTGAGTGGTTTTGATTGATATGGTGTGTCCCTTTACAAAAGTAGCCTCCCTGAAAGAATTAGGTATTTATTTACATGTACAGAGACAGGGAAGGGGGCTAGTCCCATACAGATTTTCTTCTAGGACTTCTGGGCATACTTTGAATGGGAACATGGCCATTCACATAGGTCGCAGAGTCATCATGGTAGGCGTAGCCTCCTCCTCCTCCTCTGTGGGGTTGTCTGGTGTTTGAGTAGTGATAGTTAAAGGAGGCACCCCTTCCACCAAGCCTTCCCAGTTGAGGATCGTGGGGCGGTCTAGAAGTTAACGTTGAGGAAGATGGATAGTTGTGAAATGGGAGATGGGGATGCTGGTGATAATGACCTTGCTGATCGAAGCCACCAATGCTGGTGAGGCTGGGAGAGCTTTGCACTCTCTGCATGGCATTCGCATTCGATTTGAAATTCCCAAAACTAGGGGAGTACCTAGGCGAGTACAGATCCCCTGCATCCGGTGACGATGATTTTGGGGATGAACATGCAGAGCCCTTGGCTGCCTTAGGGCTTGTTCGGATGATCCCATTTACGGCGTCGATGTAGCGTTGCTCCAAGAGATAGGGTTCCGACGCAAGCAAAGGCGTCTTTGAAGTGGGGAAGAGGAATGCACGGAGCATTCCGGTGTGGTGACGATCCAGCTCCTGGATCATGTGCTTCACATCTTCCTGCGTCCTAACTGACACCAACGCGTCCAGATCTTCCGGGAGCAGCTGGTACTTTAGCACCACCTCCCCCTCCACCATCCCGCTCACCTTCTTCATCAGCTCTGAAATCAATCCACGTGTCTTGTTAACCACATACCACACATTACATTGAATTAAATTTATGGAATGGAGAGTTACCGGAGAATGTGACGTCGCGAGGGACTGAAACCACCCGAGTCTCGCCCCCGACATACCTGAGGAGGCCATCGGAGGGTCGTGGGAGGACCTTGCCGGCGTAGCTGCAGAGGAATTTTACTTTATTTTTCGGCGAATCCTCTCCCATGCTGGGTTGATTGCATCAGACAATTCAACCAATTTATCCAATCGGTAGATATTATTGGATTAATTCCTATTTCTATATTTCTCCAATCCAATCCCCTTCCAAAAATCTCTCCTTTCACTCTTACAACACACGATTTTCCAATATTCCCGCGCCTTTTTATACCTACTTTCTTCTTCTTTTTCTTCCCTATTTTCCATTCTTTTTCAACCAATTCACTCGTTAAACTCATCACATAATTTTTTTTTCTTTAAATAATAATTATCTAGGTCAATCAATTACGGCCAAAGATACTCATCAATATGTTACGTAGATTTTTTTAAATTGTTTATTAATATCAATGTAGTACATTTATGAGTTTGATTTCATGCAATTACTTCTATATTTATATTTTAAATTATTTACTTCTTGGTTTTTGAGTTTGAGGGTATAATATGGATCATTTAATCCTGTTTTAATCCGTTCCATTTTTAGTCAAAATTAAAATTAAGATGAGATGAATTTATTTTACTCCATAAAAATTGAGATGAACTTATTTATTATAATCAAGATAAATTATAAATTTAAGTACGTCGGGTCAAAGTATAAGTTAATCAACTTATAAATATTTTCTTTAAATTTTTTAATTATATAAAAACTTTTTAAATTTTTATTAATTAATATTTTTATTAAATAAATTAAAAAATTATTATATATGTGATAAAATATTTAATTATAATTAATAATTTAAATTTAATTAATTAATATTTATAATTTAAATTATAATATTATGATATATTTGTATATTTTAATAAAATAATAAAAATATAGTATTTTTTATTATAATTATTTTTTATTTTATTTTTAATAGATGATTTTTTTAAATAGATGAGTGGATTAGTCTATTTTATCTTTGTTAGATTAATGATTAAATAAAATGGACAAAAATAATAATAATTAAAATTACTTATTTATTTTACCATTTTTAAGAGGATTGTTAGTTGGTGAACTTAATTTATTTTATCATCTGATTAAATTTATAGTTATGAATATAAAAGATATTATACATTAGATATCTTTTTTTATATATATAAATAACATAATTATAAAAATTAGAATAATTATAGTAGGCATCTGGATCTAGTCTGATTTGATCAATCAGATAAAATAAAATAATTAATGATATATTTAATTTATATTTTAAAACAAATCATAATTTTTATTTCATCCTATAATTTAACATGTGAATTTTATTCTAATGAAAAATAGTAATATTAAAATTCTCATATAATAATAAAAAAATTTATGAAATTTATATTATATTAATAATTTTTATTTAAAATATAATAATTTAATATATATATTATAAAATAATAAATAATTTAATATTTAAATAAAAATTAATTTTTATTATTATTATAATTTATTGATTTAATATAATAATTAATTTTAATCATTAAATATTATAATAAATAATTATTAAAAATTATTATAATATTTATTTTTAAAATAAATAAATTTTTTATTAAATTAATTTATAATATATATATTTTTTAATAAATATAATATTATTTTTATTTAAATAATAAATATTATTATATAAAATAAATCAATTCATAAATTCACCTAAATTTATAAAGACCATAATATTAAATCAAAATCAAAATAAACTAATTTAATTTAAATCCACATATTTATTTTAAGTTTATTTGTCAGATTTTGAAGTCGGTCCTTTGACACCTAGATAAAAATGGAGAAGTAGTAAATATATTAATGATGAGTTAACTAAAAAAATTAAAATATTTGAAAAACAAATGGAAGAAAGGGTGCATTAACGTGATTGAGTGATTGGGAGTTAACAGTAACGAATGAATGAATGAATGATTGATTGTTAGCAGCACATTTCACGGATCCAAATGAATGATTCATTCAGCTTCACTCAAATCAATACATGATTGCAATTATTCTTACAAGACTTTGGTAAGAAAGAAAGAAATGACAGAGAAGAAAAGAAGACTAGGAGGACGAGGACGAGAATCGAAGAAAGCGCTTGCATGCTTTCAGGATCTTCTTCTTCACTCCCCCCTCCTGCCTCTCAGATCTTGTTCCCTCCATCTCATCTTCTTCATTTGGCATCCTGCAGTATCTCTCTGAAACCGACCATGATCTTCTCATTGAGACTGAGAATACCCTTTTCATTCTAAATGCTGCTGAAGGAGAGGAAGATGAAAGTGAAGCACTCCTACCCAGTGTTGCTGCCTTTGGGGTCTCACAATCATCCATGGATCTTGCTTCCTGCTCACTGTCACTGCTAATCCTCCAATAACCCCCCTTCATGCTTTTCTCAATATAATTCAGAGACAGAGAGAGACTAATATCAATCACATCATCTATGCAGTATAATATTTAATTGATTCATTAATCAATCAGATCATCCAGCTAGATTTGTCATCAAAACAGTCAAAAGCTTTACTTCATAATTGCAAGTAATTAACTGAGGTCATAAAGATTTATCTTCCCATACAAAGTACTTATCTTTCACCCTCAATGTTTCACCCTCAATATGTTTAAAAGATTATATACTCTATCAAAAGCCTTGTTGGTCACACCAAATCATTTGAATAATACCAACATAAAATTATTTAAAAAATGTTGTAGACTAAGAAAATAAATTATTGATCAAACGTTTAACAAGAGAAACATGTACTAAAGATAATAATTTGGAAGGAAAAGTGGAAGTATGATTTTGTAGAAAGTGGTGAGTGAGAAAGTAGAATGAATGTTTTGAGATAATGCCCATCTTCTGAACTACAATCTTCAATGCTATTATTGCTTTTTCTCTCTCTCTCTCTCACTCAATTCAACAGAGAACAATACTTTTAAATTAATTATTTAAAATGTTAGTCCACTATTCTTCAAGTTTCCACTCAACCCTCTCTCCTCCGCTTTTATTTCTCTCTCCCCATCTAATCCACCATCCCAAAAATCCAATTTTTACTCTAGGGTTTTGAAATCCAGCTACAAACCACGCACTGCTTAGCCTGATCGCTGATTAGCGATTCGGCAGCGGCCTCCATTTTCAGGGCTAGAAAGAAACTGTAGGAGCTCATTTTGCGCTGTAATTATGTATGGCTTAAGCACCAAATTTTGCTAAATCACAAGTTTTGACTGTGAATGCGATTCTTCTAAGTACATGCTGAGCTCTGGGGTGGGTGGGGCATCAAATTCCTAAATTGCAGCCAAGCTTTTTCACTTGTGGGGCTCTGTGCAGAGTTCACCGGGAATCATTGCAGCAAAAAAATATTATTACTTTTAAATTTTCTTTTTGGCCCAACATAAAGGATCAAATGCTTTACTAGTTTTGCATGGTTCTGTCCTGAAAATTTTCTTTTGAAGATTTTTTTTTTAAATTTCAATTTGCTTGTTCGAGAAATCATTTATAGTTTGCGTTTGTATGCATGATTTGTGTGTTAGAAGGTGAATTGATTTATTTTGTATGTGTTAACTTAGCTTCTAATTTCTGAGTTAAAATGACCTTAATAGCTGATTAAGAATGCTGAATCGTGCGATTTGGTTTCATTTCAGTGAAGAGAAATGATACTCTGAGATATGGCACTTAAAGTTCCTGCTAATGTAGCTGCTGAGATTGCAATTGGGTCCATCGGTCGTGGTTATGATATATCCACAGATATAAGGCTTAAATATTGTAAAGGAGATTCCATAAATTCACGTTTAATCGAGATAGATGAAAATGATGTACGAGAGGTGGTGCTACCTGGTGGAGTTTCAATACCAAATGTTTCCAAATCAATTAAATGTGATAAAGGGGAACGCACTCGGTTCAGGTCCGATGTTCTGTCTTTCCAACAGGTAAACTTTCCTGTTTTACTGCTGGAGGTGAATTGAATTCTGAAATTATGTATTGTTTAATGACAATTTTGACTGTTACTTAGAAATAAATTACGAGTATTGTTGTGCATCATTTTACCTATTTCCTTTCATTTTAATGTTTTGCTTACGATGTTCCTATTGCATTGCACATTTGTCTTTATTAGATAATAGATGGAAAGCATAGATGCATTGACATACTATCAACTATCATGGAAATTCAGTTTTGAATGTACTGAAATATAGGAGGGTGTTTGTTATCACTGTCAAAACATTACGGTTATGTGTTTGAAACCATGATGCGTGATGAAATTCGTTTTCAGTATATGATGTGTCCTGGTTGCTTGGCTATAATAATAACTCCCTCTGTTTAATGCCAATGAAGGGTTGGCTCAACTTGTAGGATCTGGCTGTTTGATTGCTGTTGGTAGTTCCTTAGTAGCTCATCTGTAAATAACCCTTTAAGCTATTGCAAAAGCATATGGCATGCCCTAACCACTTAGTGTGTTATATGTATCACTAAGTAGCCAAATCATCTTCGAGTTATGAATATGATAGTAGGTTTCTAAAGGCCTTTGATTTTTGAGTAATTACGTTTCTGAATGCTTTTGAAGGGACAGAACAAAATATTTCTTTTGTTTATAATTTTTTTTTTCAGTGGTAATGATTCTTCTTTTCATTAGCAATTTATGTTTTAAGCGACGCATGCATCATCTCCTGTTCTCTGGCTGCTTACTTCTTTTAAATGTTTTCAGATGTCGGAGCAATTCAATCAGGAGTTATCTTTGACTGGCAAAATTCCATCAGGGCTTTTCAATACAATGTTTGAATTTTCTGGGAGTTGGCAGAGAGATGCAGCCCTTACAAAGTCCCTTGCTTTCGATGGGGTGTTAATTACACTATATACTGTTGCATTAGAGAAGTCTCAAATGGTCCTCTGTGATCACGTTAAAAAAGCTGTACCATCATCATGGGATCCACCTGCTTTAGCAAGGTGAATTGAGTCTTGTTAATGTAATCTTGACCAACTGGTGAAATTATTTCTAACGTACTTGTCAAATGAAATATCATCTCCCTTTAAATTCTAGTTTTGACCTTTTCGTCAGTTCTTGGAACTATGGATACCTTCTGAGCTCTAGTTTCTTAATGATTGAGGTTCTATGGGCCTTAAGCTAATTCCTTATAGCAAAAAGATAGAAATGACCTTTAATATAAATGAATAACTGGAAGTTCTCCAATATATTACTGTTGTTTTATTTATGCCCCAAGGATTATATATTAGCGATTTCTATTTTCACCCCTATATGATAAGCACATGTGCTAGAAAATTCTGGGAATGAGTGCATGAATGAGGTTATTTGTAAAAATACATTTATGACATTATGCAGTTGCATATCTGAATATTCTTTTAATGATATTCAATTTCATTAGGTTGACAAGATTACATAATTTTAATTTTGCTTTTCTCGCTGATCAGTGTCCTTTTTATGGAAAAATTTGACGTGGGGCTGCTTACAAATAACAGTTATAACAAAAACTACAGGCAGTTTACTGTTGATGTTTGCATAGTATAAACCAATTTTATGTGATAAAAACTTATTTTGGATATTTGTTCTCTGGTTTTTGTTGTTTATTTGCATTTAAATTTATAGTATAAAACTTTAATAAATGGTTCTAACAACTAAACTTCTAATCAAATTAGGACTAATTTGGATCTAAAATCTTTGTTCATTTAATACAAATTTTCAAATTTTGTTTGTATTGGCTTAATCGTGTTGACAAACAACTTTAGTTGACTGTCTTAAAAATTATTTTGTTCTATTAGTTAACTCGTTTTTCTTTTTACTATATTTTTTGTTTGAGACTCTGGCCAACTGTTCCTATTCACAATGCTCAGGTTTATTGATACCTTTGGCACCCATATAATTGTTGGTATGAAAATTGGGGGAAAAGATGTAATATATTTGAAGCAGCAACACTCATCAACCCTTCAACCTGCTGATGTTCAGAAAAAATTGAAAGAGATTGCAGATAGGAGGTTTCTAGATGCCAACGGCCACTATACCATTGCTTCTGATCAAGTTTTCCCAAATGACAAGGTTTGTGAATGATTTTGAGCTAAGGGACTTGCTATGTTTATTTGCTATTTTATGAAAACATCACAATATGGTTTGATTTGTTTCTTAAGATTCGATAATTCTGAGATTTGATTGAGTATTGCACTGTATTTTTCTTTGATATTTCATGCATTTGCTCTCGGTTCCAAGGCTCACTGTCCCATGTATATTTTGATTGAATATTGTTAGAGCAAAGGGAAAGGATATTTGCATGAACTATGAGGTATGCTACAATTTGAGCAGTTAAAAAAAGTTGCAGCGGACAATAGATAGTACTAAATAACTTTTTTGGGTGTCTGGGACGAGTGTGTATAAATTTGTGCAAGTGTCAATACTGAAAGTACTTTTTGACTGCATGGTTCATAAATTGTAATTATTGTCTTGAATAATGAGAAAAGGGAGATGAGCAATGGGGAATGTGTATGTAGAGATAAAAGGAGTGATGGGAGGTTAGTTTGTGCAGTGACTGATTAATTGAGAGAAGAAGTTAGGGGAGAGTCCAGAGATCTCTTTAATACTAAGTTGGAGGGTTAGTGAATCTGCATCTCTGATCCTGTCTTGCATAGATACAGACCCAAAAATATTTTCTGTCATTAAGCATTTTGTTGTCTTACTATGTTCTGATCCTGTTCTATTACAATATTCATTTTTGTAAATTTTCATTTGGATTGAAACTTGAAAGTATCTAATCAATTTTGCATCTCTTCAGTTTGGAATCAGGGACCAAAGGCTAACGTTTGCTAATATTAGTCCATCAAGTTCTTATTCACATAAGGAGGTGTGCTTAGAATATTAACTTTGACAATATTTTTAATATCTATATTCCCAATACCAATTGTACTTATTCTTTTTTATTGCAGGATATTGTAAGTATTTGCAAGAGGAGGGGTGGGAGTGATGACAGAAATCTATCCCACAATGAGTGGTTACAAACTGTTCAGCATGAGCCTGATGTGATCTCAATGTCGTTCATTCCAATTACATCTCTATTGAATGGAGTGCCAGGGAGTGGATTCTTGAGCCATGCCATAAACCTTTATTTACGATGTGAGCAAAATTGACGTTTTTATTTGCATCTGTTCTATCTAAACAGCACTTCCTTTCGTTTTGATTGTAACAGTTGTCCATTATGTTTTGGACTAGCCAATTCTATTAGGTGCAAAAGTTTAACGTGGGGATATATAGTTTATGTTTTGTCTGTGATAGCAAAATAATAAACTTGTGAAGGCCACCCCTGACCTTAACAAAGGTCAGATGGAGACCATTGTCAACTTATCTTTTTCCTAACAAAGATTAAAGAGTTCAAATGCTTACATTGTTATTGGTTTGTTTTAAGGAAAGGGAGGACAGAATTTTTGTAATGCTTTACTTTAGAGAAAAAAAATATTCAATCTGTTAAAAGCAGAATCATCTTTATTCCTTCGGACCAGCTGACACTTCACATTTCCAGCCTTGTCTTTTTCTTTGAGCAGCAAAATGATTTTCTATGATGTCATTTTTAAGATGGAGGTATGGATTAATTCTAATCCTGGAAATAGCCGATGTTGAAAGAGAGAAAAATAGATGCAAGAGATGCTGAAAACTGTGAATATAAATTACATCATAAATTCTCTTAGGATGTGAATTTTAAGTATTACATAAATTCTCTTAGGAAGTGAATTTTAAATTTATCTCAATCTCACAAAACCAGTTTGTAAGATGAGGTTTACACCCGCTTGGATACTATAATTTAGCTATATATAATTGATGTGAGATTTGCATCATACTCTCTTATGCCGATGAATAGACATCTTTAGCACAAGACTAGATATTTATGGTGGTCTGGTAGTGGTGACATGATAGGCAATAAATTTCGCTACGATAGACTTTGATACTATCTTAGAAAGTGGACTTTATGTCTAACTAAATTTCACAAAATCAGACTTATAATGTGATGTTTACATTTACTTGGATAGTATAATTTGACCATATTTTAATTGATGTGGGATTTCCAATATATTCTATTTTGTTTAAGATGATTACAATAAATACAAACAATTATAAGATATTTTATATATATATATATATATATATATATATATATATTATAAATGCTATGTCCATAAATCATATTTTAATAAATTTTATTCTAATTAGATATATCTATAACTAAAAAAATTCTAATGAAATAAGGAAACAAATCATAAAAAATATAACGGAAGAATAAATCCTAATAGATCATCTATGATATTCTAAAATATTCTAAGCTAATATCATAAAATATTATTAAGCCTCCCCAGACTCCAAGCTTTGTGTCCTGGCTGCCCTTTTATGTTTGTGTTTAGAGATATTCAAAATAACATAATGATAAATATATTCAGTGCTTCTATTGATTTAAATGTATAATTTAACTGCTACCTTTATTCAATTATCAAATATTCTATAGAGAACAAAAATACCTTATTGGCAAAAGAAATTTTATGTTGTTTCTATTGAGAACAAAAATTCCATGATGACATTATTCTTGATAAGTTGTAATATTTGATTTGTTGAATAAAATGGAAAAGCAATTAATTTAAAGATAAGGCATATTCTGTGGGATGATAAATTTCAGCATTTTCACAAAGCACATGTTCTCTGCATCTTTCAGATTTATGTCATGGCCTAAAATGGATCCAGGAGTTTTTTTTTGTTGGACAAAATGGTATGCAAAGGCATCACAGAGTCACAATAAGGACTGCAATTCTAATCGGATGCAGGAGAATGAAAATGCATTCTGATTTAATAACTTTAATAGGATGCGATAACAACAATAGTTTGTTTTATTCCACCAGGCGAGTTATGTAAATTACATGAAGTCATTGGGTTCATTTAAAACTCAACCTCTTTGGGATATTATTCACCATGAGATTCCATTAGGTAATTTCCTCCAATGTCCTCTTTGATCTTTCTCTACCCCCTTTACCCCTTATCATAGGGCTGGAAACCATGTGATCTACCCTTGGCACTTGTGACTCCATTGACCTTCTTTGTACATGTCCAAATTAAGACTGAACCTTCCTAGCCATCTTACACATAGGTTAGCACTGGCTTATGATTCCGAGTTATCACCCTCTGGTAATTTCTTCTTAAAATTAAAAGTAAAAAATGTTTATCACCTTTGAGCCACCACCACTTGACTTTTACATTTGTAACTTATTTGTTTATTGTTTATATCTCCTAAAATGAATATCAAGATTCAAGACCTTATGTTGTGTAGAAAGACACTCTTGAAATCATCTTCCATTCCTTGAAAGCTTTTATTTGAGTTCCTTAACATAAAGAAATCAATTTGAGACCTTGAATGTCCACTCCTATCGGTGACTAGATGTTCCTTCTGCTTCTTAAACAAATGCTTATAATCTTGAAATCGTGTGTCATTGTGAATCAAGAATAACTCGTCCTTATTTAGCTCTCTAAAATCAAAACCGTCATAGCTTCTGTAAATTGCCTTACCTTACTACCGACACAAGAATCTTTTCTTGTGGAAAACCCTGAACCAACCCATCTAAATCTTCCTAAAACTTCTCTTTCACAAGTGCTCTGAAATCTACTTAGGGTGCATAAGCACAGAAGATACTAAGAGTCTCTCATGTATCCATTAATTTTAAAAATAAGATCTTCTACCTTATTTTGTTTACATCCACCACATTTTTTTTCCAATTCTTGTAGGCAATAATACCCACTATTCTTTCTAGTAGATTTCTCTACACACCAAAATTTACACTGTTTAGAGTCCAGTTTCTTAGTCTTTCAAGAACCCATTCTCCTTCGAATCATGATGACCACTACTTCCAAAGACTTATCAACTTGTGTATATTCCAAGTAACAAGCCTAATCAAGCACTCCTAACTCATCTTTTGGTTCAGTATGAAAAAAGAAAACAAGACCCATGCTCATTTAACATTACATTCAGGAAACGATGCAATGACTCACTCATTTCACCTTGTACTTGAGCCATTAAGTGCATTATTTCCTTGTCTGAATAATGACTTAAAATTAACACAATCCGTTGCCAGTGGTCTATGTATGGGATTTTGACAAGTTTTATAGTTAACAAACCGTCCTCTGTTATTCTGATTGGAAACAAGACCATAAGCAGACTTTTGTTCTTCTAATAGATGTTGCAAGTACAAGTGGTTGTGTTTATGAAATAAAGGACATATTGTGATGGAAGTTTGTATGTAACTGACTCTTGTAACATGCTCATGATTTTTTGAATCGATCATTTTATTCTTTTGGCTGGGAAGGAAAAATAATTTGTCAACCGAATAGAATAGAAGCTTTCAACTCCTTGTTGATGTTTTATTTCATTCTATATTTTAATTCTGTTAGCTTTGAATTAACCTACTGTCTTAACATACTTTAAAAAGTCCACCTTCCCAAACAATGATATTCAGTTGGAGAAATTTGTGTGCTGACGTTGGAAGTGTGCATAAATGCTCCCACTAGGGCTCAATAACGATTAAGGATCGCTTTGCAATGCCAAGTAATCAAACATAAGAAAGCATACCCTTATTAGTAGATTAGTGATTAGATACTAGTTATTCATATGCATCCTTACACTGCCCAAGGTTTACATTTTTGTCTTCTTAAATTAAATTCTCATCGAACCGATTTTATTTTTTTGTCTTTCTTCATTTTTGGTTGAGTCCATTATTTACCAAGTCAAAATGCTTTATCATTCTGCATTGAATCTTGCAGACAAACCACCAATTCAAGAGCTCCACCAATTCTTGGAGTTCCAGCTGCCAAGGCAGTGGGCACCTGTATTCAGTGATCTTCCACTTGGTCCACAACGAAAGCAACGGAGTTCTGCATCTTTACAGTTTAGCTTCATGGGCCCCAAGCTTTACGTTAACATCACACAGGTGAAACTTTGTTCTTTGGTCCTGGATATTAGGTATTGATTGGTTGTGCCTCTTTTGGTTTGTTTCATGGAATTTGGATTCAGGGAGATAAACTCTGTCTACAACTAGAAGCAGGTAAACCAGAATTAAGAATGGTATCCACTGCGAATGGAAAGAAAGAGAAAACAGAAATAAATTTTAGAGATGCTATTTTGTCTGATTTTTTTTCCGTTGAACCCACTAGGCCAAACCAAACCAAATAGTCTCTGGAAAAGAGCTTATAACAAATCTCTCCACTTCCTAGTGCCACACCAGCAACCAAAAACAACAATAACCCATGAAATCGAAAATAAAGCTGATGAAAAAAAATGAAAAATAACAAAATGTTACAGCATTTTAATTGCTGTAACAATAGCCTCCCCTTCAAGTGCAGCCTTGTCCTCGGGTGAAAATTAGGAAACTGTTTGAGCAGATCATAATAGAATTCCCAAGTGGCACGTTCCGTTGGTAAATTCTTCCACTTAACCAACACCTTAGTTGGACCAATACTCCTTTTAACCATTTTCCTATCCACAATAACTACTGTTTCACCTTTAGAAGGAGCAAGTGGATATGGTTTTTGGAGATTTATGGCACAAGATTGAGGGTCTCTGCACAGTTTCAACTGAAACACATTGTGTATGCCTAAATTAAAGGGAAATTCCAGTTTATAAGCTGCTGCCCCTATGCAACCAATTACACGGAAAGGATCATAAAACTTACAAAGCAACTTATGGAATGACTGTTGACAAACCGATAACTTCATGTGAGGTTGCAGCTGTGGACAAAATCATCAATATGACAAATTCTGTCACTGCGATGCTTATCAGCTTGTGAGACATCCAATTTTGAGAACGAAGAAGATGATATTGAATTGAAAATAATAGCTTCCCCGTGGAAGATGGGGAAGGTGAATGGGAGGTGTTTGTTGTTGACCACCACACAAGGATTAGTCTGTATAGAGGACTGCAAATTATGTTATGCCACCATTCAGCCAAAGCAAGCTATTTGGACCAAGAAGAAGGTTTGTCCGAACACTTGCAACGGAGATAAGTTTCTAAACATTTATTAACACTTTCATTCTGACACTCATATTGAGGGTAATGTGAAATAGATTTATTTGAAGAAACCCCTTCAAGCTGAAACAACTCACTCCAAAACTGTACTAATGAAAATTGGGGTTCTATCACTAATAATAGAACTAGGCAATCTTATGTAATTTGAAGACATGATCTATAAATACTTGGGAGCATATTTACTAATATCCACCACCACAAAAATAACTCGCTTTCCATGAGAATGAGGTAACCTCTCTATGAAATGCATATAAAATTCATCCCACAATGTTTTAGGGTTAGGTAAAAGTTGTAATAGACCCAGAGAAACAGCTAAATTAGGCTTTCAACGTTGACAAGTATCACTGTTCCTCACGTAATGTTGTATATCTTTGGCCATATGAACTTCCAAAAGAATATAGATTTGACCGTAGAAACTGTAACATTGCGACCAGAATGTCCTCCAAGCAGTGAATCATTCAACCATTTCAGAATCAATGATTTGAGTTGAGTATTTTATCCAATGACTAACATTCCCTTCCTTCTCGATTCTCCCCTATGCCATGTATACTTTGGGTGCTCGGTGGGATTTTGTTGAAGCTCATTAATTATTAGTTGGCAGTTTTGACATATTATTTTCAATAAATCCTCTTTAGCATTGTTCAGCATCAATGGAAGCAACTCTGCACCTGCCCTTCTAGATAAGGCATCTGCAGCCACATTATCAGCCCCCTCGTAAATTAATAGTGAATTCCAAAACAAATCCCATTAGTTTAGACAAATAAGCTTCCCACTTTGGAACAGCATACACAATGACTACGAGTTCTGATAGGACTGTGTTTGGTCTCTAACAAGTTCCCTCACATAAATGGACATGGCTTGTTGTTTACAGCCTAAAGACTTGCTAATGTAAGCAATTGGGTGTTTATCTTGATCAACACAACACTAATGCCTGAAATTGAAGCATATGTCTACACAACAAAAGGCGTAGAAAAATTAGGGAGAGCTAGCATAGGAGCTGAGATTAAGGTGGTTTTTAAAGCCTGAAACGCGCAGCTGATTTTTTTTGACAATTGAAAACTATCTTTTCGTAACAAAATCAGTCAATGGTTTTGCCAGTCTCTGACATAGCATCTACAATATCCAGCTAACCCAAACCCCTTGAAGCTGCTTGATATTTGAAGGTTGTGTCCATCATGCTAGTGCGTGAATTTTAGAGGGGTCAGTGGACACAGCCTCACTAGTTATGAATTAAAGTGAATTGACCAAGATATTCCACCTTGAAAGTAGCAAAGCAATATTTACTTCAGTTTATCATACATAATTGAGCCCCCTAATTCATCCATCAAATCCTCAATAAGAGGAATAGGAAACCTGTATTTGATACTCTGCTGGTTTAGCCTTCTATATGCGACACAGTGCCATGAATGATCTTTGTTTTTTTACTATAACTACTGGGGAAGCATAGGAACTGGTGCTTGTTGAATTATTGCGCACCGGCAAAGATGTAGATTAAATGGATCCATGGAGCTGGAGGTAACTGTATCAGATTCTCAATTAAGTCATCATACTCAATAATCAGATATTGAATTTCCATTATAAGCTGAAAACAACATTACATTTAGGGGTCTCAAAGTGATGAACGGGCCTGTCCATGTATAAAAAAAAACACATTTCACCACCTTGTTGTACAGTGTGAGTGAAAGTTCCCTGAGTTACGGCGAACTCAAATTCCTCTACATAGGCTTGAACCTTTCCCAACTGTTTGACTTGAATTGAAGTTGAGATGGGGTCCTCATATGCCTCACCAAAACGTAAGGTAACATCAACAGTATATTGGGCCAGCTGGGATAGATGTCAAATCTGGACCTCATATGATGAGGTGCGATTGTAATGCAATCCCATCTAAACGAATGGAAGCTAATTGCACTTTTGATTCAGGGGGGTTGTTGTCTAGAGAAAAAAATTGCTCACACTTGTATAGTCACTCAACACCAAGAAAGAAAAATATGTCGGAGGAAATTTTGTTTGAAGAAGCTTTTAGGATTTATTTTTGTTACCGTGTAGTGGTGGAACCTAGACTTACAAACAAAAGATGCATCTGTTTTTCTTCATGTGGTATAAACTATAATTCTCACTATACTTTATTGTTAACAATCAGCAATTTTTAACTGACATTCTAAAGTCTGTGGACGTTGATTCTCTATTTCGTTTGTTTTTGGGTGGAACTTGTGTGAGTTTACTGCACTATATCACCCTCGTAATTTTCTGAAAGAATCCGTAGCTCACAATTATAGTATAGGAGTGGGGTTTTCTAATTAGTGCTCATGGGCAAATGTTAAGAGCACAGAAAGTTTTTATTGAAAAAGAAATATAGTAATTAGAAACATTCAATAGGATATATTTAATGCTTCTGAACACGTGCCTACGCATTTTAGTAATTTATAACCTCTGTGCTGAAGCCAGGAATACTTGTCATGTTATAACAGGTTGACGTAGGTAAGAGGCCAGTGACTGGTCTCCGACTGTATCTTGAAGGTAAGAAAAGCAATCGGTTAGCCATCCATTTGCAACACCTTTCATCACTTCCAAAAATCTTCCAGCTTGAAGATGATCCGAATGATAACTTTCAGCGGAAGTCTTACGATAGAAGATTCTATGAGAAGGTTCAATGGAAGAATTTCTCTCATGTGTGCACTGCTCCTGTGGAATCTGAGGAGGATCTTTCAATTGTAACCGGAGCACAATTGCAAGTTGAGAATTATGGCATAAAAAATATACTCTTCCTAAGACTTCGATTCTCAACTGTGCTAGGAGCTAAAGCAGTGAAGTATCAGTGGGAGGGATCACCCAAGTTGGGAGCCAAGTCAGGACTGATATCCACTTTAATTAGCCAACACTTCACAGCAACATTTCAGAAGCCTCCTCCGCGGCCAGCAGATGTTAATATAAATTCTGCTGTCTATCCAGGAGGCCCTCCTGTTCCTGTCCAAGCTCCCAAGCTTCTCAAATTTGTTGACACAACTGAGATGACCAGAGGACCAGAAGAGTCTCCGGGCTATTGGGTTGTCTCTGGAGCAAAGCTTGTCGTTGATAAGGGCAGAATTTCTCTCCGAGTGAAGTATTCTTTGTTGACCATGGTATTACCAGATGAAGACATGTTGGATGACCTGTAGCTCATTCCTTCTTTTTAGGCCTTGCCATTCGCAAACTCTGTTCTGCAAGTGTTCATTTTTAAGGTGTGGTAGGTTGGGAAATAAGAAGGGAGAGGATGCTACTAGTTATGAACAAGAAAAATTGCTTCGTTTTTGCTATGCTAATCAGGGAGGCTTTCTTGCAGAGATAGAGAAGGCTTTCTTGCAGGGAGGCTTTCCCTATTTGAGTCCACTTGTAATGTAGACTTTTACAGTTCAAACACCATGACTTTGTTGAAAATTAAATTTAGAAATCAATTCCACTGGCCAATTACTTAATTGTGTTTGGATAGGATCACCCTTTGAAACTTTGGCGTAAACAGTATTATATATCGATTTAATATGCTAAGAAATTATGTCATCTTTCTTAATCGTTCATTCTCATTAGTGGGACTCGTAATAAACTTTTCTGTATCTATCATCCGGTGACTGACAAATATTCTTTTAGGATCAAGTTTCTATATTATTACTTCTTGCGTTACTTTCATTCTTCGCTGTTTGTTTCTATGTTTATGACAGCAAAACAAATAATAGTTAAACATGCCATTGACATAATCTCCTAAAACCTCGTTTAGCAAGATTTTGAACATAAGTTATTACCAGAAAACTAGATAAGATATCGTTTAGAATTTTGCGTTAATATGTTCACAGTATATGAGAAAATGTGTTGCTGCTGCTTCGAAAAATGGTAGATGTAAACTAAGGAATGTGACAGTTTTCCAGCAGAAACTTGGAGCTTATGGGAGCGCTTATTAATAGGAGACAAACCCTTCATGATGATATCAAGGAGGTTTGGTATCAACCTCTGCAGCAACTGGGATTGATGGCAGTGTCCCATGTGGCCGGAATCAAATTTAATATTGATTTTGGCTGACTTTGGTGACAATTTTGGGAATCAATTAGGCAACTGGATCTCAGGATTTACATGTACTTGCAACGTATCTAATAGCATTGAAGTTGAGCTCTTTTCAATGCTTTATGGCTTGTAGATGGCGAAAAATGATGGATACAGACCGGAATATGGCTGGTATATCTCTGAAGTATTTGAGAATGTTCTAGACTAAAACCATTATTAATAGATAGTTTTGTTTGTTCGAATTATTCTATCATGAAATTAAAATTATGAAAAAGGAAAGTAATACTTGATGGAAGAGTTAAGGAAAAGATTAAATAGCATCAATCACTTAAAGTAGGTGAAAAAATAAACCAAGAATAAAGAATTCTACAAATAGTGTAATTATTCATGATTCATGTGCTTACTATTTAAATGAAAAAATTAACAAGACGAAAGAATACTTAAAGTTATTCAAGCAATTTTGTTTATTTATGAGAAACTTATATTTTATAGTATAATATATAGATGGATATTTGAATGGTCTTGACATTGATTTTAGCAAAGAAGAAAAGTTTAGTAATTTGTTTCCTCATGAGGAGTTGATTGGTGGTTACAACAACTGATAAGGTTATTGTTGTGTTGTGGCAGTTTCACCTTTACACATTTGACATCACACTCCTTTCATGATGAGAGGTACCATGAATGGAACAATCAATCTCATTATACTTCAATCACTGATCAGACACCACCCTTATTACCCCGTTCTAATTATTAACTGATGTTCACAAGCTTCTCAAATTTATGGAACAACATTTACTGTGTAAGTAATCTTTGCTGACTAAAGAGTATTATCATTGTAGTTTTATTTTAGTTTTGGTATTGTTGTTTGGTCTGACTCTTGTCACCACTAATATGTCAAGGCACTTATTCCTCGAGAAACAAACAATGACTTAAAATTAGTATGTCTGGTATATCATAAGAAACAAAACATACATATAATTATGAAAATCAGAAACCAATATGTATAACTACAACGACTTAATAATAATGTAAGTAAAAACAAAAAAAACATTTATGAAGCTACTTTAGTTGCTAAGTTGAAGTACATCAAACTTGGAAAAAAGCAGGCTTCACATTTGGACATATGAATACAATATTTATGTATAAAATTGACACAAGTTGGTCGTCTCTGAGTATCTGTATACAGAGAGAAGAGAAGTTCATTGATAACATATTGAAGGTTAGAAAAAAAAAAAGGGCTAATTAAATACAAAATGATGTTCATGAGGAGGCCAATAAACCCCTTCCCTTTGACAAGGGAGAGGAGCAGGTTGAGCTATGAAGGTAGGATATTGCTGCCCTGGCATCAGCACTGAGAAATCAGACGCATAAGATGGAGAAACCTGTCACAAATAAATATACGCCTGCTATTGTTAATAGCACCCTTCAATATAGAGATGTTGAAACATGAATCGCATAACTAGGGAAAATCACCTTGTGTGATTGAACCAACATAACTTTCCAAAATATAATGGTCAGGTCACTTTTTGTATTGAACTAATCACCAACTTTTTATGGTCAAACATGTTTTCTGGGTGGCCTGCACCTCATTCTCCTTTACTTTATAACAAAAATGCTCAAATTTTGAAGTTGCAAATGACATAATTTATCTCTGAAATCAAGTTGAATGCATTCAATTTTAAGCCCTCATGACAGTGAAAAGGAATATCGCACGGGTTACTTATCAAAACTGGCAATATTTTTTCCCATGCATAAAATGATGCTAAACAAGTGAAAGAGCATCATACAAATATATATAAGAATAAAAGCACGGTTAAAAACTATGAAGAGGCTTACTGATTGTGGGTTTCCTTGTTTTCCAGTTGGTACTGGGTGCTCCTGATAACGTGGCATCATAGATTCTTGCGTGGAGAATTGTGAGGTGGGTTTGAATAAATGTTCAAATATGGCCATTATAAGAAACATTGAAATCAAAATGGCTGTGGCAACAAAACCAAAAGAAATAGCACTCATAGATGTCCCTAAGCTTTTCCATGGACCATCTTCATCAACTCCTGTTTGTGATGGACCAGGGTTTGAAGATGGATATATGTTCCATGGCTTTGATCTTTCAGCGTTCAAATCGCTCATGGTAGTAGGTCTATACACTAAATACTTTTCCTTCTCAATATGTTAACTTTGTTTTGTCCTTCTGAAGAGAAAAAAGATGAGACAAAAAAATCACTGCCTCCAAATAACCTTCAGCGTCATGGAAGCCAAGTCAGTTGAAGCCGTGGCTATATATAAAGATAATCTGGAGAAATTCTATCCTGAAACAAATGAAAATAGAATGCATCAGGAGTCTACTAAATAGGGAAGCTCATGGTAGAAATCGGAAATTCTTGAAGATGCACAGTAAAATTTTATATGCTACTCTTGGGAAACATTCTATTCAACAATTAAAATTCTCGAAGGGAAGATACAAACATTACCAAGCATAGGACAACCCATAGTGGTAGCAGGTGGGTCTACGGCTAAGACTAAATGTCAAAACAACAATATCAGGAGTTAATGCATTATTTTGGATCTACAGATATGAGATGGCTGAAACCAAGAAATGGTGGAGATAAATGAAAACCATATGTGTGAAATTAACAACTAGTCAATTTTAAAGGCATTTGAGGAAAGTCGTGGACACTGGACTAAGAACAGTAAGCATGAGAATTCTTAAAAGGCACGATAAGATGAATACTTCAAGTAATTGCTGGCCAAGGGTAATTATATTAAATGCTGGAAGCAGATGTATGCATGGCCTAATAGAATCTTGTAATAATGATAATGAAAAGAAATTCAGCACATGAAATATTTATTAGTTTCAAAATACATGATAAATTCAGAGAGCAGGTCCTAAGAAAATTGAACAGAACAGGTTATTTTAAGGCATTTAGAAATGGCATTGAGACAGAAAGAAGAAGATTAGGACAATGACCATCCTTGAAGTGTGATGGAGTAGTAGAAGAGAATAAACTTACCTTTGAATTTTTGTTTGTGGTGAGGGATCACCTTGAAGTGTGTTGATCCAATTTCTTAACTGTCATGTTTTTGAGGCAAGAGCAGAGATGTTTATGGTATTATGCTTCACACAAACATGATGGTGAGCAGGGTTAGCTTTATACCCAATAGAAAATGTAAAGACAAAGGTGTATGATAATCCTATTGGTACACTTTTCTATTTATGTTCCCATGTCGATGATCCTGATGCCTAACTTATTGAATACTATACCTTGTCAGAAGAAGCAAACTTTAAGAAATAAAAAAGAATGGGCCTTGTTGTCCGGAGAGGCTGAGCCTGAGAATAAGCAAACTAAAAGTAGTCATATTTAAGGCTGGATTTCATCTGGGTTCTTGTTGTTAATCCAACCCTTTAAGTCACATGAATAGTGAGTCTTAGTGGGACAAGTGCAAGCAATAATTTCATACTACTGTTAGAAATGACAACATTCCTTTAATACATCAATCTAATAATTGTATGCATTTGAAAACAACAATTTTTATGATAAACACATACATGATTAAAATTAATAACCGCAATACACCCAATGAAAGAGAGCTAGTGTGAGGATTAAAGCCTAAAGTCTCTCTTTGATTCCACCATAACCATTCAAATGTAATCATGAGCAAGATTGCACTGTGAATCTTGCATAATCTCATAAAATCTCCACTGATTAAAAGATATAAAAAGAAGAGAAAAAGGCTGCTGCAATATCGTGCAAATACCAACTCATACATTACATGAGAAACCCAATAAATAAAATGAATACAACACAAGCAAAATAGAAGTAATGATTATTATATAAAAAAATAAATATGAAAAGGGAGCGGGAGAATGAAAGTTTGACATCCAACAGCTAAGCAGTGGTAGAACATTCATGATTCAAGTGAAGAAAGAATTCATTTTATAGGGAAAAAGAAATAAAGCTAGTAAAGTGGTGATGTAGACCACTTTTATTCCTCTCATGTTTCCCCAAAAATAACCTTGTCAAGCGAAACCATGGCTTTTGTTAGTATCAATACATTTCATGATCTGTCAAGTTTTATGTTAAATCAAGTGCACAAGAACCCCATTTCTGTCAATCATTTATCTCCAAAGTAATTACTGAAATGAATGAAGCAATAATTAACAGAAGAATGATTAAAAGAAAAAAGCATTGAGTAAACATGTTTTGTCAACGAGACAATCACCTTGTCTGAGGAATATGAAAGCTTATCTGTAACTATCTTAGCAACCCCAAAAGAAAAAAAAAAAGTAAGAAAGAGATGAAATTGAGGAGAATAGGAGGAAGTAGATGCAAACATCACTTTCACTTTACTTGTGACAATCAATTGGTTTTAGACGACATTGTATGAACTACCATCCATAATTATTGCTCTGTTGACACGGATGAAGGGGTAAATTGTGGGCTCCTTATTCCTCAACTTCTCTCAGTACTTGCACTTGAAGTAATCCAAATGATAAGTGTACAAATTGTGAGTTATTTGAAAAAGAATGAAACTCCATGCACTGTTTGAAAGCATAACAGCAAAAGGGTAGGTTCAAGAAAAGAAAACTGTTGGCCATTTTGCATGTAAGACATGTTTTTGACAAAAGAAGATGGCCCCGTGACAAGAAAGCGCACTAGAGAAAATGTTGAAAAAACAGATTGAAGCATATATATATATATATATATATATATATATATATATATATATATATATAATGTGTCTCCATCTTAAGCAAACAAGAGCAACCTTGACTTTTGCAACAAAAATAATGAAGAAAGAATTTGTACATAGTCCAAACAAGAGACTATAATTGGTTATATTGGTGAACGTGAAGGGCAGGCTGTGCTGCACACTGCACTCCCAATATTTTATGGCCTCTGTCACGTTCATGGCCTGTTTTTCACCTCCTGCTTCCCATCATCATCACACCCTACTTCATGCAACTTTCTCATTTTTCTAATCCTTACTCAACACTTTTTTTCTTTTTTAACTTGCTTTTAAAAAATTACTTTTGTGAAACGTTCCATACATACAATTCAATACAAAAAAGAAAGATAAAATATGTATACAAACCTAACCTTCATAGTGTATCAAAATAACAAGAAACAAAAATTTTTGATGTTTATCATGAATCGCATCAACTATCAATTGGTTATAAGTTTAAATTTACCATTTTTGGTGGGTTGGACATTTTACTTCATCTTCAATCACATGATAAGATGAGCTATCTTCCTCAGGTCAACTTAGGATTATTTTGATTTTGTTGAATCTTTGAATTTTTGTATATTCTCTCTTCGATTACTTTAACTGAATATTATTTTATTATTTTGTATTTAAATTAGATATTAAGTTTTTTATTATTATTTAAAATATGATAAAAAAATATTCTATTATTATTTTAATTTAGATAACTATAATTAAAATATAATTAATATTTGATATTTTATTATATTTTTATTTTCTCCTTCTTTATATATACTACATGAATAATATATATATATATGAAAAACTCTAAAAATTCTTATCAATTCTCAGCCAAATTATTTATTTCTCCTTCAAAACCCTCACTTCACCCTACTTTATTTTTCTCTCAACAAATTAATTTGCCTGCTCTAATCATCTTTTTCTCACCAATATTTTTAATTGATTTGTGTTGATATAATTCATTTTAATCCAAAAAAATTGAATAAATCTATTTTTTTAATATCAAATCTATCTCCATCTATCTCAACATATTTTTTATTAATTAAATGATAAATTGTTTATGTTTAATATGATGGAAATTATTAAATAGTACCAATATTAATAATAATAATAATAATAATAATTACTATTTAACTTATTCAATTATTGTATTAATGAAATGTATTTTTTAAATATGAAATTATTCAAATAATTATTAATATAGTTTATTTCCTAAAAAATTATATAAAGTTAAAAAATATTTTATAATTACAAATTTTAATAAAAAGAAGTGATTTTATATTATAATTTAAATTATTCAATACAAAATAATAACAATAATAATATAATTCATATATTAAAAAGTATTTGTTATAAATTTTAATTTTATAATATAGATATTAAAATATAGCATAAGTAAAAGTAATATTAATTATTTACAAATATATATATATATATATAATTTAATATTTGGTATTAAACGTGTCATATAGTTTAAGATTAAATTGTTAATTTAGAGTATAAATGTAGTAAAGTTACTTAGTAGTTGAGTGCTGTGTGGGGAAGAGAGAGAAAAAGGGGTGGAGTAGATCCTAATGAAACGAAGCGTTTTGAATTTGAGAAGATAGCGGAAGGTAAGGGATTCGATTCAGTGTTCGCATGGCGTTGTCGTGTTCTTCCTCCGTCAACTGAAGCTCAAGGGACCCTTCCCACTCCCAATCACCTCCCTTTCCTCTCTCCCGCTCCGCCAATTCCACCATTCATCGCGGCATTCTCTCGCTTCCGTACTCCACACCCATTCCCCTCTTCCTTGTAATTGCTTTGCTCAATTATCTAAATTAGTTCCACTTTTAATTCTTTTACTCCATAATTTCATTTCATTTAGCTAAAATTTACGTTTTCCTTTGAATCTTGTTCTTCTCGTTGGCAAGTGCTTTTCTTGTCCTTAGTATTACAAGCCTTTAATGTCCCTGAAATGTATAAATTATTGTACTGGGTAGTATGGTGATTTATTCAACTTGTTTTTTTAATTTGTTTCAGAGTAGGCTTTGGTTAGAAGATAGAACATGAAGCGCAAGCGTGGGCATAAGAAAGGGAAGGCAAAAGGTACGACTAACCATGGAATAAGTGCTGACGAGAACCTAAGTAATGGTGGGGGTCAAAACAAGGAAGAAACCTCCGGTTTGGATGAGTTTGGTAATGATAAAGATAACTCTGGAATGGAAGTTGACACACCTTCTTCAACTGGGACGGATCAACATTACAATCTTGCTAACATAAATCCTGATGGTTCCATTGATAAGGCTATTGGGAAATCAGTTGGGCGTGTTAAGGTGAAGCTCAGGACACCTAAAATGTTGGACTCCCAACCCACCTCATCTGATGCTCCCACACAGAGCGATACGGATAAGAGTAGCCAGCATCATGGCCTTGAAAGACAAGGTGTGAGTGCCGAGAGAATGGAGGATAGTGCAAATTCGTTGCCTGATATGAAATTGGGTACTCTGTCAAAGAGAGCCGGTAGCATAAAAATTAAGTCTTCAAAGGTTTTGGGATCAAATGCTGAGCCCACAAGCAAACCATTGTCAGCTTCCACCGAGATCATCCACCCAAAAGAAAGAAAGGCCACTCAACAGAGTGCACAATATAATAAGCAGGAATTGGATGCTTCTTTAGTGGTGTGTTGGAGCTTTAATATTAGTTGCCCTTTTTGTTTTTGGTTTGCTGTCTCCAAGCATTACATTATCAATTATAATAATGCAATAGGTTTGTTCTGCACAGATTATAAGGAAGGTAATGAAAATGGATGCAGCTGAACCCTTCAATGTTCCTGTCAATCCCGAAGCTCTTGGAATTCCTGTAAGTAATTTTTTTCCATAGCTTATTTTCTTAAGTAAAAATTGGATGACCCTTATTTTATGGTTGGTTCTGAATCCCTTGAGATGTCAGATATTTCTCTTCTTAATTTCCGCCACTAAACCTAAATATTGCACCTTTTTTAGTTTTTTGTTTTGTTAAATTTCTTTTTTATTTCAATGAAGCAATCTTCTAAGTCCTGCATACTTCCAGAAGTTATTGTGTAATAAAGTTTCTCTTCACATACTAATACTATGAAGGAACACTATTAAAAATTGATAGCAATTGAAGTAGTACATTCTACAAGATACTGGGTGGTGGATATTTGTTATTGTTTAACATGCACTAGCTATCTTTCTCTCTTGGTAGACATGGAGGTTATATCCTATAAGGATCTATGATATATGTTCAGCCATAGTGAATAACGTTATTGATAGTAAAACTTGGAACCAATTTTTTGAAATGATCACATGTGTCTAATGTCGTACTACTATCCGGAACCAGGACTACTTTGATATCATAGACACACCAATGGATTTTGGAACTATATGCAGCAATCTTGAAAAAAATGAAAAGTATACGAATTCAGAGGATGTATATAAGGATGTTCAATACATTTGGGACAACTGTTACAAGTATAACAATAAGGGTGACTATATCTTGGATCTTATGAGGCGAGTAAAGAAGAATTTTATGAAGTATTGGACTGCAGCTGGACTATACTGTGAACAATCAAAAGGGACCAAGGGTGAGACATCCATGTGTATGTATATATATTAAAAATACCATCTTTCTCTTTTACTTTGCAAGGATGAAAGATATAAAGCATTCAGCATGTAACTCTTGGCTCTGCCTTCCCAGAATCTGTTTTGAATGAATGATGTCTGAAAATATGTGTCTGTTCATTCATTTTAAATATTTTTGTTATACAATATTTGTCAGAGGAATCTTCTGCTTGAGTAGGCTTAGTTTATGTGTAGTTTTTTCTCACTGCCTCTGTTTTTGTCTGTGTCCCTGTTCTTTTATATTTTGTTTTTTTTCTGGGTGAGGAGGAGAGAGGGAAGCTATAAATGATAGATATTATAATTTTTAAACTGAGAAATTTTAGTTAAGCAATTTGCCTCTCTGAGATTTCACTCTAGGTAATCTAGCTCCAAAACTTACAAAGTTTTAGAATGACAATTAGTTCTATTTCACCTTGCCTTTTGTTGTAATATCTAGCTAGACCCTTTGTGTTGTTTATAACATAGGATGAATGAAATATATTCCATCCAATGCTTCTTTTTTACTACCCCCAACTTTCAGGGGTATGGGGTATTGTTTCTTAATCCAGTAACCATTCCAATTACTTCCCATACAATGGAGTGGAAAACTCTCCTCCATTACATTGAAAAATATTCAAACAAAATTATGTTACTTTTATTCAAATACATGCCATCTCAACCCAGACTGTTCCACCCATCATTGGGCAGGATATCCCAACATCGCAGCAACCAACTCTCTTATCCTAACATTTCTTAACCCTGTCCCATTAATGAAGAACATTACATTGCATGCATAATCTTCTTAAAACAGATGGTTTTCATTTCATGTAACATACTTTACGGTGACATTCTGATAGCAACATGACCATATGTTTTCATTATGGATCAGGTATAGAGAGGATTTCAACAGAAGATATTGCACTGTCTGGTGATGGAAAAGTAGGAAAAAGTAGTCAATTGAAGCAGAAGACAAAAAAGCGACATGGGTGTGTATTCCCAAACTGCAAAATAACTTTATTTATTTTATGCTATCACATTAACTAAATGAAATCACTTGATGATAACCTTCATTGTATTAAGTGAACAATATAAGTTTACAGTAGATTTTAATTGTAGATTAATACCTCTTTCCCTGAGATTTGAGACTGTCAAGTAGTGCGTTGTAAATCTCAAGTCAGATAGAGAAGAGAAATTTTTATTTACTTTGGGAATTGTATTTCCTTCAGATAAGTTCTGTAAAATATATCTTTTGGTTTATTTGTAAATGTAATAGTTCTAAAACAGATTTGGATAAGGAGGAGTTTAGGACATAGGATTCCATGCTCCCATCCTTTCAGTTTCCATTGTATCAATGGTGAGAGTTGTTGATGGATAATGGTTCATTGAAATTTTTTGCATGTTTACACTTTATCTTATTTGCAGGAGACACCATAAGCATGATTGTTTATGTGCTATTTGTGTTCTAAAGCGACGTAGGAAGGAACGGGAGGAAAATGCTCGAATGGCTAGAGGCAGCTATGGATCTGGAGGTGATAAGCATGCTAAAGAGTTTAAACACGAGGTATGCTAATGGCTTGTTGCCTATGCTTTTTCTTTTGGATAGATGCCGGGCAATTTTTAGCGGCAGTTTTAGGGTATAGTATCATGTTTCACTGGTAAAGTTCTTAACTAAAATGATAGGGCCGCAACAGATTTACTTACATGTTTTTTCTGATTTGATGTTTTCTTTATGGTTATTACGCTGCGACTCATTAAGAATAATGATAGAAAAAATTATAGTCATACTGGCTTTATATCTCTCTGCCTTGGTGTAATTTATTATGCCAGCTATCATAAATCAATTTTTTTAAGTGGCATGAAAATGATATTCTCAAGTTTGATTTCCAATATTACCTTTGGCATCTGAATCCCAGACATAAAATGAGGGCCATAGTACGAGTGTTGAAGAAATCTAAGTATCTACTTTTCGAAATCCAAAAATTGACTAGCTTGTAAACTAAATGGACAATGACTGAAATAATTTGTACTGCCTTGTTTTTAAGGAATCGATACAGGTAGATAGTCCTGGTGGCGAGGATTCATCATCAAATATAGATGAATCTATGGGCACTGATGGAGATGTTGATGAAGACAGAGGAGAGGTAACAAAGATGGAGATTAGTGAGAAGCAGTGTAGCCCTTCTGAGAGAAAGCATGGGAGCATTGATGTTGATAATGATGATGATAATGATGACCATGGTCTAGAAGAAGGGGATGAGGATGAGGATGAGGAGGAGAATGGAGAGGAAGAAGATGAGGAAGAGATTGAAATGAACAGTCAGAAGAGACAGATAGATGAGAATATGAAACATGGTGGAACCTTGGCAGCGAAATCAAATGTTGGTGATGCAACTGTTTATCACGATGAATATGGAACAAAGCAACCAGAAGGGCAAGCTACGGGGGTCCAGCAACAGAAGAAGCAAAAGGTATTTTACTCAGTGTTTGATCTAGTAAAATACAGTATTTGCTTAATCAGCCATGCAAAAGAAATCACATGCTAGAATGAAGTTCATTAACTTGTCATTATTTGCAATTAATAAGTGTACTTAATAGTTCAATCTGTTTGTAGGCGTCACAAGATAAACAGCAGAAAAGTAAGGTCCTTGAGATTTTATACAGTGAAAACCCCAGGCTTTCAACCTTATGTGGAATTCTTTTCCCCCAAAATAGCCAGTCTGTTTGGAGTGGACCACACTCACTAATACAGAAGAGAAATTCTGCTCGTACTAGTTCAATTCACGCTGCTATTAGGACTTTCATGGAGTAGCTTCTTATCTTGATCTTAGTGGACATCCCTTCACTACATGATGTATTATAGTCACAATTTATTTGATAGCAATAGCAGATTTTGTAATTTTGCTTTCTGTTCTTTGTTTCCGTCGATTTCATTTCACTTTTTAGATCCGCGCAACCATATTACTTAGGAGGCAATTTCCATCTCACGCGGTTTACATCTGGAGTTACGTTTAAGGCTTAACTGGCAAGAATTTCATGGTTAAATTTAAAAATTTTAGATTAGAATTATAGTTGTCGTAATTTTGAATTTATCTTCCATAGAAGATGAGATTTCAGAGACATTCTCGTCTATTTACTTAAGACATTATTATTAGAAAGTGAAAATTAAGTTATATCGTATTGGTGATGAAGAATTTCAAACATACTCTCTCCAACATATTACCCAATCTCAATTATGTTTTTCATCTGTCTCAACTTTGTAAACATCTTTCTAATCCTTTGCACATAATTGATCCTAAATAGTACAAATAAGAGAAAATATTACCAGTAATGTTTTTTCGGTGACAATAAAAGATTGCAGTACTATTTTTTTTTATTTTTATTTTTTTGTTTAAGTCATTTGGAGTCGAGATGATGGATACTACAAGGATATTTGAGAATAAGACGAAGGCCTATTACCCCAATTTTTCCTATAGTGAACAAGTTTCGGGAATAAAATTTTCAAAAGGAGAGCTGAAATGTAACACTCTTACTTTTATTTAAGTATCAGTAACTTTATTTCTAAATATTCATAACTAATTTCCGAAAATAGTAAAAACTATAATTTCAAAATTCTGATTTTCTTCGTCCAATTCACTACCTTGAGTTCTCTATAATAGTAATTTTAATAATTTTAGATATGGAGCTCAAAAATTTGTAAAAATATAATTTTGTCCTTGTTCTTTAGTTAATGGGATTAATATATAACACTTTAAATGATTAATTTCTTCTAATTTGGAAAGGGTAGCCTGACGAATGGCTTGAATGTTTAAAGAAAACATGGTTCAGTGCAAGACAAAATGATAGAGCTTGAGAAAGATTTCCTTTTTTAAGTTTCATCTAATTTTAAAGATATAAAGTTAAGTAACGATAAGAGTCCAACTAAAATTAGATACATGTGACAATTTGAATGAAATAAAAATCCTTAATGCATAAATAACACATCTAGAGATAACAAATTGAGGTCCACTGAAATGTCTAGGAAGTTGTAGGTAGATCATATTTCACCTCTCCCAGGTAGAGACCACACGCCGGGGCCATGGGACTTGTGGAAGTAACACTCTTGGCATTCAAAATTCTTTCAACTGCAAAGTGCTCTCATGTGAGATCATTTTTAAGCCCAAACAATATCATGTATGTGTAAAAATATATTATCACACTGGAATGGATATGAATGCATGAGTACCGTCCGGAATTGTTAAGTTTCCAGTGCCAACAGCCTTGAGAACACCGACAAGTAATCTAACCTGAAATTAATTAACACCTGTGTTCAGAACAGATTGGATCGAAAATGCAGGATTAAATCCTAACAAAAACACATGGAACTTCTTAGTGGACTCAATTCAAAGTTATAATACCCAACCTGATGGTAAAGAAAGGAACGTGCTCGTGCTGTTACCACCAGGCAACGATGACGTCTTCTTTTGCCAAATCCTACATCTTGACTCGATGTGGTTACTTTATCAATGTTTGGACTTGAACTAGGAGGCATGTCAGTTTCACAGTTGCTGGGGTAGCTACGAAGATCACCACTGACTTTATTATGTCGTTCTCTATCCATAACAGATGGAAAATATAGACTTTCAATTACCTCGCAGACACTGAGTTCATCCAAAGTTCTAATCGGTGATTTTGCCTGTAAGAGGAAAATATTGACTTTCAATTACGATTATATTTTGTTGATAATACAAAGAAAATATGCAAGACATGTTGTAGAACTTCAAAACAAGACATGCCAAAAAACACTTTAGGAAGAATCCATACAAAGCATTAAACTAAAATAAATCCTTTAAATGAAAATTTAATTATGACTGCCATTTGATCACTGTGATGCTTGACAAATATATTACCGTTACTGTGCAGTCTTATCATTCCTCAAAATCAGATGAATATAGAAGAGAGTTGGTTTAAAAACAAGCTCCACTTTAGGTTAAACAAATTATTAATTAGAATTTTATGAATTATTTGTTTAAATATTAGAAAAAAAAAAATACAACCTGACAACCAGCTGCCCTGAAGGAGCTAAAATCATGGCATCCAACAAGAACCCTGCATGCTTCCTGCATGGATATCATCAATAACTTGCACAGATGGAAGATTGACAATCTAATAAGTATAAGGAGCTGTCAACTAACTTGCATAGCTGGAAGATTAAGCTCCTCAGTTACATGCCATGCTCGATCTTTCTCAAAGGTTGTCAAAGGCTCTGGGCCAGACAGCAAACGATAGAAGTATCTAAATGGTAGTTCCAAATAATTAGCAATTACTTCAAATGATCATAAACAAAACAAAGAATTCTATGGAAATGCACAGAAAAGTAGATAATAATATCAGAAATATAAGATGAATTGCAAGGTTCTTCACTGTGACTATTACCCGGTATAAAGTACAATTTCATAAGATCAAGCAGTCCTCCATTCATAATCCAATAAATAAATGCTAAGAATGCAAATCTTATATTCAATAGAATATACAAAAGCCACTGGTGCTATATACATTACGGGAACTGATAATCAATGCATGAAAATATAGATTCTCGAGAGTACTCACGTGCGCTCTTGTGCTTTGAATCTGGCATGAAAATCAGATGGAACATATCGAACATCAATAACTGTTACGTCACTGTCATGCTTCTAAAATTAATGAAATTGTCAACAAATCTGTTAGGAACTTTTGAGCACAGACACGATACTCAAGTGACATCATCTAATAAGCAAATTTTGAGAAACAATTTCGGTAATCAAAACTTCAACTCCAAATTTGTGTCAAAGCAAAGCATGAAGTTGGTAATAAAATTTGGTCCACAAATTTGTGTAAGAATATATTCAATAATTCATCAATATTCCTGCAATAATTTCAAAAGCCAAAAATTCGATAATTATAAATATTTAGAATCTGCATAAATGAAAAGTTGTCACAAACAGGAAATCTACTGAGTATGCAAGAACAGTAACAAATTCCACATTGAACAGAAAAAAAAAAAAAAAAAAAAAAAAAAAAAAACTTAGGCATTAGCTGTGGACCTATGGTGCAAGTTTTTGCCTCATCATAATGCATCATGCAGACAGTTCAGAATATGATTGACATTAAAGCATAAGATGATGGAAAGTAAGCATTTTTATCTGCTTTATCCAAGCCAATTACTAAAATTTGCAAACACGCACTCTTTGCAGCCATCTTCATAGTTTTTTTTTTCTCCCATGTCATGTAAGAAGATCAAACATATTTAAAGGGTAAAATGTTTTTAAGACCATTGTGATTTGGTTATATTATAGTTCCTCGTTCAAAAAATTGTAGTTTTGGTTCTAATATTTTTGAAATGTGGCGGATTTGATTGTTGTCCCTATAATTTATTTTTATTTTGGCCAGGGATAAAATCCACCACATTTTCTAAAAATAAAAGGACCAAAATGTAAGAACTAAAACTAAATTTGACCAATTCAGAGACCTAAAACATATATTATTCATGTTTAAATGATCTACAATTTAGTATATCACACACAGAAGAACGTACCTGTAAGAAATGGTTCACAGCCCTTCCAACCACAGCAGGTTCATGAGGTGGTAACTACATTTATGTAATACTAGATGAGCAAATATATACTGATCAGTATAAAGTTAAGTTGAGGTTATGTAAGTAACGGACCACTTCACCAGGCTTCCTTTTGCTTATTCGTTGAATATCCACATGACAAACATTTGACAATGCATGAACACCAGCATCCTGCACTTTCATCACACGGTTAATTGATATATGATATTGTATTTGTAAATTGTTAGTGAATGATGAGTGACATGAGAGTGATACTCACAGTTCGACTTGAACAAGAGACAGAAACTTGTTGACCAACAAATTTACAAAAAGCTTCCTACAATACAAATAACACATTTGATTTAATTGTAATTATGGATGAAAATGGCGAGATGATGTAATTTATGTTACCTCAAGAGCACCGACGACGGTACGGCAACTGAGCTGCTTTTGAGAACCGGAGAAGCGGGTCCCGATATACTCGATTGCAATCAAATATCGTTGAATCCCATTCCTAGGGTTTTGACTCATCCCTTTTTCTTCTTCTTCTTCTTCGTCGTCAATGTGATTAGGATGACCGATTTTTGATATCTTGGACGGCCTATTACTCTCACTGCACTCCAAATCCACCGAATGCTTCACATTCTGTGTCATTGAATTCAAAATCAACTAAACCTCTCAGCTCAAGAAGTTTTGGATTCTCCCTATTTTTTTTTTTTATCCAATGCTTCCACTTCGCACCACACCAAATAAAATAGGTGAACTCGCTGTTGTTTCATGTTCTGATAACTGCTTTAAATATCGTCTTGGAATATATTTATCAAATATAAAATAATTTTCTATTATTCCCTTAACTATATTATTATTGACTTGTAGAAGAGAGATATAATTAATATAAAAGATAAAAATAGTATAAAAAACATTATATAAAAATTTTAATGTGATCTGAAATGTTACCGTTTCGTAATTCTTATCTAGAACACTTAAATATTAAATAAGATGGGATGAAGATAATATGTTGCTTAAAGGACTTATTCAATTTAATCATTAAATAAATAATTAAATTTATTTATTTTAATAAATAAATATATAACATCAAGTTTTATAAATTTGAAAATATATACATATAATCATGCAAATGTTAATTTCATACAAAAGTAATATATATACAATAAATTGTGATAATAATAGCAATAGTAATTTAAAACAATTAAATGTTTTTCACTATTTTTCTTACTTTAATCTCAATTTTTAATATGACATTTGTTATAAAATAACAAAATAGCCAAAGTATAAGTGAGTAAAACAAATTAAGCTTGAGTTTTAGAATTTTTTTTTCTGAACAAATCAAGTGCAATATTTAGGTTAATAAAGCTTAAGTGTACTTATTTTAGGTTTGTAAGGTGTAGTTTTCCAATTAAAATTTACTTAAAGAGTTAATAAATATTATTTTATTAGAAATCGTAATACGGTACATTGGCAACATTTTTTATAAAAGCATTTAGCTTTCAATTTCTTAACTAACACTTAGTATACAGTAAGATCCAAAAATAGTAATCACAGTCGAAAAGCTACTATCAAATACCTCCTCATTTTAAATGTAGTTTGTGAATGGCAAACATAAAGTAACATAAAATGTGGTCATGTTCGTCTCGTCAAAGCATATCACACAAATCATTATCATATAATACTAAGAAAAGAGGAATCGTATCTAAACCAAACTGCATGTCTGCCACTCTATAATGCCTAAGGGTAGATATAAATATCATCGGGCTATTTTTCTCGTCTCGCCATCCAGCAATCTTGCTATCTGAAGCGTTGTTTTCCAGAGGAGTTGAGAGAAAGATTTTTTGTTAGTTTGACCAAAGTCCCTTGCTTGGTTCCACTCGATTGCATCTCTGTTTTCTTCTCTCTTGCTTTGAAAGTGTTCTGCGGAAAATTAAAAGACTAACGATTAAAAACGTAAAAGTCAACAAGGGCATAAAAAAAGAAAAAATATTTTACATCATGCAAGGGAGGATCTAATGACTAACAAAACATCGTAGCATTACAATATTCCAGTTGGGTGTCTTGTGGCAAATCAGACATCTTCTATGCTCCAATTGCAGAAATAAGTAAAAAGCATTGTAGAGGCAAGCAATGGAAATGAAACTCACTTGATAATAATTATTAGCATTGCCATATACTCCCCGCTCTGGCCTTGCATGCTCCGTACTCTTCTGAGAACGAAATAACTTTTCTCGCTTCTCATAGAAGTCAAAATCATCCAAAAGAGATGTCTCAGACGAATAATTTTTAAAAATATTCAGCATCTGCAAACCCTCCTTCAGTCCAATCTGCAAACCAAGATCATTACAAATTTAATCATAGACCACTTCTAACAAAACATGGAGTCAACAACTAAAACAATATTTATGACCAATGTGAATGTGATATATAAAAATAAAGAGCAATTTTGACAGGTTACTTCTTATCTTTATCTGTTATATTCTTTTAATCTAAAGATTTAAAATAAAATAAAATAAAATAAACACTCCTGAGAACAAAATTAGACTTAGACTGAAAAGATAAAAAGAAGTGAAGACTTCTCAACTTTACTCTTCGAGTTAAGAATTACCTCTTGTGTGTCCCTAGTGAAAGTTACAGGCTTGTTCTCATTGCTGGGAAGGATGATATGCACAAACTTGCTGTTGGGAACATCTTTTATTATGTGCCACTTAATTGGGAAGAAACCATTATACTTGTCAAGTTTCCAAAAGTTCATGTCATTTTTGAAGTCCACCGGCCCAACCATCTCAGCCACTCCAACAAACTGTCTGCTAGCATTAACCTGATTTGACAACAAAATACATGTTGGATCATATTCAGAAATAATGACTCATGGACACGAATTCCTAATTCAAAACTTTAGTAGCTGATATATAGTTGTGAATTACAACAAAACTTAAATCAAAGATATTCCAGATAAAATTTGGAAGAGAATAAATGTTTTTGACGTTTTAATCCAGAAACATTTGTTTTCACATATTAGACATACATATAAAAGGAAAACACGAACTGACGTCCATGTTCTTCAAATGAGCTTTTAAATAAAGAGAACCAATAGAAAATAAAATACAAGAATAGATACCTCTACCAATATGTCAATATCTAAAATTTCAAAGAAAACAAATCCTGATTTGTTATACTTCTAAAGAAGAAGAAAAAAAAAAGAGACCACTTGCGAACAAAGATTTGAACTCACTGAAAAGAAGAGGAAAACTGGACACTTCGTGCCAGTCTGTCTCAATTTAGCTTCTGTATCAAGGAATGCTGCGTTCAACTTCTTATTTCCGTTTGGAGTACTTGTCCAAACATTATATTTAACACTCTTATGAACGTCGTCTTCATTAAAAGATTTAATCACATAAAATTTAGCCGTTTCATATTCAGTTTGAAAATCTGACAGGTTATATTGGTCTCTAGACAATGTGGTCGCAAGCTCATCAACAATTGACGGTTGTATAAGAAAATAGTTGTAATGTCCCCGAGGTCCACGAGTCATTTCCTTTGACATTTCAGATTCTCCACTCATAAATTTGTCATTCAAGAAATGTCGATCATCCACACTAGATACTCTCCCATTTGATCTGTAGTTCGCAGAGGTGTTTGGGCTGAAGTTAGTAGAGGTATTTGGCCTGTAGTTTGTGGGGGGGAACACATGGCATCTTGGGGTGGCTAATGATGAAAATTTTCCAGCGTGCTGATATGTAGTTGGAGCAGTCGCTGCTGTAAAATTAGAATGCAAATGAGGAGCCTGCAAAATAAACATTCACATGATCAAGCAGTTGTAGTGAAAATATACAGCAGTGTGTGTGGAGTTTTTGTCTACTCCTTATTTGTATAGTATATTAATAAAAGAAAAACAACAGACACAAGAGATGACAAACAAGGCTGAGGGGAAAATTTTCGGTAACAAAGTATCCAAAAAATTGAAACTGGTGTTAATGAATCAAGGACAATAATAACTTTTCAAGTATTCATCATCAAAGCAACAACACATCCCACAAAATGAATGAACAAACTAGAAGCAGTGAAACCTTATGATATCATAAATCTGAAACATCATCATCTTCGAACAGATTACCTTGTTTAAAATTTTGATATCTTTTTCTGTATTAGCCACAGTCTCCGATGTCTTGCTGGTTAAACTATCACTTCTATGTGCAGACTTGAAATTATTCGGCTTCATTGAACCATGCAATTTTGGATAATTTTTTCCAACTACAGAACCCTTGACAGTTTTCCTATGCACACCAATAGATGTGGGGACTGATGCATAACAAGGCAGAGCTTCTGACTCATTCACACCTGGTTGTTGAAAATATTCAGTCTATGAAAGATAAGATTGATGATCAACACAATGTCCATCGAGACCCACAACAACCCTGATAGCTAAAGGTTCAATATAATACCAAAAGGTTTTATTACACAACAAGTGTTCACAGGATTCCAAGTTATCTCATAAAATATCTGCTACCAAAAATATCCAATGAAGAAATGTTTATTTTAATGTGTATATTATAAATCAGTACATATTAAAGCACTGCTTAGAAACAGTATCAGATCAACTTCTTGTGTAACTTCCATAGATTAGTATATTTAATTTTGAAGGAAATATTAAAAGAAAATCTTCATTTTAATTTAATGGTCCATACAATCAATATCCAGGTGTTTTTGGATAGGTTAAAAATCAAATGTTAAAAAGATCAAATGAAGACTTGATTTAAACCAGTGAAACGTCATTATCTGCAGATGTGATCATAATCGCAGTTAGTATTCAGAATTATTTTGCCTAGTTAATTATAAATGTAGAGCAATTTCTAAGACAGATACATCAATTTCATTATCATCTTTCCTCAAGAATAATAGCAATTAGGTGTAGGACAAACACAAGATCTTCATCTCACTCTTGATCTCCCTCACCTGTGACACCAGTATCATCTCCAGAGGAGGTCACAAATGATGTTGTTGAATCCAATGAGATACAATCTTTTCTAGAAACCTGCAGAAACATATGTAAAAAATATAGTGAATATGATAACATCATGAGAGAGATCATGGTAAGAACAAAACTACAAGAACTGCTAATTATTGCGAATACTAAAGAATTCCCAAGTAGCATTCATATATGTATTATTAAATCCAAAGAATGATTTATATGTTCAGCATGATGCAACAGGCTGACAGCCAATCAAGTAAATGTCATAATTTCTCCATATTTAATGAGAACCACATTTTATCACATTCAAGAGACTCTATAAGGGTAACTACTCGTAGGACTGAAAATTTTGTGCCAAAACCAATGATGGGTGACCGTCTCCTAGAAAGGCAAAGGCATAAAGTTCTAGAAAGATCAAGTAGTAATTTGACACTCATTTTTACAAATATAAGAGTCAAGAGTTAGAGTGTGAAAGCCAAGGAAAAATGGCATAGTAAAGAGAAACACTAGTAATTCTCGAAAATATAAAAATTCTTACAAGTTAGGTATGAAGCACCAAATCCCACACACAGACATAATATTTAGAGTCTAGAAAGTGTTTAGTCAAAAATAGGTATCCAAAATGTGTCATGAAAAATGCCTGAGCTTAAAAAGAAAAAGTATTTTTTAGTTGTGAGATGGTTGAAGGGTGTTAGGCAAGTTCGACAACATGCTTTTCTACAGAGATGTGGATGCTTCTTAGGAAGATTCATCTCCATGAAACGAGAAAAAGTGCAATACCTTACTTGAAATAGATAATAGGAAAATAAAAAGATGTTTTAAGAGCATATCTTTTTCTTTTGTGTTCTCTTATTTATAGGAGATAAAGATACAGATTCTGAGATACAATGAATAGGGAGAAATGATTAAACATAGAGAAGATAAACAGATACATTATATGAACTAGGTCAATAGTTAGATACAACTAATCTAATAAATACTCAATACACCCCCTCAAGCTGGAGCATACAAATTATATGTACCAAGTTTGGAACAAATGAATTCCATTCGAGGCCTTCTCAAAGATTTTGTTAATGTGTCCGTCTTCAAGTTGATCATTGAAACCAACAAACTCAGTACAAATTTCTTTAGACAACAACTTCTCCCGAACAAGGTGACAGTTGATCTCAATATGCTTAGTGCTCTCGTAAAATATTGGGTTGGAAGCAATGTGGAGAGCAGCTTGATTATCACAATACATCTTCATAGGTTGAATCTCACAGAAGTTCAGTTCTTGCAAGAACTGTTTTACCCATACAAGTTCACAAGTGAGAGACCTCATTGCCCTATATTCAGCTTCAGCAGAGGATCGGACAACAATGTTCTACTTTTTGCTTTTCCATGAAATGATATTACCTCCAAGGAAAACACAGTAGCCTGTAGTGGATCGCCTGTCCATAGGAGATCCAGCCCAGTCAGCATCACAGTACCCAAAAATTTGGGTATTTCTCTTATCTTCATATAACAAACCTTGTTCTGGAGCTCTTTTAATGTATCTTAGGATTCAAATGATAGCATTCTAATAATCAACACAAGGGGCTTGCATAAATTGGCTGACAACACCAACTGCAAACGACAAATCAAGTCTAGTAATAGTTAGATAGATAAGTTTCCCAACCTCTTTTAGAATATCTAGAGCATATTTCCTTTGAGAAATGACAACATCTCCTCTTGATTGAACCACTTCAAGACCTAAGAAATAGTTTAGATTTCCAAGATCCTTGGTCTGAAAATGACTACACAAATGTTCTTTTAGCTGAAATATTCTAGCAGCATCATTCCCTGTGATGACAATATCATCAACGTACACAATTAAATAAACATGTTTGTCAGGGGCAGTGTGACAATAAAACACTGAATGATCTGCTTCGCTTCGTTTTAATCCAAAAGCTTGAACAATAGAGCTGAATTTTCCAAACCAAGCACGTGGAGACTATTTTAGGCTATAGAGAGATCGATATAATTTACAAACCAAATCAGACTTCCTCTGAGCAACAAATCCAGGAGGTTGCTCCATGTAAACTTCTTCTAAGTCACCGTGCAAAAAAGTATTTTTAATATCTAATTGATGAAGAGGCCAATGACGAATGGCTGCCATGGCAAGGAACAGGCGGACAGTGGTCATTTTGGCTACAGTAGAAAAAGTGTCACAATAATCAAGTCCATATATCTGAGTGTACCCTTTAGCCACTAACCTGACTTTGAGACGATCAACTTGACCATTAGGCCTAACTTTAATAGTATAGATCCAACAACAACCAACTGTTTTATTCCCCGAAGGGAGAGGAACCAACTCCCATGTTTTGCTGTGATCAAGAGTCTGCATTTCAGAAATCATGGTTTGTCGTCATCCAAGATGATCAAGTGTTTCTGCCACATTTTTTGGGATCGTAATAGAGGATACAGAAGAAATAAAAGAAAAATAGGAATGAGACAATCTATGATAGCTAAGAAAGTTGTAAAGGGGATGATGATTACGAGTAGAACGAGTACCTTTGCGAATGACAATGGGCAAACTGGAGTCATTGTTATCAGGAGTCGTGCTATTAGAAGATGATTAAGAAGGACCTGTTATGGGCGGCTCATCTTGGGGAATGGGATTGCTTATCTTTGGGGTGTCAGAAAAAGGAGGTACAAATGACTCAACTAAGGGGATAGGAAAAACATGTTGGATAGAATCAATATCCTGCACAGAAGAAGGGAAGAAGGCGGATGATTAAAAAAAATGACATTAGCAGAGACATGTAGTACCTCTTGGTTTCAAGAGAATAACACCGATATCCTTTTTAAAGACGAGAATATCCCAAGAAGACACATTTGATAACTCTAACTGAGAGTTTATCTAAGCCTGGAGACATATCATGAACAAAACAAATACATCCAAATACCCGAGAAGAAACATGAAAGAGTGGTTCCTTTGGGAATAGAATAGAATATGGAACTTTATTGTGAGAAGATGACATTCTATTAATGAGAAAGCATAGTTAGAATAGCATCTCCCCAATGATGAATAGACATATTGGCACCAAGCAATAAGATACGAACAGTTTCAACCAAATGTCTATTTTTCCGTTCTACTATACCATTTTGCTGTGGTGTGTGAGGATAAGTAGACTGGTGTAAAATGCCTTGAGAACTTAGGACGTCAGAGAAATTATTAGAAAAGTATTCTTTGGCATTATCACTTCGTAAAACTTTGATTACTTTTCCAAATTGAGTTTTAATTTTATTAAGGAAAGACTTTAAGATAGGCAATAATTTTGAGCAATCTTTCATTAGATAAACCCAAGTACATCTAGAAAACCCATGAATAAAAGCAACAAAATATCTAAAGCCAAAATATAAAACACGACTAGGTCCCCAAATATCTGAATGAACAATACTAAAAGCAAAATCACATCTAGATTCAGAATGATTTAGAAAAGATGACCTAGTATATTTCCCTAGTTGACATGATTCACATTCAAAAGTTTGAAGGTTCTAAAGTTCAGGAACCATTTTTTTCAGTTTTGCCAAATGAGGATGCTCTAATCGCTCATGTAAAAGTTTTGGCGATAAGAATGCAACACAAGATCCAGATGAATTAGTCTCAAGGTAGTATAAGCCTCCAGATTCATGTCTTTCTCCAATCAGTCGACCCGTATCACGTTCCTATATAACAAAATAATTGGCATTAAAGGTTACTGAACAATTTAATGATTTGGTTAATTGGCTTACGGAAACAAGACTGAATGGAAAAGAAGGAACACAAAGAACATTTTGTAAGTTTAATGAAGGAGAGATGGATACTTGACCAATCCCTTTAGAGGCTACTTTAAATCCATTGGCTAAAGATATGAGATGAGAGGTTTTAAGAAATGATAGAGAGAAGAACAAAGAGGTATTACCAGACATGTGGTCAGAAGCACCTGAGTCAATAATCCACGGATTTTGACTTTCCACATAAGCAGTTGACGAATTTGGAGTTGTAGATGCTTGAACCAGACTGGTTGATTTCATTCTTAAATATTCTTGATACTCTTCATGAGAGAACTTGCGCTCAACAACTTCAGATCTTAAAGTATTGGTTGTCTAATCAAGATAACTATGCAGAGCAAAGCAATTTTCCTTAGTATGACTCATTCTTTTGCAATGAGTGTCATGAGGGCATCCTTTACCACCACGTCCTCTATTGTCATGATTACCTCTTCCCCGAGCAGAAATCATGACGGAAGATTCAGCAAGTTCTTAACTATTTTTACCTTTGATGGATGGAACACGAAGTAGCCTTGTGATCAAACTCTCTATAGAAGGAACATCTTGTCCAGTTAAAATTTGACCTCTAACATGATTAAATTATGGATTCATAACCCTAAGAATCATAACCATATAGAATTTATCCAGTTTCGTCTTTTTCTCCTCTAATGAATCTGCCTCAAGAAACATTTTTAATTCTTCAACTGCTGATTGAGCTTCAGCAGCAAAGGACATTATATTATTATCCTCTTACTTAAGGGAGACTAGTCTATTAGCAGAATCATAGAGTCGTTGAATATTATTAGCAAAGATATTTTGGGCCTTTTCCAGAAGGAATTACATGTCTTGAAGGATCGGAGAGTGCTCAAAATATTTGGTTCAACTGATTGTCATATTAGAGCACAAAGTTGATAATCAAGTTTCTTCCATTAAGGAGCCTGATTTGCTGGTTTTGTACTTTCGTCGTCTTCTAGATGATCATGAACCCCTTATCCTATAAACCAGAGTTCAACAGAGGAGGCCCAAGACAAATAATTTTTTCCATTTAATTTTTTTGTTGTTATAATAAGAGTGCCAGAAAAAGATACAGATGTTGCTGGTCCTGACATTTTTATTCAAGAAACAAGAAAGGACTCTTAAGAAAAAAAAAAATATCCAGCAGGATGTTTGGAGAGAGAAGACCGGGAGCAATGAGAGAGTACCAAGAAACAATGTCGCTTTGCTTGAACACAGACCAACTAGCGTTCTGTGACAGTGTATACGAAAGGGTTACCAAACTTTTGGAACATAGAACAAAGGATAGATCCGGCTTCAGGACAATGAGGCGAGCCAGATGATAATGGTCTGGAGCAAAACGGCCACCAAGAAGGCGACGCGTGAACCACACGTGCGGAGGAAGCAGCGAACGAAGGCGGCGCATCTAACAGAGATGGCTGAAGCGACCACCGAGGTTGGGTCGCGCTCCTTGAGGCGATCCAAACCCAATTACAATAAGTGAAACAATGTCAGGGGGAAGCCGGTGGCGGACGACGGTGGACGATGGAGAAAAAGGAGAGACAGGCAAAGTGGGACGAACCCGCTCTGATACCAACTTGAAATAGATAATAGGAAAATAAAAAGATGTTTTGAGAGCATATCCTTTTCTCTTGTGTTCTCTTGTTTATAGGAGATAAAGATACAGATTCTGAGATACAATGAATAGGAAGAAATGATTAAACCTAGAGAAGATAAACAGATACATTCTAGGAACTAGGTCAATAGTTAGATACAACTAATCTAATAAATACTCAACAACCTTAAACAATAGGTTTTACCTAGGAAGAGAAACTTTGTAATGTAAATTCATGTTTAAGAGAAATAATTGAAAGATCCTCTTGTTTCAAGTAAGAAACAATGTAATCCTACCTTCAACCGTGAAGATAGTTTTTCCTAAACTAAGTTCCACAATTTTTCTTACATTAAAAATCTTTATTATAATTCTTCTGCATTCATACACTCTTAAGACCTTTGTTTAGTGTCAATTTGAACTTATAAAGAGGGGGAGTTCGGTCTCATTAATTCCCATGAGTATTTACTAATGCAATTTACAGTTGCAGAAGAAGAGTTATCAGGCCAAACAAACAATGTGTTTTGCAGTCCCAATGCGTTTACAGTGACATTTCAATAACAACGATTTGCAGTACTTGTATATTGAAGAGAATCAAAGATAAAATTTAGAAAGAAAACCAGAGTGAAACACACATTCATATATAGGAAACTAAGAAAGTGGGCATACCACATCTTCATTGTTCTGCTGCTGATTATGATCTGCAGTTCCTTCAGGGACGGATTGACCTATATCATATGGTTAAGCAAGCCAAATACAGAACACAAATATCTGAAACATGTCCAATAAGAGAGAAGCCAAATAAAATCAACCAGAAACCTAATATGTAACCACGTCATAGGATTTGTTTCAGATTGTTACGTTCAAGCAACCTTTCAGTACTATCAAAGTATGACCTAGAAGCTTTATACAGAACAGAATGAAAGCAAAACCGAAGCTAGTGAATAGGAGTTTTGATTAATAATATCAAAAGTACTAGGATTCTGACAGTATTAATACTATTTCTCTATTTTATTAGTATCAACAAACAGATTATTGTCATTTTTGTGAATTTAGAGTTCTATGTTTGCTGATCAACAAAAGAAGGTAGAAATTTGGCATTTATACAGGCAACTAAATTTTGGTAATCGATATTTCTTGTCTTCTTAAAGACTTCCATGACTCATTAACATTGATTAAGAAATAAAAAAAAAAAAATAGACACGTTTTTGCAAGAAAAAGAAAAATCCCTGGGTACTAAGCAATAAGTAGCCAGTAGAGCAAATCCAAATTGGAATTCGCAGCCTGTAATGTATATACAAGTTAGAGATAAAAATAAAAAACGTCGCAAAACATAAGTTTTACAGCATGTTGACAAACTGCTATGCAGATGAAAAAACTGTTATCCGAATAAACAAGAGGATACATTTCTGAAATTCCGGGGCGCGGTCCATGATCAACAAACAATGTCAGTGAAGGTAGGTTGGCAGGGTGTTGTAATCGAAGAATAGCAGAGAGAGAAAATTGTGATTGTGATGAATGAAATGGTGCATAAAACAGTGTTGGATTTATGAGGTGAGTGTAGATGAGATGGTTACTGGAAAATGATGGCGCAGATAAGATGAGAGGGTAGGTAATGCAGATGGAGATCAGGTGCAGAATTGAATGCGTTTTAGGTTTGCATAGAGACGAATGAACCCTAGAAATAGGAGAAGGAGAGGAAAGACACTACTACGGTATTTGTAGTTTGCTTCCTACGCTCATACTCGTACCATAAAAGATAACATTAACAGGTCCATATTCCACTACGTAAAAGGTTTCAGTTCCAAGATAAATAAGTAATACTAATAAACCCGTTTATTTCAAATTATAATAATAATATGTTATATATTATTATTATTATTTGTGTTAAAATATTATTTTATACATAATAATTCATTTAAATATATTTAAAAAATTACAAACATTATATTTTAAAAAAATTATTTCTTTTATTACTTCTATAATGGTTTGAAATGCAAAAACTAAGGTTTTTTTTATATATAACAATAATTTATAATAAATAATATTTCTTATATATAGAATAAATTTTAGCTAAAATGACATATGAAATTTTACAATGTTATTAAAATAAATATTTTATTAAAAACGGGTAATATCTCAAATGAAATTAATTTATATAATTGAATCGAGACGTAGTCATTCTTATACATAACATATATTATTTATTTCGTTCATTAAAATATTTTATTATATAATTTTAAAAAGATTTCAATTATTTTATTCTAAACTATGTTTAATTATTAAAAATTTCCAAATTTGATCAAATTATTTTAAAAAAATATATACTTTCGTAAGGTACTTTAACTAATATTGATAAAAAAATATCATTGATTGAAAATAATAAAATTATTTAAAATTAAATGTTATTTTATAACAAAATATTCGATCCCTTTGGTTTATCTTATCTAAATCAAAATATTTAAAAAAATCAAAATTAATATACTTAAATTATTTAAATATTATACATTTTTTAATCCGAATACATGGTGCAAACTTGTTTGGATTTTTTTCCCTTATTACTAGAAAACACTTTCCATGTTCCATTTTTTTCTATAAACTTTGTCACCCAAAATGGCTAAAATTAAAATGTCTCAATAGGGAATGGTTGAGTTTGATTTTATTTTTTAACATAGACTTTCATATACACAAACTCAAATTGAATCGAAAAAAAAAAACAATTGCTAATAACTCTATTATATACATTAAATTTGGATGACAAACTTGCCACTTTTTATTAATTTGTGAGTGGTGATGTTTTTAATTTATGGTAAACCCAAGGAAAAATATAATCTACTGAAAATAAACAATTTTAGAATTAAGTAGGATTGGGAATGGAATAACCTTCTTCCCATCTCTATTCTACATTATGTCTAAAAATGGTTATAGTTATAATAAAATAATTGTATATTTTTTTACATAAATAAATATATGTAGATTATAATTTTTAATTATTATTATTAATCAATTATATACATTAATTTATATTAAAATATATTGGTAAAAGAAATATTTAATTAAATTTTTTATATAAATATAAAATATTTATATTATTATTATAATATTTTATTTGAATATTTAATTATAAGTAATTATTTTTGAAGTTATTATTTTAAAATACTAATAAATATAAAATATATAATTTATAAAAATTATTTAATAAGTTTATTTTTAATTAATTAGTATAAAATAATAAAAATTTGACCTACTAATTATTTTTAATCTTTCAATATATAATTATTTTATTAAGATAAAATTTAATATATAATATAAAATAATAAAATACAACATAATAAAATTTAATAAAAATAAAATAATATTAGTTATTATAAAATTAATATAAAATATCTAGAAAAAAATAGAAAAAAATATTTTTTATGTTTGTTAAATTAGTTAAAAAATAAAAAAAATAATTAAAAAGATAAAAGAAACATAAATCAGCAAAGATGAGAAAAAAATAATATAAAAAACTAATTCATAAAAAGTTTGGAAAAGATAATAAGAATAGATAAAAGAAAATGTAAAAAACGTAAAATATTTAAAAATATTTTTTATATATGAGATAGGAAAAGAAAATAAATACTTCTTAAAAATAAATATTTTTTAAATTTATATTTAAATATAAAATCCAAACCAAAATAAAAATTTAAAATTACCATAATATTTTATTTGACGAGAACTTATATAGAATGAGTTGTTAAAAAACATCATCTTTTATTTATTTATAATAATGGAAGATGATTTAAAAATTTTATTTTATTTATTTTAAATAGTTTTATACTTGAGATTTATGTTAAAATAATATGTTTTTATTCAAAAAAATCCAATTAAAAATACTCTTAATTTAGAACTTTAGAATTTTATATATAAAATAACATATGGTTTTACGATTTTTTTTTTACAAACACTTTTAGAAGAGGGAAAAATTAGGTCTTTCTCAAAGTTTTGAAATGAAGGAAAAAATATACCTTTAAATACAATTTGAAAGAATGTGTGGTTAATTTATTTAATTTTTTCTCTACTAAAAAGATAAATTACGTAGTTGTTTATTCTAACCCTAAAGTTTTCAACTTATTCATTTACTGCTTAGAAAGAGGAAGTGGGTGTTGAACACATTAATGAATCAAGTTGACAGTAATAATTGAGAAAGAAAGGAGGAGAAAAAGTAGCAAGAGAAAAAAAGTGAAATAAGTGTGAAGAAAAGTTTATTCGAAGAAAGGGTGAGGATCTGAATCCACGTTAAGGGAACTCACTTCACACAGAGCGCACTCTGAAGCGCAGAGAGAGAGAGAGAGAGAGAGAGTGTGTTCAGCTTTTCAACACTAGAAATTCCACACACCACAACACAACACAACACATTCTCTTTCTTCATAGATCCCACCAAAAGCAACCCATCTCGGTAGTGGTCAGCATCAGAGAGCCCCACAAAGGGAATAAGAATATCTCTGTCGCTACTAAACCCAAGTGAGTGAAAAAGACGAAGAATGCGAAAGAGCAATGAGGAACCTTCCAATCTCAGTAACCGGAAGCCACCCTTGAAGCGGAGCAAGACTATTGCCAATCCAAGGCACTCACCCTCTGCCTCTGCAACTACTAATACCCGCCATTTCTCTGTGTCTGTCTCTGATTCCGACGAGCAATGGAACTACCCTTCTTTCCTTGGCACCACCACCAAGAAAAAAAAGCCACCTTCCAAACCTTCCAACACCCACAACCTCAGCCTTGCTAAACCCTTACTTGTTCCACCACCGCCACCTCCTCCTCCTCCTCCTTCCTCTTCCTCTTCGCCACCCCCTTCCCAACTGACCAGACCTCAACATCCCAGGCTCTCTCCGATCTTGTATCTGGTTAGTTAGTTAGTTTAGTTGGCTTCGTGTATTATTTCCTTTTTTACTTTTGCGATTAGATTCTCTCACCTAAACTAGTTTTGTTATGTTCTGCAAAAGGGTATCGACAATTGTGTGGGTCATGGTTCGTATTGGGGTTTCGTGTCTAAAATAGTGAGCTACCATCATTACTTACTGCTTCGTAGTTAAGTAAGATACCTTTCTACAGCCCTAGGTGTTCTTCCATGTGAACTATTGATGCTTCTAGAGATTTTCAACATTGGATGATGACAAGTAGTTTACTTTACATTTTCCCACATAGTGTTTTGAGCAAATTATTGTGTTTGTCCCCTGTATTGAGCTTGCATGGCAGAAAGTTATGGACCATTAACTTCTCTTTCGTTTGCTCTTCTATGAAATGAGATAATTTCTTTGAACACTTCATTCTGAGTCATTTGAACCTTTCCTTTCTCGTGGCAGCTCGTTATTACTTCTATTGTTTTTGTACCTCATTCCGCTTATCTACAATATAGGCTCAGAAGATTGGAGGTAAGCTTGTAATTCAAGAAATTTAATATGGTAGTTAACTTCTTGTTTATTTTGGGTAGATTCTTTATTAATGTCTTTGGTTGCAGGATGAGAAACTTCACATGTGCTGCGAAATTGATTTTTGTCCTGGCAATAGAAAGACATCTTTCGAAAAAGACGATGGTTCATTTTCTTATATCCTGAACACTGACAGTAGAACAGTTGCTTTGTATATTGTGGTGGTAACCCTTATTTTGCCTTTTTTGTTGTACAAATATCTTGATTACCTTCCTCAAATAATAAATTTCTTGAGGAGAACAAACGATAACAAGGAGGATGTACCATTGAAGAAGAGAGTTGCTTATATGGTAGATGTATTTTTCTCCATATATCCTTATGCAAAGCTACTTGCCCTTCTCTTTGCAACTTTGTTTCTTATAGGATTTGGGGGTTTAGCATTGTACGCGGTGACTGGTGGTAGCTTTGCCGAAGCACTTTGGCATTCTTGGACTTATGTCGCTGACTCAGGAAATCATGCCGAAACAGAAGGAACCGGGCAAAGGATTGTCTCTGTGTCAATTAGTTCAGGTGGTATGCTGATATTTGCTATGATGCTTGGGCTTGTTTCAGATGCTATATCTGAAAAGGTAGATTCTCTCAGGAAAGGGAAGAGTGAAGTGATTGAAAAAAACCACATTCTCATTCTTGGGTGGAGTGACAAATTGGTAATCTCCTTGTCAGTTCTGATGGGAATTTTTAAGGTTTTATGTATGTGTATTTCTGATATATCATGTGGGTATTATGAGTCCACACCTCTGCATTTACAATGTTACACTTGAGATTGGTTAGAACGATACTCACTTCTGAAAGCAACTCCGGCCTATCACTTCCCAATAGTTCTATTGTAATGTGCTCCATAATTTGTGTGACCCCAACAGATCTCATGGAAGACATAAAGCAAGACTCCGGACCCAGAGACTTTCGAATGTATTTCAGAATAGCTTCATCTATAATCTTCTTTCCATCATTGTCAGTGACATTAAAAATATTCATGACTCATCTTCCATCTGATATATAAGTTTTTGTTATAATGAGGTTTAAATCAGTGAGAATTTGTATAATTTCAAGAAGTATCTCATTTGTCTGCACTATCAATCAGTATAATGGTGACATTCTCGCATGATTTATTATCAATTACAAGGCGGATTCATTCTTCTGAATAGTTTTTCATATGCATTGTCCATGTAGCCATAGAAGTTCATGTTGACCCTTGAAATGAAAGTTTCTCCTTTATCTCTCTTCCTTCCTCACCCATTCTCAGTGGTTTGCAAAAACAAAAGGAGGCGCATTTAAGCGAGGGTGTTTCGTGAGCGACGAAAAGAGTCAAGGTAGGTGGTGTTTTCTATAGTGCTCACGTTGGGTTTTTTAGGCCACTGAGAATGGGAATTTTAGAATTGAGAAAAGAAAGAGAAATAAAAGGAGAAACTTTCATTTCAGGGGTTAACATGAACTTCTCTCGCTACAATGACGATAAATAACTATTTAGAAGAATAAATCCACCCAGAGTTGTAATTGATAATGAATCATGCGTGAATGTCACTGTTATACGGATTGATAATGCAAACAAGCATGGGATACTTATTGAAGTTATACAAATTCTTACTGATCTAAACCTCACTATAACAAAAGCTTATATATCCTCAGATGAGGATGATTCATGAATGTTTTTAATGTCACTGACAATGATGGAAAGAAGGTTACAAATGAAACTATTCTGGAGTACATTCGAAAATCTCTAGGTCCGGACATGAGATCTGTTGGGGTCACACAAACTATGGAGCACACTGCAACAGAGCTATTAGAAAGTGATAGATTGGGACTGCTTTCAAAAGTAAGTGTTATTCTAACCAATCTCAAGTGTAATGAATGTAGAGGGGTGAACTCATAATACCCATATGATATATTAGAAATATACAGACACAAAACCCTAAAAATATCCATCCGTTTATTCATGTATTCTATGTATATATAGAGTAAAAATATTACAAAATATCAATAATATCTCAATCATAAATGTTTAAATCAAAATAATAACCTAATATGTTTTTACCTTCCTTTTTAAAAGATAATAAAATCTCTTAATACCTAGTTTAAATAAAAGATAATAAAGTAATATTCTTCACAAACTATTTTTAGTTTTTGATATTTTACTTGGAAAATTATGTTGGGATTTGTTTATCTGATATGGGTAATCTATATGAGTTAGGTGCATCTGATTGCATCAGTTATTTTTGTTCATAAGAAGCAAATAGAAGTTGATGCTTGATTGCAGGGTTCCCTTTTGAAGCAGCTAGCAATAGCAAATAAGAGTGTTGGTGGTGGTGTTATTGTGGTGCTTGCAGAGAAAGAGAAGGAGGAAATGGAAATGGATATAGCAAAGCTGGAATTTGATTTTATGGGAACGTCCGTAATTTGTAGAAGTGGCAGTCCTCTTATACTGGCTGACCTAAAGAAGGTTTGATGGGGGTATCTTTGACTCTTTGTTCTACTTTCAGGGGAAATGATACCTTTTTGTATAATCTATGTGAATCATATAATGTGTGAAATGGGTTTTGAGTTGTTTACCTATATCTTCCTTCTTCCTTAAATTTTCTCTCGAATTTAATTATTATTTATTCCCAGGTTTCAGTTTCTAAGGCACGTGCAATCATTGTATTAGCTTCAGATGAAAATGCAGATCAGGTTATTTGCATAACTCATGGCTCCTTTGTTATGTTGACTAACTCTTACTGAGGAACTTCTTAACAGTCAATATTTTTTTTATCCAATCTCTATCTCCAGAGTGATGCACGTGCTTTGAGAGTTGTTCTTAGCCTCACAGGTGTAAGGGAGGGCTTAGGGGGTCATGTTGTCGTGGAGATGAGTGACCTTGACAATGAACCTCTAGTGAAACTTGTTGGCGGAGAACTCATTGAAACAGTTGTGGCACATGATGTAATTGGGCGATTGATGATTCAGTGTGCTCTACAGCCTGGCCTTGCACAGGTTAGTCAAATAACTCTCATTCTTGTGAACTACCTTTTTGCCACCACCCTCATGTTGTGTTGCTCCCCTTTTGTTCATGTATTTAGTGTTTGCAATGGCTAGAATGTGCTTACTAAGTCACAAATACAGAATGCCTCATTAATCCTGACACTTACTAGATGAATTTCTGCATGACCTATTCTCACTTGTAATACCAAGCCTGTTACCTAGACACAGAAACTGATTACTATTTCTCCTGTCCTTAATAATGTACCTAACTTTATGGAATTTATCACTTTTCTGCTGCATTTGGTTTCCATGTACAGTGTGACTCAGCATCTGTTCACTTGCTTCCTTCTCTTGGCCAGATATGGGAGGATATTTTGGGATTTGAGAATGCTGAGTTTTACATCAAAAGGTGGCCTGAATTGGATGGTCTCTTTTTCAAAGATGTATTAATTTCATTTCCTGATGCAATACCTTGTGGAGTTAAGGTTGCTGCTGATGGGGGAAAGATTATCATCAATCCAGATGATAGTTATGTTCTTAGAGATGGGGATGAAGTCCTTGTCATAGCTGAGGATGATGACACTTATGCTCCAGGTCCTCTTCCAGAGGTTATCTTTCCGTTTTAACTTCTCTTACTGAACTGGGTCCGTATATGCTTGCCTTATTGGAAAATATGCTGATTTGGTGCTTAGACTCTTGTGTATCTTGCACACTGTCTTGGCTTTATTTAATTAATCATAGTATGAGTAGGTGACTTAGTGATCAAGGTATTCAAATTCAAGATTATGGTTGGGATTGTAAGGACCCGAAGATAGTAAATTATGGGATAGTAACACCAAACAAGGAGAGATCCACTTACTCCAAAAATAAGTGTCATGGAGTTACTTCTCATCGTTACCATTTATTTGTTTTTTTTTTTTTTTAAATATAATGGTCTAAGATAATTTATCTTAATCATTAAGTTAAAACAAAATAAATGGTGAGGATGAGAAGGTAACTCCCTTAGAAAAACACACACACACACACACACACACACACACATATATATATATATATATGGAATTACATAAATTATTAAATAAAATCAATCAGTGTTACTCTTTACAAACTTAATGAAACTTGATTTCATTATAAAATAGGAGGGAGAGCAATCAATGAAAATATGGGAACTGTTTCATGCGTGCAAGGGTCATTTCCGTTTTCTTTTAGATTTTGACCATTGGGCTCCTGTTTTAACCCATTTTTAATATGGACAAAAACATAACCAATTCTGTGCTTGCTCAACTCGCACGGTCCCACCTTTTTTGTAAGCTAGCACATTGATCTCACTGATTCTGCTATTTCACAAACATGCATGTGATCCAACACGGTTCTGTACTGCAAAATCGTGGAATAATCTCGTGATTCTGATTACATTACTCGTCATATACTACCTGTTTTTAATGTTATATACTTATACAGGTATGTAAGGGACATTGCCCAAGGATACGAGATCCACCTAAATATCCAGAGAAGATATTATTTTGTGGCTGGCGACGTGATATTGATGATATGATCATGGTAATCCTCTTAATTGGGTACACTATATTATGACCTTACTTGCATATCCCTACCTTTTTTGACAGTGACACTGCTATTATGCGCTATCCTATTGATGTTTAGAAAGGACTAATTCTCTTATTTAATAGCTTTCTATACTCCTAACATGAACAACAATAGCTAATATTCTTTTTGCTAGGATCATCAGGTTCCACAGGGCCACACCCTTTGGTTATGGTACTATTGTGGCAATTTCTTGGCCACAAGGACCTGTGGGTTTCAAATCCCTGCTAGCTGCTGATATAATAGTTAGCCATCTTTCCCAACTAAGTTTTTGTCTTAATTATGTGAACAGGTTTATTGAGTCAATATCCAGAATCTAGGGACCTGTTTGATTTTTGTATTAAAGAAACAATCGTTTCATAGAACTATTTCACAGATTAAAAATATCCAAAAACTTGTTTTATGAAAGCTTAAGGACGCTCTGACTGCAATGGAGGTCAAGATAGTGATGGCAGTTCGAATTGGGAGTAGGGAAACCACAAATACAAGTTAAAGAAAACTAAAAATTTCGATATTTAATTATGAAGAAACTACATTATGTATTACTTGCGTAGCCCTGACTGACTCCTTGAATTATGCTCTTCATCCGTGTGGGTGCTATGGTATGGTAAATAATCACATCTGTAATATAATAGATCCATCACCTACAAAGATGCAACTTGACTCTATCAGTCTAGCTTCATAATCCTCAAATACTTCCTTAATCATTGTCACTTGATAGGTTTTAGAGGCACTCTTGGCCCCTGGTTCAGAGCTTTGGATGTTCAACGAGGTTCCTGAAAAGGAAAGAGAGAAGAAGCTAGTTGATGGTGGACTTGATGTTTCTGAGCTAGAGAACATAAAACTTGTCCACAGGGAGGGTAATGCTGTAATTAGGCGGCACCTGGAGGGTCTACCACTGGAGACTTTTGATTCTGTAAGTTTTGAATCTTTATCTCTCCGTCTTCTATGCACCTTTTAAGAGGCCTATGTCATAAATAACCAGAAGGTAAATCTGGACATAAGTAGATTATCAGATTATGCAAATTGATTCAATAAGAATTTCAGATAACTACTGATTATGCTTCTATCTCATTTGTAATCTTAGCAATACCCTGCTTCCCTTTCAAAACTAGAAAAAGTAATTTGATTATGGCTGGTAGATGGTATAAAATATCCATGTTCTCAAAACATAATCATGAGCAACAACAAAAGCCTTATGTCACTAGGTGAAGTTCTCTGTTAAAAATCAAATTGCCAAATATGGCAACTATATATATATATATATTACATTTTCCATTTTTGGTCTTCGGATCTTTCTATAAAACTCTATAAAAGCTTTAGAATGTGTATCGCTCGGAATTTTCCTTGTTTCATTTATAGCATCCACTACCTTGCTCAATTTTCAACATTGTGTCCGAGTAAAATTATGAGCGAAGTGTTGAAATAGGATCAAGTGTAATAAAATATCTCTACATCAAAGGCAGTCAAGCAAGGTAAATTAAAATTTTCTTCAACTGTATACTAACTCTAAGAAGACAGATCCTTATTCTTGCAGATGAGTCAGTGGAAGACTCTGTTGCTCACTCTGACTCTAGGTCTCTAGCTACCCTTCTACTCATTCGTGATATACAGGTATCTAGTATTGTTGCATAATTTAAATTAAGGATTGTGTGGTTCACATACTGAATACTGTCTCGTTTTATAAACGAAATTTCTAACAGTTCCCCTCCCCTTATTGTAGTCACGACGCCTACCATACAAAGACACAAAGTCAACTTCTCTGAGGTTATCTGGGTTCTCACACAACTCTTGGATCCGTGAAATGCAGCAAGCTTCTGATAAATCAATTATAATTAGTGAAATTTTGGATTCTAGGACTAGAAATCTAGTGTCTGTGTCCAGAATCAGTGATTATGTGTTATCTAATGAGCTGGTTAGCATGGCACTAGCAATGGTGGCTGAAGACAAGCAAATCAACCGAGTTCTTGAGGAGTTATTTGCAGAAGAGGTATCCCTCATTCGAACTTACACTTACTGTCTCTCACGATATAGATTTCAGTTGATTTTCAATTTCTCGTCATATTACATTTGAATCATTTAATTTAATTTCTAAACTTTTAGTTGAGCAATTTTTTCTAAAAAGAAAAATTTTCTATGGTTTTGGATTAGAGGATGAAATTTACTTATATGTTGGACTTTTTGTTGACTTATGTAGGGGAACGAGATGTGTATTAAACCAGCAGAGTTCTATTTATTTGACCAGGAAGAGCTGTGTTTTTACGATATAATGACTAGGGGTCGAACAAGAAAGGAGATTGTTATCGGCTATCGCCTAGCTAACCAAGATCGAGCTATTATCAACCCTTCAGAAAAGTCAGAGCCAAGAAAATGGTCCCTTGGTGATGTTTTTGTTGTTATTGCCAAAGGAGATTGAGTGTTCCTTTATGCCCTGATGATGATGATGATTACCATTTCATGGTCTGGTAACTTTGGTTATACTGGACCTGTGATGACCCCCACCCTTTGCCTTCCCGTCTCAAACTAGCTGGGAATTTGGAGGCTCCTACAAGTTGAAGGAGCTGAGATTTTGCCCGTTCAACGATTCTTGTAGATTTTGGTTAATCTCTTTATTTAATGCAGAATACTATATTTATAACTGTTGAATATAAAGAAAATATAGTTTGGAATTAATTTCCCTTGTGTATAAATCACACATAGGGTGGTCTATTTATAGTAGAGAAATACAACTAAAAGAGTAACTGAAAGTAACAGAATAAACAGAAGATATTGTTTGATATTGTGGTTACCAATATCTAACAATATCTTAACAATATCAAATAATATATAAACAATATCTAACACTCCTCCTCAAGTCTGGAGCATACAAATCGTATGTGCCAAGCTTGTTACAAATATAATCAATTCTAGGACCCCGTAAAGATTTAGTAAAAATATCTCGCTAACTGATCACTTGAGTTAACAAACTCGGTCTTGATATCTCCGGACATAATCTTTTCTCGAATAAAATGACAGATCAATCTCAATGTGTTTGGTCCTCTCATGAAAGACAGGATTAGAACTAATATGAAGAGCGACTGATTGTCACACACAAGTGTCATTTGAGTGACATCTCCAAATTGTAACTCTCTAAGCAATTGCTTGAGCCAAACAAGTTCACAGGAAGTCGAGGCCATAGCTCTATATTCCGTTTCTGCACTGGATCTTGCCACAACATTTTGTTTCTTACTTTTCCATGAAATCAAGTTACCACCAATGGAGACACAATATCCGGATGTAGATCTTCTATCCGAAGGAGATCCCGCCCAATCGAGCATCCGAGTAGCAAACAACTCTTGTATGGTTATTAGAAGCATATAACAATCCTTTTCCAGGAGATCCTTTAATATACTTCAAGATACGAATGATTGCATTCCAATGATCTTCACATGGTGAATTAAGAAATTGACTTACCACACTGACTACAAAGGAAATGTCGGGACGAGTAACTCGTAAGATAATTCAATTTTCCAACCAATCTTCTATACTTGCTCGAGATCAGATATAGGCTCCCCCGATTTGGTAGAAGTTTAGTATTGGGATCCATGGGTGTATCAACAGACTTTGAACTCATCAACCCAGCTTTCTTCCAAAATATCTATGGCATACTTCCTCCGAGATATAACAATACCATCATTGGACTGTGCTACCTCAATACCCAAGAAATATCTAAGTTTGCCAAGATCTTTGGTCCGAAAATGGTGACAAAGATGTTGTTTCAACCGAGAGATGCCATGGTTGTCACTACCTGTAAGAACAATATCATCAACATATACTATCAAGTAAACACATCCAAGCACTCGAGTGTCGATAAAAGACAGAATGATCCGATTCACACCGAGTCATACCAAATTGTTGAACAACCTTGCTAAACTTTCCAAACCAAGCCCTAGGAGACTGTTTTAGGCCATATAGGGATTTGCGAAGACGACATACCATCCCGGAAGACTCTCCCGAGCAACAAACCCAGGAGGTTGCTCCATATATATTTCTTCTTGCAAATCACCATTGAGGAAAGCATTTTTAACATCCAGTTGATAAAGAGGCCATTGTTGAAGAGCAGCCATGGCGATAAATAAACGAACAGAAGCCATCTTTGCCACAGGGGAAAAGGTATCTCCATAATCCAACCCAAAAATTTGAGTATAACCTTTGGCCACAAGACGAGCTTTGAGGCGATCAATAGTACCATCAGGTCCAACTTTGATAGCAAACACCCACCTGCAACCAACAACAGATTTCCCAGACGGTAACGGGACCAATTCCCAAGTTTCACTATTATGAAGAGCACTTATTTCTTCTATTTCTTCTATATTCAACATGGTATCTAAAGCTTAAGGTTATTTTGAATTTTTTTTCCGCCTTAGACCACTATTGAAGTCGCCACCACCGCCGCTATCGTTGTCGGTTATTTGGTAGTGTGAAAGTGCATGTCTAGGAAATTTCTGACAAGGAAAGACTTGGTATTTAAGCGTGTCCATTAGTGACCCACCTCTCTTTCCTGGGAACTTACCTGGTGTACTGGTTCATGCCGCTGTCACTATCGCCTTCGCCCTTTATGAGTTCTTCCGCTCCTTTTAGTACTTCCAATTCTGTCAGTACTGCATCTGATCCTTCCATCTACACTAACTATGTTAATGTGCACTTATCCATTGACAAGTTAACTGGCCCTAATTATGCCACATGGTCATCAGACGTCAGATTATGGCTTAAGAGTCAGAAGTATCTTGATCATCTTGCCCCGAAAGCACCTACTCTCACTCCTGGTGAGGAAGACCGTTGGGACACCATTGATGCTCAATTATGCGTGGTTCTCAAGGGTACCCTTGATCCTTCGTTAAAACAAATTTTTCGTTCCTACGAAACATGTGCAAAAATCTGGGAACATGCCAAGTTATTATACACCAATGATACTCAACGTCTCTATGATGTCTGTTCTAAATTTGTAGATGTTATTTCCTCTAAACATCAAGATTCTATGACTGATTATATGGGCAAAATTCATGCTCTTTTTCATGAGTTCAATGAGTTATTGCCTCCTTCCCCCGACCCTGCCACCGAGATAGGACAACGATCAAAGTTCTTCATGCTAGGGGCATTACACGGACTTGCTGATCAATATTCACATATTCGTGATCGAGATTTTGGGTTCTCCGGTTGTCCCCACCTTGACATCGACACTGCTCCACTCTTTTGCGTATACCAAGCAAAACTCAACCTTGACACACCTGCTTCTGTTAATGATTCTTCTGCATTGGTATCTCACCGTGATGATCGAACTCGCCCTCGCAAACAGGGAAAAGGACGTCCTAAGTGTGAACATTGTGGCAAGCTAGGTCACAAGATTGACCAGTGTTATGCATTACATGAGTGTGAACATTGTGGCAAACTAGGTCACAAGATTGACAAGTGTTATGCATTACATGGTCGTCCTACTCGATCTACTGCAGTTGCTCAGACTGATTTTTTCCCACCTTTATCTGCTAAGGATCCTCCTTCTTCTATTTCATCAGACACACCTGCTATGTTCAACAAATTTCTCAAATGGTATAAGGATCAACAATCTTCTAGTTCTATCGTATGCTGTCGCACACACGGGTACATCTTTTGTTGGTCGACCCAATCTTCTTCTGGTCCTTGGGTTTTTGATTCAGGAGCCACTGATCATATTACTGGTAACAAATATTTGTTCTCCTCTTTATCCTCTCCTGATCCTTTACCTTTTGTTACACTAGCTGATGGCTCTAGAGTATCATCTCATGGTGTTGGAACTGTTAAACTTTTCCCTTCTTTAACCATTGATAATGTTCTTTATGTCCCTGGGTCTCCTTTTAACCTGTTATTCATCAGTCGTCTAACTCGTTCTCTTGATTGTGTTGTTTCTTTTACCAACAATTCTGTGTGTTTACAGGACCGGAGTTCGAAACAGGTGATTGGCACAGGATGTGAGTCTCATGGTCTTTATCATCTTCGTCCCTTTACACATGTTGGTGCAGTTATGTTGAAAGTCCCACATCGCCTACCTCATATCATTTGGTATGGTTTAAATATACCATGTTGAATATAAAGAAAATATAGTTTGGAATTAATTTCCCTTGTGTATAAATCACACATAGGGTGATCTATTTATAGTAGAGAAATACAAGTAAAAGAGTAACTGAAAGTAACAGAATAAACAGAAGATATTGTTTGATATTGTGGTTACCAATATCTAACAATATCTTAACAATATCAAATAATATATAAACAATATCTAACACTCCCCCTCAAGCTGGAGCATACAAATCGTATGTGCCAAGCTTGTTACAAATATAATCAATTCTAGGACCCCATAAAGATTTAGTAAAAATATCTCGCTAACTGATCACTTGAGTTAACAAACTCAATCTTGATATCTCCAGACATAATCTTTTCTCGAATAAAATGACAGATCAATCTCAATGTGTTTGGTCCTCTCATGAAAGACAGGATTAGAACTAATATGAAGAGCGCACTGATTGTCACACACAAGTGTCATTTGAGTGACATCTCCAAATTGTAACTCTCTAAGCAATTGCTTGAGCCAAACAAGTTCACGGGAAGTCGAGGCCATAGCTCTATATTCTGCTTCGCACCTTGGATCTTGCCACAACACTTTGTTTCTTACTTTTCCATGAAATCAAGTTACCACCAATGGAGACACAATATCCAGGATGTAGATCTTCTATCCGAAGGAGATCCTACCCAATCAGCATCCGAGTAGCAAACAACTCTTGTATGGTTATTAGAAGCATATAACAATCCTTTTCTAGGAGATCCTTTAATATACTTCAAGATACGAATGATTGCATTCCAATGATCTTCACATGGTGAATTAAGAAATTGACTTACCACACCGATCGCAAAGAAAATGTCGGGACGAGTAACCGTAAGATAATTCAATTTTCCAACCAATCTTCTATACTGCTCAGGATCAGATATAGGCTCCCCCGATTTGGTAGAAGTTTAGTATTGGGATCCATGGGTGTATCAACGGACTTTGAACTCATCAACCCAGCTTTCTTCCAAAATATCTATGGCATACTTCCTCCGAGATATAACAATACCATCATTGGACTCGTGCTACCTCAATACCCAAGAAATATCTAAGTTTGCCAAGATCTTTGGTCCGAAAATGGTGACAAAGATGTTGTTTCAACCGAGAGATGCCATGGTTGTCACTACCTGTAAGAACAATATCATCAACATATACTATCAAGTAAACACATCCAGCACTCGAGTGTCGATAAAAGACGGAATGATCCGATTCACACCGAGTCATACCAAATTGTTGAACAACCTTGCTAAACTTTCCAAACCAAGCCCTAGGAGACTGTTTTAGGCCATATAGGGATTTGCGAAGACGACATACCATCCCGGAAGACTCTCCCCGAGCAACAAACCCAGGAGGTTGCTCCATATATATTTCTTCTTGCAAATCACCATTGAGGAAAGCATTTTTAACATCCGAGTTGATAAAGAGGCCATTGTTGAAGAGCGACCATGGCGATAAATAAACGAACGAAGCCATCTTTGCCACGGGGAAAAGGTATCTCCATAATCCAACCCAAAAATTTGAGTATAACCTTTGGCCACAAGACGAGCTTTGAGGCGATCAATAGTACCATCGAGTCCAACTTTGATAGCAAACACCCACCTGCAACCAACAACGATTTCCCAGACGGTAACGGGACCAATTCCCAAGTTTCACTATTATGAAGAGCACTTAGTTCATCTAACATGGCCTGACGCCAACCAGGATGGGCTAAAGCTTCACGATACGCTTTTGGAATGGTCACGGAAGAAATAGAGGAAAGACATGTATAAAAAGGTAATGACAATCGATGATAACTCAAAGCAATATAATGGGGAGAGGGATTACGTGTAGAACGAATACCTTTTCGGAGGGCAATGGGAAGGTCGGACTCATGTGTCGGATCCGGAGGAGACAGAGTAGTTGGCACTTGAGTAGAGTCACATGGTGGTGGTTGTGATTGGTTTCGAGAACTATAAATCCGAAGAGGCAGTGGAGAAGAAGCTAATCGCGGAGCGAAAACTAATGGTGAAGAAGACACAATTAGAGGGTCACAAACAACAGGAACATTAAATGTATTAGGAGTGTTGACAAGATTGGATGGAGACAGAGGTGAAGTTTGACTTTTAAAATAAAGAGACAACTCATCAAAGGTGACATCTTTTGACACAAAATAACGGTTAAGAGAAGGAGAAAAACATTTGTATCCTTTTTGTGATCTTGTAAACCCTAAGAAAACACATTTATGTGATCTAGGAGAAAGCTTGTCCGCACTGAATTGAAATTATGAACAAAACATGTAGACCCGAAAACTTTCGGAGGTAAAGGATGAAGTGGTTCATGAGGGAATAAAATGGAATGAGGTATTTTATTATCTAAAACCGAAGAAGGCATGCGATTAATGAGATAACATGCAGTAAGAAGAGCATCACCCCAAAAATGTTGAGGAACATCTCCATGAATTAAAAGTGTGCGAGTTGTTTCAATAAGATGTCTATTTTTACGTTCAGACTACACCATTTTGTTGAGGTGTATAAGCACAAGAAGTTTGATGCAAAATACCGTGAGAAGCCATGAATTGTTTAAAAGAATGAGAAAGATATTCACGGCCATTATCACTACGCAAAACTCTAATAGAAACACCGAACCGAGTTTGAATTTCATTAAAAAAAGTTTGAAAGATATGAAATAATTCGGAACGATTTTTCATCAAAAATAACCAAGTGCATCCGGAATAATCATCAATGAAAGTAACAAAGTATTGAAAACCTAAAGTAGACTTAACGCGGCTAGGTCCCCAAATGTCGAGTGAACCACGGCAAAGGGGACGAAGCACCACGTGTGAAACTACGAGGAAAGGAAGTACGACTATGCTTGCCTAATTGACATGACTCACACGCCAAACTAGATAAGTTAGACAAGGCAGGGACAAGTTTTTGTAACTTGGCAAGGCTTGGATGACCTAACTCGAGCATGAAGAAGAGAGGGAGACTCCATAACCGTACTAACATGTGTAGAGGGACGGAGATAATAAAGACCATGAGACTCACATCCCGTGCCAATCACCCGTTTCGAACTCCTGGTCCCGTAAACACACAGAATTGTTGGTAAAAGTAATAACACAATCAAGAGAACGAGTTAGACGACCGATGGACAACGAGGTTAAAAGGAGACCCAGGGACATAAAGAACATTATCAATGGTTAAAGAAGGAAAGAGTTTAACCGTTCCAACACCATGAGATGATACTCTAGAGCCATCGACCAGATGTAACGAAGGTAAATGATTAGGAGAGGATAAAGAGGAGAACAAAGATTTGTTACCAGTAATATGATCAGTGGCTCCTGAATCAAAAACCCAAGGACCAGGAGAAAATGATTGGGTCGGACCAGTAAAATATGTATTTGTATGTGTGACGGATATAGTGGAACTAGAAGACTGTTGATCCTTATACCATTCGAGAAATTTGTTGAACATAGCAGACATGCTCGGATGCAACAGAAGAAGGAAGATCCCCTACGGATAAAGGTGGGGAAAGATTGGTCCGAACAACTACAGCAGATCGAGGAGAACGACCATGTAATGTATAACACTTGTTAATCTTGTGACCTAGCTTGTCACAATGTTCACACTTAGGACGCCATTTTTTCGTTTGCGAGGGCGAGTCCGGTCATCACGATGGGATGTCAACACAAAAGAATCGTTAACAAAATTGGAAATAGTGGAAGAAGTCATGAAGAGCGGGAGAACAAACCCCGACCGAGACAAGCAAAATCATATGTCACCGGTAAAAAAAAATGAAACTCCGGCGAATTCTCCGACAACTGGCCGACCCAAGTGATCGCTCCAAGTGACAGCGGTGACAGTAACGTGAACTAGTACACTAGGTAAGTTCCCAGGAAAGAGAGGTGGGTCACTAATGGACACACTTAAATACCAAGTCTTTCCTTGCAGAACTTTCCTAAACATGCACTTTCACACTACCAAATAAAATTCAATGACAAAGATAATTCTTTTCGATGTGGAGGATCGGTTACCAGCAGCGGTGAGGCGGCTCTAGCAGCGGTGGGGCGGCTCCAACAGATGGACAAAAGGCGGAAAAAAATTCAAGATAACCTTAAGCTCTAGATACCATGTTGAATATAAAGAAAATATAGTTTGGAATTAATTTCCCTTGTGTATAAATCACACATAGGGTGGTCTATTTATAGTAGAGAAATACAACTAAAAGAGTAACTGAAAGTAACAGAATAAACAGAAGATATTGTTTGATATTGTGGTTACCAATATCTAACAATATCTTAACAATATCAAATAATATATAAACAATATCTAACAATAACATTACTGCAACTTGTAAAATAATCTTTCATATATATAGACCATAGGTAACTGGGAAGGAGTTCAAATGTTGGGTAACTCTTTTAACATATGTAGAAATTATGAACTCATTCTTCAATGATAAACAAAAAGATTTTTCTGTAATAGCAAGTGATATGTATATAAAGCAAGAAGGGAAATGTCCAAATCAACTCACCCAACTTTTAATTCTCAAAACAATGAATTGGGTTCCGTTTTAGGATCGAGTAAAAAGTCTATCTATCTCGATATATATATATATATATATATATATATATATATATATATATATATATATATATATATATATATATATATATATATATATATATATACTTTTTTTTATTAACTTCTATAAATCTCATTTATTTAATGTTCATAAAGAAATAATACAGAAAATTTTATCATTTAAAATTTGAAGAGATTTATTTCTACTTATAGTTGTTGTAAGTTATTATCAGAATGGAGATGAGAGAGTCACAGTGAAATTGCATCGAATTCAACCATTAGACCTTCAGCCTACTTCCTTGGCAATGTTGGTGATTGAGGCCACAACTCCAGGAGACAAGCCTCTGTCTTTCACACACATCTCACCATATCAAATGTGGACAAATGGGAGAAACCGGATAAGAAAGTGGGCTATACTGCATCATAAACGAATTATCTAATGTAAATACAACTCCGCCTAAAGAAAAAGAACTACATCTTGAAGCATTGAGTTCATCCATAGTCCATGGACCCATGATTCTGACTTTATGAAACATCCAATTTAACTTACAGCAAAAGGGTAGGTCCCACAGAACATAGGAAACTATAGAATCCTAATGGCTGGGGGAGTAACAATAAATCCTAATGGTGTTTAACTAAACTATAGAATGGCATTTATTCAAGCCAAAACAGAAAATTTTAAATTCATTATTCTTGATACAAGAAATTCATAAAGACAAAAGAGAAGAAAAATACAAACCGAGCTCCTCAGCAGAAAACAAACACTCACCTGGACCTGGATCAACTTAGTTGATTAATGAGTAAAGAAATTAAATCAAAGACTAGGCATCATGAACTCAGATTTTATTACCTTATTCCATTGGCTCAAATCAAATGGGATAAAACTAGACGTACAACAACAAATAATGAGCATAAGTGAGACAATAAGTCTTTATGTGTTTGTGTTTTACTTATTCTCGTCAACACTTGAAAAGGGAACATCTGTGTTTCGCTTACTATATACATTAGAAATTACCTTGTAAACATTAGTGAAAAATGTGACCACTTTCACCCCTTCACATAATGTAATTAAAATCAATTACATCAAATAAGTGTTTAATAAATAACACAACTACTCACAATAAGATGATGAAGATGGCTGGTTGCGAAGACTCTGGCCATAGACATAATCACATGACCCATTCCCTACCAATGTGTCCTGTCCATCTTTAAATGTCCACCTCTCACTTCTGTCACAAAATTATTCCCCATTTTATCCTTGCATTTGTTATTTTATGGATATAAACAGAAAAAATAGATCTTTTTTTAAAAGAATGAGATGCTATTGTCGGTTTTATGCGTAGTCTAATTGTAAGAGTAATGTTGAAAGATAGTGAACACCTTTTATCTCCTTCCATACCTTGTACGTTTTCTTATCATCTTCTTCCATGCTCTCACTCACGTGCAGCTCAGCATGCTATACAACTCTCGTATCATATCATATCATATCAAATAATATCTTTTCATATATGTACACCAATATTTTGTTTAACTAAATTTAATACGCATTCCAATCTTGTATAAATAAAAACAGAAAAGAGAGGAAAATCCACAAAAGAAGAAAATATTATTATAACACACTTTACTACTATTACTATTACACACTTTACTATGAGTCGATTTCCACTTGGGACACGACAAAAAGGCTTTCGACAAAACTTTTTACAAAGTGAACAGATAAACTACAGCACCCCCTTCTCAATTCTCTTCTCATATTGAAATCTTCAACATATCCATCACAAAATTCTCCATCATCATCTTAGATTCCTCAGCAAAGCAGTTAATCTTCAACGTTCCTTCTCCTGCCAAACCCACATCATCCAATCAACAATCAAGGGAAACGAGCAAACACAAATGAAGGGAGAGAAAAAGGAAAGGTTGCTGCTGCATACCATAGAAAAATGATGGTTGTTTCCTGAGAGGACAAGAGGAAATTGGAAGCACAGGGAGATTCTGGCAGTTGCATATTTCAATCATATATCCATCTGGGTCATGGAAGAAGAGTTGATCAACTTGGATTCCACCTTCTTCCACAACTGATGTTTTGAACTCAATCTTCATTGCATCAAGTTTCTGCATTATAACTTCCATATCTGAGCATTGAAACGATATATGATTTTCTTTCGGGTTTATCTCTCTCTTTTCCACCGGAACCTTAGCTGACTCTAGCAAGTGAATGCCAATGCCATAATTGAATAACCTAAAAAACTTCCATCTTCTCAGTAACCAAAACCTTAAATGGTTCGTCTCTAACAAAAAATCCAAAACCTAAAAAATCTTACCCAAAAAAGGGTAACTGATTTATTTTTTTCTTTTTTCCTTTTTTGCATCGTAATTATTATGAATGAAACAATGATAAAACACTTTTTCTGTTCAAAGAAAAGAAAATGGAGAACAATAATTTTGGTTATGAGTGACCCCACGTGCTGGAGCTCACAGCTGGCAATGAATAGACTTATAAGCCATACAACTTATTATAATCAGTGTGTCACCCACTTTATACAATTTCACATCCATCACTATTAATTTAAAGTCTTCAATTTCTGAATCTCATATTTTGAATAAAAAAACAAATCATCATCAATAAACCAAAACTAGGCATCTCGAAGTCTAGAAATTGTCTCGTGACAAAACAAAGACATATTATAAAAGAGCGCGTGATTTGTAAGATGTACACGTTCGTGTACGCATATAAGATCAGTGTCGGTGCTAAGGTATCACATTATTATAATTAAATGAATTTTAACATAAAATTTAATACCGTTATTGTAAAAAATAATAATAAAGGAACCGTTTGTTATCATGTTTAATGGAGACAATATTCTTGCAGTTTATTATTTATAAAAAAGAAGACAATGTATTTGTTTTATTGTGCATTTAACTGGTTATTCTTACACTCATATAGATGGAATGTGTCTTCGGAAGAAGAAATATTGTGTTTATATTACAGGAAATTGAATTTGTGATGACATTGTTAAGGGATCCAAACTTGATCTGGTAGGAAGTGAGATTAGGGAAAGGAGAAAAGAGAAGTTACGTACCATGCCCCTTCGAATTTGAAAGAAGATGGCCTCTTGATGAGCACGAATCCGAGGACATCTTCGTAGAATTTCACAGACTCACTCACACTCTTACACACAAAAGAGACATGGTTGAGTGAAAGCAAAGGGAGTGAGCCTCGATCTACTTTCCCCATCTCTCTCACGCACTGGCTTGGAAAGCAAAGGTTAAGGGAAAAGCTGTGTAAATATGTGTGGAGTGGTGTGGGTTGTGTTGGTGAGGATGTAACCGCACTGAGCGGTTATATAAAGGCAGAAGCGAAGGTGAGTTGTGAAAAGTTTAGAGATAAAATGGAAAATGAAATTATGTGTTCACACCTAATCAATCATAATATTCAACAACCACCTATAATTTTGGTCACTGTTCAACTTGTATCGTGATTAAAAACGTGCGAGACCAAACTTAATTGTGAATAGGGAGGGAGCAATCAAAGGTGAAACTATTTCTTTTAATTTAATTTCCAGTTCAAACTTGATGCAGTGATGTTTAGCTTTGGTTTGGATAGATATAATATATGAAAGAAGATATTGTTTTACATAAAAAAAAAAAAAAGAGAGAGAGAGATTGTGGTGGTGCCTATGTTTTTGCATCCGCGTCATTTGATGAGACCAAAACGTGGCCATGTGACAGAAATGAAGACCCATTAAGTGCACACCGTGTCTTCTTTTTCGATAAAATAATAAAATATCCCAATTTGTTTCAAAACTTAATTATTGTTTCAAAACAGTAATGCGGTGCCTTTGCAGCATGTTTCACATGTCATGTGTTGTGCCTTTCTTCCTTATTATTTTGTTTCCTATACTTTCCACAGGACAGTTAATGCAATGATTAAAGCTCATCATTTTTTTTATTGTTTATAATTTTTTAACTCAAAATTATTGATTGAGTTCAATAAGTTTTGTTTTATCTAACTTAACATAAAAAAATAAGAAATATGACTTGTTGAAAATCTATCCTCTAGATTAATGTTAACTCAAATATCAACATAGATTATGATTGCATGAGGAAAATCAAAAAGAAACTTGGGGATGTTATTTATTAGAAAACAATTCTCACAAGTTACTCATCCAAAACTAAATAAAATAAAAAAATAAATAAATTATTCTTTAATTTATTTTCAATGTATTAAAAGGATGTATTATTAAAGGGGTGTATTAAGTTGATGTTGGGATTAGAATAAATTTGAATTATTTGAATTGAGAGAAAAATAAAGATAATGATTTAAAAGAATTTTAATAAATTTATTATAATTAACACGATTTATATAATTGAATATAAAATAATTGAATAATAGTAATTTTAATATAATGATCAAATTATCTTTTTAAGATAAAATAAAATATTTATAAAAATGAAAATAATTAATAAAAATAATTTAAATATTTATTACTTAACCAACCACATTCTTCCTATTTCATAAAGGATTTATAAGAGTGTAGAACCTATTTCTCCGTCACCCTAAATCTATTCAAATTAATCAAACCAATAAACGTCTCATAAATTCTCTCTTTCAAATCTTTTATTGCAATAAATAAATAGAAACAACCAAATTATTAGAAAAAAAGAATAATGGTAGAAAAAAAGAAGTAAATATGAATCATATTTATACATGAATGATTAAAAAAAATAATGAAAAAATACTTTGACGAAGTGTAAGATTAATTGAATGATATAGTGGATATGACATGAGTAAAAGAAAGTGGTATAGACCCCGGTATAAGAATAACAAAGTTTATGGTGTAATTAAACAAAAACGTGTTACAAAAGAATAAGAAAAAGCATATTAAATAATACACATGCAACTTCTAGAAGGAATTTTAGCCAAAGGAATACAATAATACAGATGAAAGGTAGGATAAATAGATGTAACTTGTTATCAAGAACTCGTGAACAAATGTCTCTAAAATGGGAAATTTGGTACATTCAAAATCCACCTAAGACGTGGTGAGGCCTATATCTAGCCAGCTAGTTTGAGAGGAAATGCCAACTAAAAACGTACGATGCCGTAAATTCTACAAAGGGCAAAAGTCATTTTCATTTTTCATCCTTAAAAGTTATCAAGCGTGCGAGAGAATATTCAAGAATTAGGCACCACGGGCCATTTTCATCCTTGGCATTGCCTTCTTCATTTGACGAGTACGCTCTTTTGTTTCTTTCTTTCGAATAGCCTCTGCACTCAACTTTGCCTCGGCCTCCTCCATCATCTTTTTCCTCTCTGCCTTTCTTCTCTGCATCGCCTCTTGTTGGGCATTTCGGAGTTCTTTCTGTGCCTCTAGAGCAGCCTTTTGTCGTGCACCCTCTGTCTTTGACCGAGCCTGAATTATCAACACAAGTCAATTAAGGACAAACCACAAAAACTTCTATTAACTACAAGCCAAGCATAGATTGGTAGCATGACTAACCCACCTGAGAACTTAATTTATATCTTCCAACCAAGTCAATATAATACGGAACAAGTGCCACCAGCCGAGTCATGTCAGCCATGTTCTTGGCAGCAGGAAGCACAAACTTGAACAACAATACCTTCTTGTGTACACCAGGGTGCTGATCGGAGAAATGCAACGAAATTAAACCTTTTCCAAATTTCTCAAAAGCTTTGTCACCAAAAACCTGCAGTGTGACCATATCAGATTTTGACTCCAATAAATAAACCTTAACTTTGACAGGATGTCAAACAAGACCCTTACTTTGCATAGCAAGCTTTCAACACCACAACCCTGACTATAATTGAAAACATTAAATGAAGCCAAATGTAATAAAGCTACTTATCAATAAATTGTAAAAGAAACAGGAGAACCAAGGAGGATAGCAAGACAATCAACCACATGAAGTGTTGAACATGATAAACAATGCTCCTCATAAAACCATTGAACATATAATTATTACTCATGTCAGTGTTTTAATAATCTTGGTCTCAACAGGTGACGATATTGAGTAAAACATATGCCAATTAATGAGATAACAAATTCCAACAGTATATTAGTTATATTTCAGGATTAGTTTCCCTACTTATCATTATATAGTATGATCTCGCCATATATCCATATCTTATGATTTGCTAACCAAATTAGTTAGGAGTTAGGATTGTGTTGAGAATATAAAAAAGGGTTAGTGTGTTAGGATTTATGCATTCATTGTAATATATATCGTTGTATTATACAAAATTCACTCTTCTCTCTACTATTCTTTCCTTCTGTTAGAATAGCTGTTTTCATTAAGATAACTTGTTGAGATAGGTTAACCTATGTTCACTAAAAAGCTGTTTTTCATTTATTAGCTACTAGCACCGAGGTGTAGCCTTTAGTCTCTACACTTTTTGTAATCATGTACCTTCTCCTATAAATAAATGGATCAGCTAAGAGATAATCCAATATATTAAGCCGCTTTATCATATTTTTCTGTCTTAAGTCCTTCAATACTTCAAAATCCCATAATTTTAACATAGTATTAAAATGGAACCATCTCTATGACCTCTCTTGCCATAGCTCCACAAATCTCTCACTAAAATCGAGATTTTTCATGATTCTTCCTTCAATCTTCTCTATTGTTTGGTCTTTGTACCATCATTATACTTATATACCGATCTCCATGTAGTATTACAGTTTCTTTGCCTTTATACTAGGAGACTGTGTACAGTCATAGGAGTAATACCTCATTGTTGAAGAGTAGAGTGGTTCCTTATATGTAGATCGTCTATAAATATTACGAGGGGAGAGAGGTAGGACAACACTTATTGAATGTTCTTGCTTGTCGGTATCCCCATAGAGGCTTTTTGCCAGAACAACCACCACCACCATCTCTTGGTCATGTTCTTCCTTCCACCATTTCGTTCACAAGTTTGGTCCACCATTGGTTAATAATAATCTTGATGCTCCATAATACTTGTGTTTTTCTAGAGTCTGTTATCTCCACTGGTGGGAATTTTTTAATAGTGATTTTCATAAAATTTTGCGACGCATGTTTCTCTCCGGATTTTGATCTACTCTGTCATGCTTTTTCTTTTCCAGCATGACTCTGGGCGTCTCTCTGGGTTTCAATCCCCTCCATCGTGCATTTTTTGGGGTGTTTCAGAAAGATCTCAGCTCTGAGTTCTAATCTTCTTCGGTTTTCAAAAATAAAAAAGTAAAATAACTTGTCTGATGGACAGAAGTGTTCTTTGACTATGCTAGTGGTATATTTCTGCGACACCCTTTCACAATACAATATCTTAACATGCTTAAGCCCAAGCTAGATTTTTTTTTATGCTAATCGTCATCTTTCTTACAAAAAAATTGTCCAACCTCCAACACATGATCATGGCCCAGTCAAGATAAGGCATCTCCAACCCAAAAAACAAGTTCAAAAGAAGTCCCCCGCTTGCTATGTTCCCGAGATGTCAATCCTTGGATTGCTCCAAATCTGGCTCTCCCGCAATATAGCTCCCAAACACAGGAGAAAACAGAAGAACAAAGAAATATCTCCAACCTGTTTCTGTTTTCTGAAACAATTGTTTTGAAAATGATTTTTAAAATTTAATAGAAATTGGGTGAGAAATTGATTACTGAGTAGAATAAGTTTTTTTAGAAAACAGTTCTTAAAACCAAAACGTGAGATTGCTCTAGCTCTTCATATAATTACCATTGGCAACAGTGAGTGAGGAGAAATAAAAGAGTGACAATGAGAATAATGCCTAATGGGAATCCTGAGGGGAAGTATAACATAATAGGTCATCTGTTGGATTGAAAAGGAAGTATAAATCAATAAGATATACAATGTTCTAAAGCTTTTGGACCTTGAATTTAAGAAAGGGTACATGCTTTTGGCAGTATCAACTGGAATGTGAGAGAAAAATCATTTTACAGCACCTGAGTTATAAATAGGTCACGACAAAACCAAACTACAAAATCTATATCTATTCCTTTCTCACTCTACGCAATTCAATCTCTCGGTGAAGTTACAAACTAGAAAGATGATTCGATCTACGACAACTGCCCTACATACACAGTTAAGCTTCTAATAATGGGGCACATAAGGGTAAAAAGCTAATAAAATACATGCTTAATTTATTAAGAAATCATCATATGAAAACTTATTCATAGGTTTATCAAATGCGAAGCTTACTATGGGCGAGATTTCATAAACAACTTAATCAAACATTCACTCAATAAGAATTATCAAACAAGAATTTATTCTTAAGGATAACTATGAAGCCAGTTTAAAAAGAGCTTATTTTGACAAGCCTCTACAAATCTTATTGAAATAATTTTAAAAATATACATATAAACATAAAAGAGCATGAGAAGAAACATTGGTTATTGAAAGTAGAGAAGAGAACCTGATCAATGACGGCATCGGTGATCAAATCAGCAGCGACTTCCTTGGATTCAGAGATAACAGCGAGGTCATCTGCAACCCACTTCCTGGCAGTGGGAGGGGAAAGAATGCTGCCGAACCTCTGCAAATCCCTCACATCCTTGTGCATGGCCTTCGCAGCCTTCTTCTTGGCCATGGCGAAAACCACATGATCCATGGCGTCATCGTTCATGTATACCTCGAACGAGATCTCATCCCTGCAGGGCACGATCATGTTGTAGATCCTCGCGATAAGATCGTGCCTGCTCTTTAACTCCAGTGTTGCCAACAGCCCTTGGCAGTATCTTCTCCCGCTCGCGTAGAACTTGAACGTCGTCTGGCCTTCCTTGAGCAGCAAGGGCGCGTCGTCACCGCCGTCGCCGATCCCTAGAAGGCTGAAATTCTTCTCGAAGATGGAGTCCTTGGCGGCGAACTGCGCTGCCCAGGAGAGTGCGATGTTCTCATTCTCGCGTTTTCCGGTGAAGTAATTGATGGCGAACATGATGAGAAAGGATCCGCAGAGGATCTCCACGGTGAAGGAGCGGGGAGGGTTTGCGATTGGGGGAGTTGGGGTGGCGGTGGCGTTATCGGGGGATTTGGGATCGGAGGGAGGCTCGGGGGTCGAGTGTTCGACGGGAACGCCTTCGAACTCTTCGTCGTCCCAGAAATCGAAGGTGGTTGTGGTGGTGGCAGGCGGGGACTTGGGGATATCCGAAGCAGGAGGTTGGGGAGTGGGATCAGTGGCGAGAGGGGTTGGGTCGGAGAGGGGCGGTGATCGGAGGGAGGCGGGATCGATGGAAGTATCTTCGATGTCATCGTCGTCTTCTGCTTCGAAGCCTTCGAAATGGGAATCGGCGTGAGCGAAGGCTAGAAAGAGAGCGTGGATGCAGAGAAGGGCGAGGAAGAGAGAGGAGAGACTTGGATTTGCCATTGACGACGACAATGACGACGACAACGACGACGACGATGATGTGAGGTCTGGTGTGGTGCTGAGGCCAAGCTCAGAGACAAACAAACAAAGCACAGAAAAAAAAAATATTATTAGGTAATTGTTAATTGGGTTGGTCTACATTACGAAACAGGCCCAATACCCATATTCCTTCTTTCCGGGTCGGTCCTAATGGCCTCGGGTCTACGTTATTTTCATATGATTTTAAACTTATTCATCCACGCAAGTCTCACCTTTGCCTCTTGATTTCGTATGAACTCTTAGAATTCCCATTCATGAGAGTTTGATTCAGATAAAGAATATCTGAAAATAATAATCAAAGTGTTAATAGTTAATTCTTCACAAAAATGAGAGAAAATGAAAAAAAATTATGACACTAAGATATTGTTTAAGAAAATATGATTAATTAATATATTTAATATATTGTCTAATTTAAAAGTGTAATAGATTAAAAGAAAATAACAAAAAAAAAGATGAGGTCGAGATCGAGGTGACAATTGATAGATTTGGTGAGGACAATAAGGAAGGTTAATAAAACTGGCGAGGACGAGGTCGAGCTGGTAAAGGTCGAACGATAAATAACTTAAGTATTAAATGTTTTAAGTGTGATAAATATGACATTTCCACTAAAGACTATTACTCAAACAAATGTTTTAACTATAGAAAGTGGTACATTTCATGAAAGATTACAAAGGTAAGAAGAAGGCGGAAGAGACGTATTTCATAGAGGAGACAGAAAAACCATTGTTGTTGATGGTCAAACTCAAATAAGTAGAGAACAACTCAATATGATATTTTGACACAAGGGTGAGCAATCAGATGAGTGGATATGAAAATCTCTTCAAAGAATTCAAGAAGGTAGAAGGTGGAATTGTGTGGTTTGAGGATGCCTCAAAAATTTTGATGAAAGACTGAGATAATATTTGATTTTTACATAAGGATGGGTTTGTTAGATCAATACGAGTCCTAGACCTCAAGAATAATATTTTGAATATTGGACAATTAATGGAAAAGGAATATTTGGCGTTCAAACAAGACCAAGTAATACAGTTAAAAGACAAGCTCGAAAGGCTAGTTGTCGAGGTGGAGATGGGAAGAAACAGGATGTACAGATTGCACTTGAGGAAGATTCGGGAGAAATGTTTGAAACTTAATGTAGAGGACATAGAGTTGAAATGACATCATCTGTTCGACCACTTGAACTTTGGTGGGTTGGTCGAGCTGTCTAAAAAGTGCATGGTGCTCGGATTGTGGAGCTTAGAAGGCGAGAAGAAGTTTTGTGAAGATTGTATTATCGGCAAGCAACCAAGAACCTTATTTTCGAGGAGTGTTGAGTATTGAGCCATCGACCAGCTTGAACTTGTTCATACCAACTTATCTGGTCTGATCACCCTTGATTCTTTCAGCGGGAAAATGTATTTTATGACGTTCGTTGATGATTTTTCGAAGAAAACATGGATATTTTTCTTGAAAGAAAAGTCGAAGGTGTTTGAAGTGTTTAAAAGATTCAAGGCGATGGTAAAGAAGATGATTGGAAGATCTATCAAATCTAATAGAGGAGGTGAATTCACATTTGCAACCTTTACGAAGTACTATGACGATGAAGGCATAAGAAGATTCTTGACAACTCCATACTCACCACAATAGAATGGGGTAGTAGAGAAAAAAAAAACAAATTGTTATGAACATGGTCTGATCAATGTTGAAAACTACAAACATGCTAAAGGAATTTTGGGAAGTAGTACAATGTGCAATTTATGTACATAATAGATGTTCACATGTAAGGTTGAATGATGTAACACGTCAGGAGGCATGGAGAGGTCAAAAGACATCTATGTCTCATCCAGTAGCGGATCTTCTTGAGAGTTGAAGGGGGTCGTGACCCCTCCAAAGTTTTATAACTCCCATATAATTTATGATTTTTGTCCCCCAAAACTTAATGAATATTTAATATATTTATATGTATATTTACAATTTTATCCTCTCAACCCCTCATCAGTTTTGTAACTCTCATATAATTTATGATTTTGTTCCCCTCAAACTTAATGATCATTTAATATATTTAAGTATATACCTATAATTTTATCTTTTCACCCTTTCATTTTCTTTCTTCCTTTTATATTTATTTATTAATAATATATTATTTGGTCCCTCCAATATCAATGGTCAAGATCCATCATTGGTCTCATCTCAGGATTTTCGAAAACATAGCCTATGGAGTTGTACCTTCCCAACATAGAACAAAACTAGAAGAAAGAAGCAAAAAATGTGTTCATTAGATATGATGAGAATACATAAGCTTATAAATGGATGGATCTTATCAGTACAAGAGTAGTCATAAGTTAGGATGTCCAGGTTGATGAGATTAACGAGTGGAATTGGAGGGAGGAAGATGTGTCTGAGAACACTAGAGGGAGAGCTAGTGCATCCAAGAATATTAGAGGGTGAGTTGTTATACTGCCAGTTGCAAACAATTCGAAAGGCAAGGAGGAGGAACTACGACCAAGAATGAAAAGTTTACAAGACCTTTACAAGACAAACAACTCGAAAGGTGAGGAGGAGAAATTACGATCGAGAATGAAAAGTTTATAAGACATTTACAACACAACAAATGAGGTACATGTTGTATGTCTTTTGGCTGATACTAAAATTTAGTTTTGAAGAAATAGTAAAGGATGAGAGGTGGCGAGTTGCAATGGATGACGAAATCTGAGTTATAGACAAAAATGATACATGGGCGATGATTGAGCTATCGACCTATACTCGTCCAATTTGTGTAAAGTGGGTTTTCAAAAAGATGGTGAATGCATAGGAAGAGGTTGAACTCGGTTATTTGCAAAAGGTTACAAACAAAGAGAGGAAATATATTACGATGAAGTCTTTGCACCTGTAGTAGATTCCTCGAGCCTGGAATGAACGTATTGACATTTATTGTAAGGAAAATAATTTTGAACAATGTCCCTTTGAACACGATTTGTCCATAAGGAAGAATGGAGAATATATGATGTTCATCTCTCTGTATGTAGACAATCTCATATTCATGGGTAACAATTCTAGGGTTATCCAAGAGTTTAAAACTATTATGGTGAATGAGTTTAAATGACTGATTTGGGCTCGATGAGATTTTTTTTTTGGCTTGGAGATTAGGCAAGATAAAACATGGATCTTTGTATCCCAAGAAGTATATGCAAAGGAGACATTAAAAAAGTTGATGATGGTTGATTGTAGTTCGATTTCAACATGAAAACCGGGAACAAAACTTTCAAAGTTTGATGGAGAAAATCGAATTGATCCGAGTAGATATCAGATTTTGGTAGGGAGTATTTGATATCTCACGAGCATAAGGTTTGACTTGTTACTGCGTGTTGGTATTATTAGCATATTCGTGGAGAATTCGAGTTGTTTACATTGGAAGACACTTAAGCGAATACTAAAATACATTCGAGGAAAATATCTCTTAAACTATTATACACAAAGTCAGACAATTCCTGATTTGTTGGGTACTTAAATAATGATTGGTATAGAGACACAACATTCTCTTGTCTTTCGAATAAGTAGCCAATAATAATGTTGTCAACTTGTAAAGCCAAGTAAGTGACAACTTCGTGAAGTTTGTCATGTAGTATAATTGAATAATCTGTTGAGCTCGTTGGAAGATAAACAACTCGGACAATAATACATTGATAACAAGTTGTTGATTTGACTAAGAATCCAATTAATAAGAAAAAAAAAAAGAAACATATTAACGTTTGATTTTATTTTATCCCATAATATGTAAGAGAATGACATGTGTAACTTGAGCATGTGAGCATAAGTAATTGATGTTTCCGCAAAGTGATTGTCCATGATTTTGTTGGAAGAATGCAAGAAGATGCTTGGAGTAAGAAATGAAAGGAGTTTGGGCGCTCCCAAGATCGAATATTTTGGAGTTTGGATAACGGATACTTGACGAGCTTTCGAGCTTGGACAGTTGATGGAGGGGGCTCCTGAACTCGAACAAAAGGATAAAAACATTTAATTTCGGAGAGAATTTTATTAAAAAATTAAATATTAGTTAGAAACATTTTTGGTTTATAATGACAATTACAACGGTTCCTCTAATATAACTGTAAACACTCGTATAATTAAAACCATAAAAACTACTGTGTTCTCCCTGATACCACCGATTAATAAATATTGAGTTCCACCAAATTTTTTTTTTTTCTCAATAGCTAAGAGTCCCAACCTCTATATTAACACGTGAAACTCTATATATATATATAAATTTCTTGGCATCGAATTATCGGTACAGAAGTGAAGTTGAAATGTGATTATTATGTTGCATCAAAGTTGAGTTGTTGGTTGTTATGATGCAAAAGTAAATATACAGTATCTGTCTTAAGCTTCAAAAAACGACATCCATGTCTTTCTTTCACTCAATCTCCATGTCTATGTCTAAACTTTGAAGTAGAAGCAAAGAAAGAAGCATGGACCTAACCAATCATCTCCTCAAATATCAATTACTTCCACCCAATCCATTCTCCAACAATGGATACCGATTTCAGCTCCACCGTCGACACCTCTCGTCCCTTCACCTCCGTCAAAGAAGCCGTTGCCATGTTCGGCGAACGCCTTCTCCTCGGAGAAATCTACTCTCCCAACCCATTCTCATCCGACACTCCAATAAACAGAGAATCATCCTGGAGGCTGTCATCATCATCATCACCATCACCATCACCAATCAAAACTCACCAAGACAATGCCCACCTCGTTGATGTCATAAAGAAGCTGGAGGCGGAGCTTGAGAACACGAAGGGGGAGTTGAAGCTCCTCAAAGAAAGAGGCACCGAAACCGAGGTGGCGCTCGCAACGCTCAACGCCCAGCTTCACAAAAACATGTCCAAGTTGGCTCAGGCCGAGGCCGCCGCCGCCGGGAAGGCTGCCGCTGCCGCCACGCCGACCAAGACGGTGAGGTTCGAGATCAACGAAGATGAGAAGAAAAAGGAGGTGGTGAGAAAGAAAGAGGAGTCGCAGCGTTTGGGCAACATTCTGAGTCTGGGAGAAAACGACCATCTTTTCGGAACCAAAAAAACGAGGAAACACAAACCAATTATCCCTCTTGTTGGGGATTTCTTCTTCAAGCGAAAATCATCTTCCACTACTCATCATCACAATCCTCTTTATGCTTCTCCTTTTTAATCTCTGCATCACTCTGTTGTTTAAGGGATGGGATACGTATCTGTACCACTCTTTCTCTTCTTCTTTTTCGTGCCTTGGATTGTAATCGTTCTGTCCTGTGTTTGTAAAGATTGAACTTGCTTATACTTCTGACACCAATTGTGATATAATACATTTTGTTTTTGGAGTTAATTTTGTTTCGTTTAAGGAAAAGTTTCAAAATTGGTATCTATGATGTATCTTTGACTTAGTATATTTTCCTTTTATATTATGGTTTTATGTTGGTGAATCTGGTTGTTACGTACTTAATTGAATTTCAAATGACACGTTGGTATTAGTGGTCAATTTTAAGTTATTATTAAGGATAGAAATGCATAAAATATTGATACAAAAGTAATGTAACAAAATATTGATACCAAAACTAAGCTAATAGATGTAAAAATAGGTTTAGTCAGGTTGCAGAAATAGGTGATTTAAGAAAAAAAAAATTGGTGTAATAAATGAATCATATCTATTTTATTTTAATTTGTTTAAGTTATAATTTATATGAATTTATTTCATATAGCCGAAAATTTATGGATAGCTTGTTTTATAGAATATATTATTTTATTAATATATATATATATATATATATATATATATATATATTATAAATTAATTTAATTAGAATTTTAATATTTTAAAAATAAATATTAGAATAAATATTTAATAATAATTTATTTCAAAATCTAATAATTAAGATTAATTGTTATTTTAAATTAATAAAATACTAAAAATTAATAATGATAATAATGAGTTATTTTCAATTTTTATTTGAGATTGAATAGATGCATTTTTTTATAATTTATATATAAATAATTATATCTTAAATATAAATTAATTTTGTTAATAAAATTTTAAATTTTAAAATATATTTTTATTTAAATATTTGTTAAATTAATTGATTTTATACATGTTAATATTTGTTTAAAAATATTTAATTATGTTAAAATTGGTTTGTTAGCCAGTTAGTTTAACATAAAGTTAGATTAAAAATAAATTTCCGTTTTAAAATATAGATCATCATTATTTTTTACTTGATTCGGCTATTGGATTTGACCGTCTGATTTGATAATTTTGAATATAATTTTTGGATTAGCTTATTAGTTAGTAGAATATAATTTTTATATATTATTTTTTAAAAATACAACTTTAATTACATAATTAATTTTTATTTATTTATTAATTAATACTTAATTTCATAAATTACCTTTTTTATTATATTTATATATATATTAAAATATTTAATTATACTTAATAATTTATATTTAAATTATTAATATTTATAATTTAAATTATAATATTATAATATATTTGTATATTTTAATAATATAATAAAAAATATATAATTATACATAATATTATTAATTATACTTTTTTATTTTAATATATAATAAATATATTTTTTTAAAGCAAGTCAATCCACTTTTTCTTTCTTAATCCACCAAATTAATGAATTAAACAAAATAATTTAGTTAAATAAAGTTGTCAAAATTGATGGTCCAATTTTGGTTAGGACTAATAGACCAATTCTAGTGTGATTAATTTTTAAAAAAATATTAACATATTTTTATAAATTAACTAATTAAAAAATATTTAAATAAAAATAAAAAAATTATTTTAAAGATTATAATTTTATTGATAAAATTAATATTTATTTAAAATATAATTATTTAATATATAAATTATAAAATGATATATTTATTCAATTTTAAAATAAGAATTAAGAATTTAGTCTTTATTATCATTATTTTTTATTTAGAAATTATTAATTTAAAATAGTAATTAATATTAATTATTAAATTCTGAAAAAGTGATTATTAGATAGTTATGTTAATATTTATTCTTAAAATGAGTGAATTTTTTTCAACTTAATTTATAATTCATATATAATTTTTAATAAAATAATATTATTTTTATTTTTATTTAAAAAAATTATTATTTCATAAAATAGTCGTTTTATAAACCTATGCTTAACCTAACCTATGCTCGTATAGGTTATAACTTAAATAAACTACAACAAAATTAATTGATTCAATTTAGATCTTACTTTAATCTAGTATATTTCTCAAACGTTTTAATTTATTGGACTAAATTTATTTGGATCCTTATAAAAATGGAACCAAAATAAACCAAATAAATTTTGAAATTTGGACTAAATTTATTTGTATCCTTATAAAAATGGAACCAAAATAGACCACGATAACAAATTTTGAAAGGAGATAGACCAAACCTACTTTATTATCCTGATATTTACATTATATATATATATATTCAAATATTCTTTATGAAACGTGACAAGAAGGTAATAAAATCGAAATTATCATTTTTGAGTTGGCCCGAAATTAACAAATGGGCTTTTAAGGCCCAGAAAGAAGAGCCGTAACGTATTTTAAGAATCATATAAAATTATTTATTTGATAACACGAACACATATTTGTGGAAGGAAGAAAACTAAATCAAATCAAAGAGAAGAAGAAAACATTCTGTGGGAGAAGCTCTTTCAATCGGTTTGTTAGGTCGAACAATTTTCAAAGAAGAGGAACAGACACCACGAGGATGCAAGTTGTGGTGCTCAATACTCAATCCTGCTGCGGAGCCCCACAACTTCCTTCTTCTTCCCATCCCTCCGTTTCCAACAAGGTTTTGTTTTTTTTTTTTGGGATTATTATTCTGGAATAACTTTCTTCTTTTTTAACCTCCTGTTGCAATTTTTGCTTCGCAGGGAACCAGGTTCTTGGGTAGCCATGCTTGTTTCTGGAGGAAAGGCATCGTTGTGCGTTCTTCTGTTCGGATTCATTTACCGCACTCTACACGTAGCTTTGGTTAGTTTCTCTGAAAATTTACACTTTTCTAGATCCTTCTGTCAATCCAGTTTGTGAGATTCAAAGCTCTATACCTGGAGGGATTACAATTGCTGACTTATTTAACTTCAACGTAATATTCAAAAGCTTCTCTATGCCATGTTATCCAAGTGTGTGTGTGGTGGGGGGTTGAAGATTAGAAAACAAGAACTAAAAGCAAACAAATTTAATCTTAGTAAATTTGAAAATATTTTCTGCCGCCTTAGTTTGTCAATATTGTTTCCTTTATACAGATTTTTCGTTTATATGACAATTGGGAAATCGAATCTCATGCTAATTTTATGCTTGTACAGCTGTAAATTGTGTTGCTACTCCAAATCCAGCAGTGGAACTGCCATTAACTGCTGAAAATGTGGAAAGTGTATTGGATGAAATTCGACCATATCTCATTTCAGACGGTGGAAATGTGGCATTACATGAAATTGATGGCAATGTTGTGCGGTTGAAGCTGCAGGGTGCATGCGGTTCATGTCCGAGTTCTGTTACAACGATGAAAATGGGCATTGAGCGGCGATTAATGGAGAAGATCCCTGAAATAGTGGCAGTTGAACCAATAGCTGATGAAGAAACTGGTCTTGAGCTAAATGAAGAAAACATAGAGAAGGTTAGTTCTTTGTGCGGTCAAGATTATGTATATACTTCACTGGTTCTTCTGGATTATTCATATTTCAAATAATTATTTTTGTTGTTGTTTGTTGAGAAAACTTGTAGAATGTTTTCTTTTCTCTAATGGCAACACACAAGTACAGTGTGCACATACAGCAAGGGATTTGAGAGGGGAACAGTACATTATTGAGGATATCAATATGGAAGCATATAGTGATTTAATTGAACAAAAAATCACACAAGGAGGAAGAAAAATGCATAGTTTTTTTGTATTTCTTGGGATTTCTGTTACACAATACAGCTGAATACTTCTTACAAAAAAATAATGAATAATAAATATTGGTAACTATTATAAATTTCATTGTAATCGCGTTAGTTGATAGAAATCATGTATGAAATTCATAACATTTAGGAAAAAGTTACTCATTTCTCGTGAAGAACGCCTTAGTTATTTGTTGCAAGTTTAGTGAAAATTTACAGAAAATAAGACTTTCCAAGCAAAAAAACAGTTTAGATAGAAAGTAAACACTTCTCGTGACTCTCCTTCAATATGAGACAAACAATTGCATACGGAAGTATTACTTTAGATGTTACTCAATTCTGTACACTGTTTATTTGATGGATAGAGATTTCTGTTTAACTACTAGCGTTATATGAGGATTAGGCCTTATTATAAAGCCATGCATTTCAGTATTAAGAAGGATGCTTTATTCCATTAGGTTGTTAAACAGTAAATGTCGTTTTTCATTTGTTATATGCATAGCATTGTGATTATCTAGACGTGGTCTAAGATCATAGCAAGATTATGTTTCTTTTTATTGGTTTTAGAATTTAGGGATTAAGTTTATTGAATGTGTGGTACATCTGCCAATATTTGACATTCTTATTTACGTTATGGAAAGAAATGGGACAAAAAATGGACTTTATTCTATCTTTTTAAATCATTATATCGAGAATAACGTCATTATATCAAGTTAGACTTGTTCAGTTACTGTCTAAATGAATAATATTTGTGTAAAATTTCTGTAACATTTATATGACAGTGAAATGTTCAGAGTTTAATGTTTTATTAACTGGTTCAGGCTCTTGAGGAAATAAGGCCCTACTTGGTTGGGGCTGCTGATGGAACTCTTGAATTGGTGGCCATTGATGAGCCAATAGTAAAAGTCCGAATCACAGGTCCCGCTGCTAGCGTCATGACTGTGCGTGTAGCTGTTACACAGAAGTTGCGAGAAAAAATACCTGCCATAGCAGCTGTTCAGCTTTTATGATAGTTTAGTTCGAAACAAGAATAGAACTATCAAGGCATTCTTGTAATTTTTCATGTACAACACTAATAATAGAAATAAAGTGTTACCATGTGATGTATAGTATATGGTTTCAAATATATTTTTTTTATTTTTATGGAAATCGATACTCCCATGCTTTTGCAGTGGAGAAATCTTTGGGGAAGGTAGAGTGATCTTTTATTTATTGTTCTTTTTATTCTATTCTATAAAATTATTTCTTTATTTCTCTTTAATTCTTGATTCTTAACAAATTGGATCCGTCTATTGCATCTTTAACGATGATAGAGAACTGGGAAGGAATATTCGTCGGCCAATTGGTTGGATTATTTTATTAAACAAATATTTGAACTAAACTTGGTTAGATTTTAAATTAAGGTGTATTGAACATATAAGGAGATAAGGCTTCAAGATTTTGATAATGACTTAACAACAAATGACTAAAATACGTGAAGACTTATAATCATTTGTATTTAATTGTAATAATTCTGTTTTATTTGTATTTAATTGTAATAATTCTGTTTTGTCTTTTTGAGTTTGTAAAGTTAGAATTTAAGATAGTCGGTACATAGTTCATCATCTGAAAGTTCATTTTTATTAAAACTACTCTGTGATAATTGATTATCACTCAGGACAATCGATTATCCTACTTGAAAAATGTGTTTTTGAAAAGTCTGCTTGAATAATCAATTATCTGTGTTGATAATCGATTATTCCACTTAAATTTGGTTTCTGAAAACTCTGGAATAATCGATTATCTCAAAGGATAATTGATTATCCTGGTCCAAAACTTCTCCTCTGCAAAAATGGTTATGTGATAATCGATTATCACTTAAGATAATCGATTATCTACGTCTATTATGAGTTTTGAATTTCAAATTTGGACATATTTACGAAAACTCTTTTTCCAATACTTCAAGTTTCAAAAATCATTATTTCCCATACCGTTTTCTCTCTACTTAAGGTTCTCTAAGGCTCTCTGCAAAATAACAATCATTTTTCATACTAAAGTTAAGAGTTGTGATTGCTAGAGAACTTTTTGTAAGGAAGAAAAATGGGCTTTTAAAAACCTAGTATGGGCTAGAAGCGATAAGAATCACTGAGTGGATTTCTTGGTGGATTATGTGTTGTGTCGTCTCTAGGAAAAGTTGTTCATCCTTTGTGGATTCAAAAGTGTTCATCTCTTGTGTTACTCAAGAGAGGTGTTTTCTAATCCTTATCTATTTCAATTTGTAATCTGTTGTAAATTGTAATTATAGTGACAACGTTAATCCTCTTTTAGAGTGATTAACAACTGGACGTAGGGTCTTTTGATCCGAACCAGTATAAATCAACTGTATAATTTTCTTTCCTTTATCTCTTTATTTTACAAGCATTTTAATCGGTGAAATTTGGGAAAAATTTTCAAAACCCTAATTTTTTATAATAAACCAATTCACCCCCTCTTGGTTTTTGTCCCTAAACGCGAACATTCCACTGCGCGATTCTAACAAGTGGTATCAGAGCTTGCTTTGATAATCATTCAAATTTCGAAAATGGCCGGACAAAACCAAACATTTGCCGATGATGCTTCTATCAACAGGCCCCCACTTCTTACGGGGCAAAATTATCCATTTTGAAAAGTTAGAATGCAAATATTTTTGGAATCTGTTGTAAATGGTCCTTTTATTCCCAAAGTTATTGTAAATGATGTAGAAGAACCAAAACCATTTTCTAGATGGAAATCCCAATATGATGTTAGGGCTAGGAATATAATTTCATCTGCTTTAACCCTTAATGAGTTTTACAGGATATTTGTTTGCAAGAGTGTTCAAGAGATGTGGGAAATTCTAAGAGTAAATCATGAAGGAATCGATGATGTAAAAAGAGTACGGACAAATTCTTTGATACAAGAATATGAAATGTTCAGAATGCAAACGGGAGAATCAATTTTTGACGTCCAAAAGCGTTTCACACATATTGTGAATCATCTCACAGGGTTTGGTAAGACTTTTGATATTGATGAATTAAATGTAAAAATTCTTAAATCTTTGGACAGGAAATGACAACCAAAGGTGACTGCCATTACGCAGTCACAAAATCTTGTCACTATGACTATGACGGCTTTCTTTGGAAAGTTGAGAGAGCATGAACTTGAACTTGGAAGACTAAACGATGAAGAAGGTCAACATCAAAACCTAGCTTTCAAAACTAAAGTTTCTAAAATCAAGAAAAAGAAGGAAGAAGAAAGTTCCAATAGTGAAGAGAATGGAAACTTAAGCCTTATGATTAAAAAATTTACAAAGTTCATGAAAGCTAAAGGGAAGCAACATTTCAAAGGTAAGGGAAAGGTAAAAGAAAGTTATTTTTTAAGTTTTAAATGTTATGGTTGTGGTGAAACAGGGCATGCGAAATCTGATTGTCCAAACAAGAAAAGTGATGATCATAAAAGGAAAGAATTTTTTCAAAAAGAAAGCTTATATAGCTTGGGATGATAGTGACTCAAGTTCAGATTCTAGCGATTCGGAAATTGAAGCAAATATTTGCTTAATGACAAATGATAATATTTCTTCCGACTGTGAGGTAAGTGATTCTGACTGTTCTTTAAGTGATGATGAAAATGACTATGATGTTTTACAAAATGCATATCAAGAACTATTTACTGCTTTTAAATATTTGAAACCTGAATATAAATCTTTGAAAAAGAAGTTGAACAAATCAGAAAAAAAAGTAGAATCTTTAAAATCAAAAATAGTGATTTTAGAGGAAAAAGAAAATAAACAAATAGAATGTGCATCATGTAAAGAATATAAATATGATATTGATATTCTTAGATACTTACTTGATAAAGCTAAGAAAGAATTAAGTAACAATAGTAAGGATGAAGTCATTGTGCAATCTCAATTAAATTGTCATGTTCTATTGAAAAAACTTAAAAATAGAACCCGAAGGGTATGGGTTGAAAAATGATCTAAATCTTCTAAAAATAAAGTTGTATCTTTTTGAAGAATTAAATCTAATGATTGCTTCTATTGTATGAAATATGGACATACATCTAATAGGTGTAAAATTAAGCATTTTGGAGTTCCAAAGGGAAAATATGTTGGGTTCCTATAGTTAAATTATTTGATTGTCTCTAACCCCAAGGACCCAAAAGTTATGGGGACCTAAGATTATTATGTTCTTGTTTTGTAGGAAACTTCCAAATCCAAGAAATCTATGTGGTATCTTGACAGTGGGTGTTCAAGACACATGACTGGAGATAAAAAGAAATTTGTGAATTTCAAAACAAAGGAACAAAGATATGTAACCTATGGAGACAATAATAAAGGAAGAATACTTGGAACCGGAAATATTGGTGGTGCAAATACCTTGGAGATAAAGGATGTGCTCCTTGTTGATGGGCTAAAGCACAATCTCCTAAGTATAAGGCAACTTTGTGATAAAGGATGTAAGGTAATTTTTGAAAGTAAGTTTTGCACCATTCATTTAAAGGATTCTGAAAATATAGCATTAAAAGGTATTAGGCATAAAAATATTTATTTGATTGACTTGGATTGTGTATCTAATGCTAATATAACATGCTTAGTTGCTAAAGAAGAAAATTCATGGTTATGGCATAAGAGAGCGGTTCATATAAATATGCATCAATTAAACAAACCAATATCAAATGACTTAGTTGTTGGTTTGTCTAAATTAAAATTTGAAAAAGATAGATTATGTGATGCATGTCAAAAAGGTAAACAAATAAAATCATCTTTTAAATATAAAAATGTTATTTCCGCATCAAAACCTTTAGAACTATTACATTTAGATTTATTTGGTCCATCTAGGATAAAAAGTTTTGGTGGAAATTACTATACTCTTGTAATTGTTGATGATTTTTCTAGGTTTACTTGGACATTTTTCCTAACATTGAAAAGTGAAGCGTTTAAGGTCTTTAGGAAGTTTGCCAAGCAAGTTCAAAATGAGAAAGACTTAAGAATCAAAGTGTTAAGGAGTGACCATGGCGGGGAATTCCAAAATGAATCTTTTGAAAATTATTGTGAAGAAAATGGAATTTTGCATAATTTTTCTGCACCTAGAACTCCCTAACAAAATGGTGTAGTAGAAAGGAAAAATAGGTCACTAGAGGAACTTGCTAGAACATGTTAAATGAATCAAATGTTCCTAAATACTTTTGGGTTGATGTTATAAGTATTGCATGTTATGTATTGAATAGAATGCTTATTAGGTCAATCATAAAATTAACTCTTTATGAATTGTTAAATGGAAGAAAGTCTAATGTTTCACATTTAAAAAAATTTGGTTGTAAATGTTTTGTCTTAAATAATAGAAAAGATAACTTAAGAAAATTTGACGCAAAAGTCGATGAGGTAATTTCTTAGGTTATTCACTTTCTAGCAAAACATATAGAGTATTCAATAGAAGAACCTTGAATATTGAAAAATCTGTACATGTTACCTTTGATGAAATTGTAGATCTTGAGGGAAATCCTCTTGAGTCAAATAATGAATATGCAGGTGATGATGAATACATAATAGAAGCTCTAGAAGAAATATACTTGAATGAGAATGAGTCATCTCAACCAACTGAATTGACAAAAGAGTGACAATCACCAAGAGGACTTTCAATGGAAAATATAATTGGTGATATTTCAAAAGGGGTAAGCACTAGAAATATGACAAATTTTTGTATGTCTGTAGCTTTTGTTTCACAGATTGAACCCAAAAATGTTGAGGAAGCACTCAAAGATGACCAATGGTGCATTGCAATGTAAGAAGAACTCAATCAATTTGAAAGAAATCAAGTCTGGGAATTAATTCCAAGAAAAGAATCCCATCAAATTATTGGAACAAAATGAGTATTTAGAAACAAACTTTATGAAGATGGAAATATAACAAAGAACAAAGTCAGACTTGTTGCCAAAGGATACTGTCAAGAGGAAGGTATTAATTATGATGAAACTTATGCTCATGTTTCCAGGTTAGAGGCTATACGCCTACTTCTTGCTTATGCTTCATTGATGAAATTTAAACTATATCAAATGGATGTTAAAAGTATATGTGGAACAACCCCTTGGATTTGAAGATTTAAAATATCCTGATCATATTTTTAAATTAAAGAAAGATCTTTATGGTTTGAAAAAAGCTCCTAGGTCATGGTATGAAAGGTTGAGTGCCTTTTTAATTTCAAATGATTTTTCTAGAGGAAAAATTGATTCTACTTTATTTATTAAGAAATTAAAATAACATATTCTGTTAGATCAAGTATATGTTGATGATATTATCTTTGGATCAACTGATAATTTCTCGTGTGAAGGATTTGCTAAGATAATGCAGGGTGAATTTGAAATGTCAATGATGGGAGAATTAACCTTCTTTCTTGGACTTCAAATTAAGCAACTTAAAGATGACAATTTTGTGTCACAAACCAAATACTGCAAAAAGATTCTCAAGAAATTTGAAATGGATTCTGCAAAAGCTGCACACACTCCAATGGGAACATCTTGCTATCTAGATAAGGACGAATCAGGTTTGGAAATAAATCAATCTATGATAGGTTCACTATTATATTTAATTGCAAGTAGACCTGATATCATGCAATATGTATGTGTGTGTGCTATATTTCAAGTGTGTCCAAAAGAATCTCATCTAACTGCAGTCAAAAGAATATTAAAATATTTAAAAGGAACTACATGATTTGGTTTATGGTACTCATCTGAAGCTTCTCCTAGTTTATTAGGTTATTATGATGTTGATTATGGATGTTGTAAAGTAGATAAAAAAAGCACTAGTGGTACTTGTCATTTATTAGGATCATTCTTAGTTTCATGGCACTCTAAGAAACAAGCTTGTGTTGTTTTATCCACAACTGAGGCTGACTATATTGCAGCTGATAATTTTTGTGCTCAAATTCTATGGATGAAGCAATAACTAGAAGATTATAGTATTTTTCTAAATGACATTCTTTTAATGTGTGATAATATAAGTGTAATTAATCTCACAAAGAATCTTGTTATGAATTCTAGAACCAAACACATTGAGATTAGGCATCATTTTTTAAGAGATCACATTTCTAAAGAAAATTGTAAAATTGAGTATATAGACACAAAATATCAGTTAGCAGACATATTTACCAAACATTTTCCCAATGATAGAGTCTATGATCTTAGAAGAGACTTAGGAATATTAGAAATAATCTAAACTCTGCTTAATTGTAAAATCTTTTGATTGAGATTAGAGATTCTATGTTTGCATTGATTGAGGGGGAGTTGTTTATTTTTCTATTTAATGCACATGTTGAGGGGGAGTTTTTATTTCTTTTGATAATAATAAAAATAGGGGGAGAAAATATTTTAAAGCCTGATATGTTTAATAATAATAATGTTGTCTCGCATGTTTAATAGTTTTGTTAGTTGTGACAGTAAAAACAGATTATTATCAAAGGGCTTTAAAGCAAATTTTGATCATCATTAAAAAGGGGGAGATTGTTGAACATACAAGGAGATAATGCTTGAAGATTTTGATGATGATTCAAGAACAAAGGACTTAAAGACTTGAAAACTTATAATCATTTGTATTTACTTGTAATAACTTTGTTTTGTCTATGAGTTTGTAAAATTAGAGTCCAAGATAGCCAGCACATAGTCCATCCTCTAAAAGTTTATTTTTATCAAAACCACTCTATGATAATTAATTATCACTCAGGGTAATCGATTATCCTGCTTGAAAATGTGTTTTTGAAAAGCTTGTTGGAATAATCGATTATCTGGGTTGATAATCGATTATCCCACTTAAATTTGGTTTCTGAAAACTCTGGAATAATCGATTATCTCAGAGGATAATCGATTATCCTAGTCCAAAACTTCTCCTCTGCAAAAATGGTTCTGTGATAATCAATTATCACTTAAGATAATCGATTAACTACGTCTGTTATGAGTTTTTAATTTCAAATTTGGACCAATTTACGAAAAATATTTTTTCAATACTTCAAGTTTCGAAAATCATTATTTCTCAGACCCTATTATCTTTACTGAAGGTTCTCTAAGGCTCTCTGCAAAATAACAATTATTTTTCATACAAAAGTTAAGAGTTGTGATTGCTAGAGAACTCTCTGTAGGGAAGAAAAATGGGCTTTTGAAAACCTAGTGTGGCCTAGAAGCGATAAGAATCACTGAATGGATTTTTTGGTGGATTGTGTGTTGTGCCGTCTCTAGGAAAAGTTGTTGTCCATCCTTTGTGGATTCAAAGGAGGTGTTCATCTCTTGTGTGACTCAAGAGAGATGTTTTCTAATCCTTATCTATTTCAATTTGTAATATGTTGTAAACTGTGATTATAGTGACAACGTTAATCCTCTTTTAGAGTGATTAATAACTGAACGTAGGGTCTTTTGATTCGAACCGGTATAAATCAACTGTGTAATCTTCTTTCCATTATCTCTTTACTTTACAAGCATTTTAATCGGTGAAATTTGGGGAAAATTTTCAAAACCCTATTTTTTTATAAGAAATCAATTCAACCCCTCTTGGTTTTTGTCCATAAACGCGAACATTCCGCTACGTTATTCTAACAATGTGAAATTTAATTAATTCAAACTAATATTTTATTTTATAATATGATTTGGATCAGGTTTAGCGATTTTATTATGATAAAATAAAAATAAAAACATGTAAAAATTTTAAACATTCTTTTAAAAAAAAAAAGGTTAAACATTTTATGATAAGAAATTGTCTAATAAAGAGATTTTGTTAATAATAATTATGATATTGATAATTTCAACTCCTTTTGATATATATATATATATATATATATATATATATATATATATATATATATATATATAAATATAAATTAAATAATCTTATAATTAAAAACAATACAGATTTATTATTATATTTAAAAAAAATCAAACCGTAAATAAGTCTGTAACTTATTTTTTAAAATTCATGATTTTAAATATTTAACATTATATTTAAATATAAATAATTGGGTTTGAAGAATGCTTTTTAAATCCTAAATAAATCTTTCGAGAATAGATCTAAACACTTAAAAAAGAGGTTTTGATAGGTTTCAATTCTTTAACCAATTTACAGATTTTTCTTTTTTCTCGATTTTTAACATCTATATGATAGCATAATTAAAGACTAATATAGACTACATCAAGTATTAAAAACATGACACCATCATTTGTTGAGGCCAATCATATTAACAAATGTGAAAAATGAAGGAAGAAAAGGGAGAGCAGAAGGTCTAAGGAAGACGACGACTTTTTTCCTTGTTTTTAGATCAAGAAATTTGAATTTCTTGCATTTGAAGAAACCAAAAATAGGGAAGAAAAATTAGTAATTGAAAAGATTGAAGTAATTATATGGAGGAAGAAGTTTATCTTCCTATGAAGAGGGAGAAATGCAACAAAAGCGAAATTTTCAGTAAAATGAAAAGAAAGTGGGTTTCGGAGAATTTCTCAAGAAGCAATAGAAGACTCAACAATCAAGGTGGGTGAAACCTTAAAGATGTTCGAATTTTGGAAGACATATTTGTTGGGTGAACCTTTATCATGGATCATTGTTACACCAATAGAGTTAAAACTGAGACAAAGCATAACAATTACATGTATTTCTTGTTTTTCAAGAATTTTTCTCCTCTCATACGCGAAGAAAAATTACGCAAGAAAAAAGAATTGTAACAGAAATGATTATGTTTAATCAATTATATATAAATTATATCATGAAAACATAATTATATTATAAATTTTATTTAAAAAAAATATTTTCTAATCAATCAAATCAATATTCTTTTTATAATATTTTTATTTCTTTTTTATTTTACTTTTTAAATATTTTTCTCTTAATCTAAATTTCATTTTTCATTATTTTTCTCTACCTTCTTTTTTGCCTCCCTCAAGTCCGATCCTCAATCCAGACAAGGGCTAAAAGATTTGGTTTGTTATACAGACTTCTATCTCGTCCCCGTCCACCACCACCCAAGTGGAAATTCTACCGCTCAGCAGAGTAAGAAGCTACCTTTGGCAATGTGTACATTAAATACAAAAATACAAGCATAATTATTTAAAAGATCATTTTAAAAGACAATTGCGCAAAGCTTAAGCAGTAAGATAAATTTACTAAATCTTATTTTTCATAACAAGGGAATAGTTGCGATCATTTTTTCTTCGGGAAGCCTCAATAAACCGTTGAAACTGCAAACGGTGTAATTGACATTTAAAAAAAAAAAGTAAACAAGAAATGTAAACTGCATTACTCGATGTTTTCACTATAATATAACCAAACAGATCCCCTATCAATCTCCCTAATACTAGCATCCGCTGGATATCTTGACATAATAGGTTTGTCATATCTAAACATATTACAACAAAATTGAAGTTCTACTCAAACCGAAAGCGACATTTGATGGATATGAATTCCAGGAATGATATTCAGCTAAAGATTTTAGAATGACAAATTGATGTGAGGAAAACAAAAACAATCCAAAAAACCAGAGCAAGAAACTCACTACTCGGGTGCCCTTCATTTTGGCTTGCGGTGCTTTCGATTTAAGAAACGAGGAAAAAAATTGGTGCTAATGTTGCAGGCCATCCTCCTAGATGTTATCCGCCAATCATACGCCTGTATATCCGTATTAATATTAATGACAGTAAAGTTTGATCAGTTTATCAGCACCAGCTGTAAATAGCCATGGCTGTCTAGGGTGAAATTTACAGTCCAGTATCCCTGCAATGCAGAAAGCTTCCAAGTAAGATAAAGAAATATAAAGCATATAAGTAATCATTCTCAAACGCATTGTCAGATAACAATATGTAAAATGGGAAATACATCAAACACGTACTCAAGGTTGGTTTATCAAACAATGGTGGTGGTAATCATGTCAATAAATTATATTACAAAAACACCATTTGGTGTAAAGGTGAACACTCAGGCCAATCATTTAGTTGGAAGGTTGGACTAATCATTCAAACATTGTGCATATTTTTCCCTTTCATTGGCTACACTAATGAATCAATCATCTAGACACCAACATATGAGGACACCAAAGCAGCAAGTAGCATCACGTTTATCCCATTATAAAAATCCAATATTTAGGATATTTTGATCATACCACCATGTACTGTCCTAAACTGATTTTATACTTTTCAAATGCTTGATTTGGTTTTCTTTCCCTCGGTAGACAAGGCTACAACAACTTGGCTCCTCTGATCCTACTATCTTAAACAGATTTTTGATAGTTAAAACGCTTGACTTTAGTTTTCATGTTGGTCTAAAACTTTTCCCAAAACATTGGATCTCAAATTTATTAACTTAAAAAAATATCATAAACAACCAAAATCTGACCTCTCCCATTTGAGCTGGCATGGCCTCGAAGAATTTCCAAAGGAACAATAAGGGGATTTTGATTGAGATCAGAGTAAACCATTCCATGAAAAACATATGCAGTGCAGTCATCTGAACATGAAGCAAACAAGGGATACGAGCGATGAAAGATGACATTGTTGATGTCTTTTGGGTGACACCTGCAACAATCAGGTTATTAAAAATAATCCGTGTCTAGACCTTAAAATACAGAAATGAGGTTTCTTACCAAATTGTTGCAAAATAACAAATCGCTCATTAACCAATACACAATCAAACCATAGTTTTTTTTTTATGTTTACACCCTGTTAGTTTAGTTTTTTCAAAATAATGATTTTTTTAGCTATATATACAAATTGGGCTTGCTAACACAAAGGGAACCCGTCATGTAAAAAATTCCAAACTTCAAACAATAACCTGTAGAAATTAACAGGAAATACTGTTTTAATAAAGAGGGCTATTACCATAATATAACATAACATATGCTGACTCACTCAGTTGCACAGCTAATTTTCTAATGTGCGCATGTATATGACCACACAAATTAGTAAAGACAAGTACCAAGGTATAGTTTCAAAATACATATAGAACTTCCCCATGGACTCTCAATTCAATCAACTTCTTTCTGTTTCTGCCTTAAGGTAATTTATTCCTCCATCCAGAAAGCTTTATAGCTCATACTATAAATAATATGTTGTGCATTGGCAAGCAGAGAATATCTATGGCACAAAAAAATATTACCGCATTGCTTTCAATTAGCAAAAGACTTACTTGAGAATTTTATATGGTTTAGACGAAAGGTCCATATCAAACCAACACATCTTCCCCTCTTTGCTACCCACAATTAAATTATCACCTGCAAGGAGTGCATACAGACAAACAATTATGATGTGTAATTTTTTGTATTTATGAGTAGAAAAGGAACTGATTACAATATAACTTTAAAACAATAATAATCATACCTCCAGGATGAACTGCAATAGATGAGGCTTCTCGAAGCCCAGTATCAAGCTTTTTTATGAGCTTAGTCTTTAACAAATCATACACACGGACAGTCTTTTTTGTACAAACAAAGAAGATGGAACGGGATGGATGGAAGGTTGACCTAACAGCAAGTCCATGTAACTTGAAAGGAAGTCTTTGTGTAAGCTTCTTGGATAACTGGTGTATCAAAACTGCTCTTGACTCACGTAAAGAAATTGTCAAGGAAAAAACCAGCGATCCCTTAGTTCAGTCCATAAGACTTGTATTCCTCTAAGTTTCATTTCATCCACTTAAGATAACAAATTCAGTATAGTTTGTTTTCAGTAAGTTCCATGGATAATGTAAACACATCCCTTAATGATGCATGACATGCAATGGGTGGAAGGACACGCCAAATAGCACCTCAAGTCTAAATGGTTATTATTATGCTAATTAAACATGTCAAAAGCTAATCATGCCTTGTGCTGTGTTGAACATAATAAGACTATATATTGCAGTAACATATGTGTAATGCAAGGGTGTGCACATTTTTGTGCATAGACCCAATAATAAAAAAGTTAATAGTATAAAAAATAATATATTCATATACAATCATAACCAGAGACATGTAGTCATTGTTGTAAAGCAACAAATCAATGAATAATGAGGTATGCATAAATTGCTCATAGGAAGCACTCAAAAAGGATATCTGTTGGCATCACTGTGGAAAAGTAGTCACCTTTCCGGTGCCATTCAACAGCAGTAACAGTCTGCAAAAACACATCTACAGATGTTTAATCGAACTACAAAATATCAACTAACAACCAAAAATTGAAAATGGAGACAAATATGAAAATACCTTGAAGTGCCTTAACCTTAAACCCACATGTTTGTCATCTTTAAGCCAGCTTACACTAGGCGTTTTATCACCTGCTAGCTCAGGCAAGGTTAGAAAATAATAAACCCACCAGTATGGCACATAACAAAATCATTAGCATTGATACAAATAATAAGTGAATATTCACCCATGTGACCAGTTTAAATTTTATGCTGATCCCCATAGGCCAATTTGAGAATTGGGATCTCTTAGAGCTTTCGTTTGAATGTTTAGATTAAAACCAAATATGTGACAACTGCACTGACCAGAGTCGTCTGATGCTGTAAGTGAGTCAATGTGGAGAAGCTCCTTAATCCGGTTCTGCACTTCTTCATCCCCCAAATTGGTGTTCAGTAGAAGTACATCCTGTCCCCTAAATCAAATATCTACCATTGGTTTATTTTCACAATTAAGTCATATATATAATAATAAAGAAGCAAACATTAAGAATTTTACAGACCAAAAAAAGTATATGATAATATAATAGCCAATAAAACCAGACTTACGCAGAAACAGCTAAAATATGCACATTGGGCAGAGGATTCCAGGAAACACAGCTAACAGTTTCACCAACCTCCCACCGCTTAAGACATCTGCCAGTTTCAACCTCCCAGACACGGACAGTTCCATCACTTGAACCTGTGCAGATAACAGAAAAATGAAATGAGAGGCCCATCTCCACCCTATGTAAATGAGACAGCAATATTTTATCAAACATTCATACCCGAAGCCATCCATTGTCCTGAAGCTTCAACTGAGATTGATGTAACAGCATCTTCATGGCCTTTATACTCAATATAGCATGTTATGGGATAAGGCTTAAGCTCCTTTCGACTAGGAAGCTTTGGCTTCAAAGATTCAGGATCAATATCAAGCTAGAATACAGAAATAAAAAATAAAGTTAATGAATTATACCAATTGTATTAGATTATACACACATTCGTGGGGTGAAAATAAAATCAGTAAATTAGTTCTTAGATATAGATATTTCACTTACGCGCTTTTTCCGAACTCGGGGGCACAAGTACAGATCCAAACAACGTTCAAAGGAGTCCTTCATAGCATTCTCATATGCAGGGATGCTTCTCATAGATGTAAACCTGACAAGTTATTTTATTAGCTCAACATCATAGAAAGGAGTGAGCACAAATGTTTTCTGTGAAATCAAAGTACTTTTTTGGAATAAACTTTGGTCGGTCTTCCTCAAACATCAACTGATAAGAATTTATCTCTTCTTGGGTTGGAATGTATTCCAGAGGAGGATTATATGACTCATCATGGCCTACAAAGCAAAATTTTATTATTAACAATGAAGATGCTTCAAAATCAAAGGCAAAACAAATATCATCTAGTAGTAAATTTTGGAACTGCAAAATGCAAGTCACATTTAATACCAGGTAATTTCTGCTTTGGTGCAGGAATGTAAGCCAAATGATTTGCTTTTTCTGTTGAACCAGAATCATCTCCCCACAAGAGATATGGACCATCTTCTTCTTTTGGCTTGTCAAAAGTAATTGTCCCCTTGCGAATTGCTCTAACATACTGTACAACCTGTAGAAACATGGAAGTGTATGAGTGATAAGAAAAAACAATCAGCTTTCATTCTCTACCCTGAATATCTCCACAGTAGTAAACACAGGAATGGTTACCTTTTTAGCTTCCCACTTTGAAGGAATAAACCTTCTTTTTGGTTCAGGTGCATTAGACAATGGATGCTTGGAATCTTCCCATTTATACCAGTCAACATAATCCTGGATATTACAAAGAAGAGATGAATTTGAGAACAAAACTGTGCACACTAATTGTACTTAAAATTGTAATCAACTTCAGTGCATAAAGGATTCAAAAATGATGGAGTAAATATATACCGGATATGGATCAAAGTCTGAATGTGGTGCCTGATTCTTGAGCAGTCTACGGACAAGTTTGATTTCATCTTTTGTCAGCTCAACAACCTCATCATTGTACTCATCATAGATCTTCCGCCTTAATGTATAAGAGTGCAGACAAATCAAAGATGTTTTCTAGAAGGAAGTAACATTAATAAACTAGAAGGATTACCCCCCACAGTTATATGCGTAATACTAATAACAATAAGAAAATGAAACCACTCAAATAATTTCACAACAGGAATCATGCAAAATCAAGATGTGCCACCTTTGTGTAATCCAATCACAAAATACCATGGTCATAATTATCTTGAAACCCATTACTCTTCAAGTAATGATAACAAGTAAAGTCTTTTCTCATTGGTGGGATTGGCTAAAAATCCAAATGCCACATTTATGTTCTGTGCAAAATCAATTACAAAATGAGACCTTTCAATTGTCAATCCTTTGTGATCATGTTTTACATAGAGTTGCTTTGCTATCAATCTACCTCTCAAGTCACAATACTATTCCCCATGTGATCAACTGTTCTAACTGGAGCCTGCCTCTACTAAGTTATGTAAATTGGGCTGTTGACTAGTTAGTTAACCTTTTATTAGAAGAAAATAATGCAATAATGGAAATTGAAATGAAGAAAATAAGTAGTGCAGATATATGAAACTAACCAATTCTTAGAATCGTCGACATTTGCAAGAAATGAATCCAACTTGTCTTGTTTTTCCTTTTTCTTAATCTTCTTGCCCTTGATGTCGTATCCAATATGAGGTTCATCTTCATACCATTTCAAAGGTACATCTCCGATGGTGTTTCGAGGAGCCACCTATGAAAGAGACACAAATGAAGTAAGGAAAAATCAGCTTCATAGAATGAAGCAAAATCGAATGAGTTTAGCCTGTGTTAGAATACAATGACGGTGATCACCTCATCCTCGGAGGAGTCACTCTCAGCTCCTTCCTGATGGAGGTCAGAGCTCTCACTTCCACTGTCCTCACCATTGGCAATATCCTGCCACGATTGTTTCTACGCATATTAGTTATGGTACCAGCAACACCCAACAACAACAACAACAAAAAATACATTCCTTCTAGCTAAGTATGCTAGACTATTAAGAACAATAAGTGGTTTACCTCGCCTAGAGAAGATTCTTCTGCAGCTTCTAAATCCCCGGAGACACCACTTTCAGGGGAACCATCTTCTAATTCAGATTCAGATTGAGAATCCAGAGAGTCAGAAGATTCGTCGCCATCTGCAGAAGAGTCCTACAAGCAGAATACGCGAGTGCGCGTCTAGCATAAGTATGTAGCTACAGTTAAACAAATTTAAATGAATTCAGAGTCCCTTGAGGTGAGTACCGCGTAGTCAGAGTCGGAATCGGATACCGATGAAGAAGGAACCTTCTCAGATGGAAATGGAGCTTCATCGTCGACCTCGTCTTTCGTCATGGTCTTCTTCTTCCCCTTCATCTTCAAAGGTAGGGTTTTGTTTGAAGGAGGGAAAGGGTTTTACGGTTGGTTACTCAACCAGCCGCAATTTTATTTCTTCCACTTCTTTGTTAAGCCCAATATGCATAAAATATGTACTTCAAAAAAAAACTGTAACCTAGGCAAAAGTATACAAACAAATAATTGTAATTTTTTGCGAAATTTCATAAATATTAATATAATTGATTTTATATTTTATATATTGTTTTTATTCGCACTTGAAAAGGGTAACAAACCCACTAAATATATCTTATTTTCTCTACAATGATATTTAAGAAAACTATTTGTTTTATAATTTTTAATAAAAATATATATATAAATTAGACTATAATATAAATTTGTAATCAAATGAATAAGTTTTTAATATATAATTACTTCTTGTGATATAAAAGATATATTTATAATTTGTGAAAAGTTGTATAAATTATAATATAAGCTTATTTTAATTATTGGTATTATTTAAAAAAAATACTAGAAAGATAGAAATAAAATAGAATAATTTGAGACGTCAAGAGAATTTTTTGACAAATTAGAATGACAGTACATGAAATGTACTCACTGTGCGGGGCTGAATCACACATATCAGAAGACCTTAATTATCATCACATCAAATTAAAGTACATATCTATGAAAAATGTTTGCTTTAAATCATTATATTTTTTATTGATAATAAATAAGAATGATCGCATTTACATTCACTTTAGTTTTTTTTTTTTATGGTTTATGATCGCTTATAAGTATTTTTTTATATGCATGATTAAAAGTCGACCACAACTAAAAAATTAAGGCTCGGTATGATTATTTTGAAATATAAAAGTTTAAATATATTAAAATTGAAAAAACATATTTATAAAAAAACTTAAAATATCTCATAATTATATATATTACAAAAAATAGACAACAAATATTTTTTTAACTATAACTAGAAATGATTTTTTTTTCAAAAAGAGAAGACAAATAAAAATAACTTTTAAATAACGAAAATTACAAAGAATATATATATAAAAATCATAATATTTTAGGTTGACATTACCAGAGGTGTTTGATGCATATGATATTTAAACGTGAGATGTAACATTACAAAAACTAAAGCACATTTGTTTACATGACAATATTGAAGCACAAATAGCAAAGCTACCAAAAAAAAAAAACTCGTTAGATATATTTCTTCGGTGGGCGCTCCTACGAGCATCTAAGATCATATGCATCAAACATTATTCGAAAGATGGACAACAGATTTAGGTCACAAATAAAAGATTAAAATTACACTGAAGCAAAATCTCACAGCAGTTAAACTTAAAACATAAGATAGATGATACAGGCTTGCTACAAAATTTTCAATCTAAAAAGCCATGTGGAAATAGGATTCCTCTATGCATACCAGCTAAAACTGATTATTAGTTATCTACGTCCTTGGTATACTTCTTTTGCAGCTTTCACCTTAGATTTAACGTTTTCTGCTTTGGCAGAATCGGAAAACGGAACATCCACAAGTGACTCCATGAATTGCGCGTAAATGGCTACAGCCCAAGTTCAGATAGGAGCTGACGCCATCTCGGAGTTTCTTCATCAAAAATATAGGTCAAGGGTGATATAAGAACTCCACTGCCTCCAATCTGTTGCATGGTAACGAAACCATGACAATCATAGATGAACAAGAAAAGTTTATTTATATGCGAGTAAAAGTGCCAAGCATTGTATTTTGCAAAGTATAAAGCCACATGATAAGCAGAATATTTAATAAATTCAAGAATTTTCTGGTGAAACTCGTAGTTGGCAGCTAGCCAATGATAACAGAAATCAATCAATCATATAGACAAATCCAAAAACTTTAACATTAGTTCAAAAACTCACCGCTCTCAGTTGTTGTATAGACTTGTACAGTGCCTTCTTAGGCACGCATATGACTATGGCATAATAGTCCGCTGTTACCTTCCCATCACGCTTGCAGAAAACAGGACTTACAGTGGGTCCCTGCAGACAGGTAATCAAGAGCGTTTCTTTACAATTTGGAAAGAGTTGTGACAAAAGATGTATAATTGCATCAGACTGAGAGATAATCGCAAAGAGAAAAACATACAACTCAATTTATTATTATTATAATTATAAAAAGATTCAATTAAAAAAAGAAATCAATAGTATATTTTTAAATGGAAATGTCCGAGAGTTGTTTGTTAAAAAAAGTTATCAAACTTTCTTTTTCCATCAGATTTTGCTAACGTTAAGACAATAAAGCAAATACTTCACTTCATATCACACCTGCAAACCAGCTAATGATGGTTGACTCAGTATTCTCTCGGCCACTTCCTCTGCACTGCTTCCCCTCATGTTTGCAGTAACCTGTCAAGTCAAGCATTAGAAAATGGAATTAAAATAAAGGCAGATGATGGTGGAGTTAGGGGAAATGAGAATTATAAACTATGCACCGTGAACTGCCCAATCGCCCTCAGATGTGCTTCCAATCTCTCAAGCATCTCATGTGTTGTTTCAAGTACTCCTTTCCGTTGTATCATTGATTTCCTGCTTGCAATAAGAACAGCCTGAAGAGCATTCAATTGTCAGAGCAAGACAACCTGACAATGGAGAATACAGAAGCAGATTTCCCATGCCTAGTTCTTTTTAATGTAAAACCAACAAATCGTGATAGTCAAGGTCAGAGAAGTTAACAATTGCTAACCTGGCTTTCCAAAACAACTCCACCTTTGATTTCCTTCAAGTTGTTTTCTTTCAGTGTGGTCCCACTACTTACAAGGTCCAAGATAGCATCAGCTATCCCCATCTAAGTAGAACAAGACAAACAATTATTTGGATTATAAATAACACATCCCGCATAAATGACAGCAGTATCAATAAAATGATCATGCAGTAATTGATACTTTATTTCAGGTGCACGGACCTGAGAACACAAGCAGGGGAATAATAAAATGGGTAGAAATTTTGTCTGTAAAGGGGATATAATAACTACAAAAGGATTTTGTCATTTGCACCGTGAAATGGTTAAAATTCTAACTGGAAATCACAGTATTAGATGCTACCACAGAAAGAACATCCCAGTAGAGTGCAATCCCAACAGACCTTTGGCCCAGAAGTTAACCCACAGGTTACATCCCACACCAAACCTCAGCATAAAACAGAAATTGGTAATTTGATCAAATTTCAAAATTCAACGAAGCACAGCCGATTTTTAAAACCTTCCTCATTCTCTTGTAACAGAATATGCAAAAACAAAATCAGGTTGGCCATGCAGTAACATAACTCTCGAGTAATGCTGTCATTAAACTGCACACTTTAATAAATATTGGTCACGTTGACACACACACCTTACCAATGGGAAAGCATAGATGGGAAACAACAAAAGCATATAGATATAATAAATTTTGCATTAAAAAAAAAAGCATAATTTTTAGGGACAATTAAAAAAATGTATAATTTAAGCCACTAAACGCAAATCAGTGACAGCTCTATGCATTTCTAGCAACAATTAGCCAGGCATAATGTATCTGCAGTTTAACAGTCTTCTATCCTACATTTGAAATTTAAACATCATGAAATTTAAACATCATCATTTTCAGCTCATAGGCTAATTTATCAAGCAAAAGAACAAGGATATATTATCTTATCTATAAAAAACTATAGCAAGTAACCCAACCCCAACCATGCTGGCAGCAGTAAAAGGAGAATCTTTTCATCACACAGAATGGTCACATGCTCGATAATTAGAAAATTTAAACGAACGACTTCTAATAAACAAACACTATCTCTCACCGCAGGAGCTGCCTCCAGTGCCCCATCAGCAGTTGAAAATGTCACATGCTTAAGTCCACTCTCTTTCATAAATTTAGGCCCCAGCTGAACAGTAAATACAAAATTCAGATCATTTTTTTTTCTTTTTAAACAGTAGAAACTCTAACACAAAGATAATACTCGGAAACATAAGTTGAACTTTAAACACTTACATAGGTGAATCCAGTAGCAACTCTTAGAGGCTTATCTTCCGTCCATTGAGGCATCTTGGCAAGCTCCTCCAGTGAATTTACATTTTCAAATATTCCATATTGGGGAATCTGAAAAAATAGAGGATACTCCAGACAACATATTGTACAAAACAATGACAACACAAGAATCTGGTAGTTTTACAACATCATAGTTTGAACTAACCGCCAGGGATAAACGACAGTCACCATACTCCAGAGCCTCATGGACAATAATCAGATCTTCATTACTCTGACATAAAAAAATAATACGATAAAAATTTTGATTCCCGTGAATGCCCTGGGGCATTAATCTGCAAGTATAGTTAAACTTAGAGGAAAAACAAATTTTCAAGCTGGAAAGTTCTGATACAAGTTAAATAGGCCAGATACAATGATTAAAGAAATGGTACTCCCTCTGTTCTTATTTATAAGACTTAAATTAAGAGTTTTGTTTTGTTCATTTTATAAAACCCAATGACACACAATTAGAGGAGAGAGGAGTATTAATCATAAAAACTATTTTGAAAAAAAACAAAAATTATGATAGATTCATGCTATCAACTACATTAACCATTTTCTTTGATTCTTATTTGTGGCCTTATCAGCCAGATTTTGTTTTGTTCGTAATTTCAAGCAGTAAACCAGACAAAACAGCGCTGCCATTTAAAATCTCGATTGAGTAATCAGCAAAAATGTGTACACGTGCTCACCTGGCCATGCTCACTGACTGTATCGAGACCCACAATACCAAGGTCAAGATCTCCGGATAACAATTTTCTTACAATGTCTTTAGGCCTCTGAAACCAAACTTCCAGGTTGGACAGCTGCAAAGAAAGAAAATCGATACATGGTCAAATAGCACCAAACTACATTGACGGGGTAACATTCCGTTATGAAGCTGGAAACTACAAGTTTTCACATCAAAGGGAACAAAGCAAAAAAGAAAACACACAACAAACCTGAGGAATTTCAGCAACATACTGTCTAGGATTGACCTGCTTCACCGACAACTGACAATTCTTCACAAAGGAAATAAGGCATGGTAGTCAGAGTCAGTAGAAGATATAATTGCCCTAAACACGATAAGTATCAGCGCCGAATCGAGTCGAATTTGCGATGAGAAAGTACGAAGGAATTTCACCTTGAGAAGTTCGAGCGTGTCCGCGGACATACGACCTTTGCTGGGCAAGCCGAGACGGATCTCTTTCCGGTCGGCGGGTCGGGAGGGAGGGTTTCCGTTCAGGAGTTGGGGTTTGGCCTGTGGCTGAGGCACGGAAAGCGAGGCGTAGCAGCACCAACTCCGGGACCTGACCGAAACCGCCGTGTGGAGAGGAAGATTCATCGTTGTCAACATTATTGCTATGGTCACTGTCAGATCACACTCCCAAAACACAAACTCAGATTTGCTTCCTCTACACTGTCTCTGAAACAATAATGGCCACCCTGCTAATATGTGGATATTCTTGGGCCTCTACTTCAAATCAAACATCAACTCTTTCTTACATTTCAATAGTATTTTTCTTTTTCTTTTCTTTTAAGTGAGATATTTATTTCATTTTGTTTCTCTCGTATTCTGCACAATCTGTCACATTCAAAACTATCACTTTTATAGCTGTCAGTGTTTTATTTATTTATTTAATAGATCTTGTATTGCTTGCAAATAGATATTAAAATGTTAATAAGAAGTTTATTAAATGATAATAATAAATTATTATCATTGACATATAAATAAGTGTGTATTTTTTATATTAAAGCATCAGGATAATTTACTTAAAAATAAAAAAATATTTTATTATGAATTTTATTGAATGATTTAAAGATATTTCTAAAATAAAATTTTAATGAAAATTATTTAAAAATAAAATTAAATATTTTATCATGAGTATTATTTATGAATTACTTAAATTTTGTTTAGAATCATTTATATAAATAATTGTTTTCTAATTTTAAATAAATTTTTCTATTTTTATAAAAAATCTATAATAAAATATTTAATTTTCTTCTTAAATATATCTTATTGTGTTGGGAAAATGTTGAATTCCATTCAATTCAATAACCTTTTTAATGTATAATTATATTGCAAAATATATTATTAAAGTGAAAATTAATGTTATGTAAAGCATTCTCATTATCCTTAAGTATATTTTTTAAATGTGTGGAAATATAAGTCATTTCATTATAGATCATCCAGGAATAAACTTCTGCAAACCCAGTGTGAATCCAAGGAATGAAAAAACAATTTGTCTTCAAATGAATGTTCTTTGAACGAGAATCAAATAAACTTTGGTGGGGATTTTCATGCTACAAAAATAAAAGAAATGTAAAGCATAAATGATAATTCTAAGCTATATAAAAGGAATGACCAATTATACTAAAACACTAACAATTTACCGAATTGATCTTAAGATGAAGTTGGTACAAGTTACAATAGGAATTAAAATACTAAAACTAAGTGGGTGAAAAAGCTAGAATTACAAAAACATACAAATCAAGCTAAATGACCTAAATGAAGAACTAAATATGCAAATTTCTTAAATTGGGCGAATGGATGATTAAGCTAAACTAAGCTAAACTGCTGTAAAATGGACAGAAATTAACAAGGCACAAAACAGCAAACTAAAAGCAATAAACTGAATCGAATTTGCTAAAAAATCCAAAGCATACAAAAACTATGTTTAAGAACTAGGATTCTATGAATTTGTCCTGAAATATTTGGCTACTAAACATGTAATTTGAAGTTAAACAAATAAGAGGCAGAATTGAAATGGCATGTAAAGATTTAATAAGAACAGAAAAAAAAATTGGGCATGCAGACCGAATTACCAAAAGAAGTAGACTAAAATAGCAAACTTAAGCTAACCTAGTGCATACAAATTGTTTGTAAAAATGATAATGACCTAAAACACCTAAACCAAATTAGAAATGATGCAAACAGAATAAAAAGACATTGAATATTAAATATTGGCAGAATTCAAAGAAAAACAAGGAAAAGCAAAGTATTAAACAGCATAGAAAACACTTTAGAAATTAACCCAAAATGGATGGCAAATTTAACTAGGGAGCCTATTTTTAGTGAATTTCAATTGGGGAAAAACTTTTAAATCAAATCATTAAGATCGAGTACAGAGTTAAGATGAAGTAACTTGTCCAAAACAATAAAGAATTATTAAGAACGTATGCATACAAAATAGAAATAAAACTTGATAAAAGAAAAGTACTACTTCTAGAGACGGAATTGAAAACTGGTCCTAATTCAATTGTGAACTAATTAAAATCTAGATTAAGCTAAAGAACTGAAAAAATTGAGAACCTACGATAAGAATTAAAGAAAAAAAAAAGAACACCAGGCAATAGCATAAAAACTGAAAACTAAAAACAGTACAAATTAAAGTAGAAATGGGCTATTGAGGTGTGATTTTTCCCCTTCATTATTAAGGAACCAAATGACACAAACCACACTCAAGTCATAGTCTTAAACAGTAAAATTTTTTGTCAAAAATTAAAGAAACATGCTTTGGAACAAGAATTAAGCAAACAGAAGCATTTAGGTGAAAATTGAGTAGAAAATGATGTGAAACTATTGCTCTCCAATTTTCGGGTTTTTTTTTTCTATTCTCTGTTTAGTTAATTTCAAGAGTTGACATGATTGTAATTCAATTATTTCGAAATATATCCATCCTCGTTATGTTTGGTAGGGTGTGGTTGAGGTCGGTCCCGGAGAATGGTTGCAATTTTCTGCACCTCTATAATTTTTTCCTGTAATTCAGAATTAAACTCCATTTTACCCTTACACGGGATAAAAAGTGAGAAAATTGGAATTTTTTTCAACAAAACATGTTCTAAAAAGTTATTTTCAAAATACATTTTTAGAATTGATTTTTTAGAACGCATTTATGGAATGTATTTTTGTAATTGATTTTCTGGAAATACATAATACTAATAATACTAATACTATTCTATAAAAATCAATCCAAAAATATATTATGGATTTGGTGTCATAGAATTTAACCTCATTTTCACGTGAGATTGTTTTATATTGAGCAAGTTGAGTCTGTTTGTATAATTTAAGTGTAAAAACATGTAATTCATACATAATATTAACAATTATTTATCTTTAATTGTTAAAAAATATTTTCAATGGAGGTGATAGCACAAAAAAATAAAATAGTCAAAGGATAGAAGTGCAAAAGTTGGAACAGATAGAATCAGAAGAAGTCAGGTAAAAAAACAAAATCATGAGAATGTTACTTTAGGTATTTTGACTTGGAATATGGAGGTACATAGAAAAATTATGGGGGTACAGGAAGTAAGAGACGAAGAAAATATGTCAGGTTAAGCGAAAATATTTATGACCTAAATTGAATCAAGCATATTATGATCTGATCTATATGGGTTTAGGTCAAGCTAGTCCTTAGGTTTATGAATTGGTTCATTTTATAGAATAATAACTATTTTTTAAATAAAAAAATTTATTTAATTAAAAAATATATATGTATTATAAATTAATTTGATATAGATTCATTTATTTTAAGAGTAAATATTAGAATAAATCGCTAATAAATACTATTTTAAATTATTTTTTAAAAATAAATAATAATAATAATAAATAATCTTTTAATTTTTTATTTTGAGATTGAATATATGCATTATTTTATAATTTATATATTAAATCATTATATCTTAAATAAAAATTAATTTCATCAATAAAATTTAAATTTATAAAATATTTTATTTTTTTATTTTATTAAAATATTTTTTATTTAATTGATTTTGTATAGATATGTTAACATTTAAAAAAAATAATCAAACAAAAATTGACTCGTGTTGATCTAATATAGGGTTAGACTAGACTAAGAATTTTGACCTCCTTTAAAATATAAAAGAGACAAAATTATCATTTTTTTTTTTACTTTAGCATATGGGTTGAACTACCCATTGTAACCTTTCCATGTAAACACAATCAAACTTTTTTTTAACAAAACAATCAATTTTTTACAAAAATAAGTTATTCTTCATAAAAAAAATATTCATTCCGATGAAAGTATTAAAATTTATTAATGGTAAAAGTCTAATGCATTATGATTTTGTTTTTAAAAATCATCTCGGTTGGTTAAGAGATGAAATTGTTGGATCTTTCGAGAGGGATTCACAGGGGAGAAACACACCAATGAGACATGAATTCAACCCACATAAGGATTGACATCACTCTCAATCCAAAACCTTAAGACATTAGGTTATGGGTCATACTTCCTTATATGTTGCTCAACTTTCCTATTCTTACGCAATTCCTCCACATTGGTACATTCCCTTCAAACTCAAAAATAGTCATGTACTGTAGTTCATCATAACGAAATACTTTCAATACAAAGACCACTCTTAAACTGTTATGGGAAAAAATGTCATAAAGAACATTACCATTTATATCTGAGAATTACCCTACTAATAGATAAATAAGAGAAAAACAATCAACACAAGAATATAATGTGAAAACTCCAAAAACTGGAGAAAAATTATAACCGTTATCTAATGATAACCAGATAATAACACTATGTATGTGCAAATTTTTACAACACTTAGACAACTTTCTCACGCCTTTGACCCCAAGTATACTCACACTCTCCAAAGCAATAATCTAAACTAAACCTCATAACACTCTACTACAAGAGTATAAGAAAAGTCAAATACAAGTTTAAAGTGTCTTTGACTGGGGTGAGAAACCTCATGGACTTTAAGCCCATTATATAGCTACTATCACTCGCTCTATTGTTTATCTAATGTGATGTGAGAATTTTCAAGATGTAATATTTTCATAAACCCAACAATTTCCACAATGATTAAAATAAACACATATTCCTTTTTATCTCAATTTCCTACACCAGCAATTATCCATACTCCACCATAAAGAGTATACTCACTTGAAATTAAACAATTTCAAGAATTGTCTTTCACTGCATATTTGCATCAATGCTAAGCAACACCCATGTATAATCACCACACATCTTGCATTAATATTAGTCAATGTCTTTGCACAATTACAGCTAACAAAAACTCATCATTTTCCATGACAACGCGGTTATGCCATGAGGATACTTAATTCATCCTTTTACAAAAGACCACCCTCTCCCAACATGAGAGATACAGTCTTTGAATCTGATTTCATGTCATAAGTTTTTTCTTTCAACACCTTGTGTAATCTAGATTATATCAGCACATCTTTGACTTGAGTTTGCTACAAGCCAAAATGGATCCTTCCATCAAATTTCTCTATGTCACATTTGACACCACTTGCAATTGATATTGCAACTTTAACAATCAAGGATAATTCTCTAGCAAGAAAGAATTAATCTTTTCTGATGTGGAAGATCAAACTAAGCTGCAACTACAGAGCATACTAAGAAAAATCCTACTGAACTTGGCTCTGATACCATTTGTTGGGTCTTTCGAGGGGGATTCACAGGGGAGAAATACATCAATGAGACATGAGTCCAACCTACATGAGGATTGACATCACTCTCAACCCAAAACCTAAAGACATTAGATTATGAGTCATATTTCCTTATATAATGTTCAACTTTCTCATTTTTACACAATTCTTCCACATTGGTACATCTCCCTCAAACTCATCAGTAGCCACGTACCGTCGTTCATCATAGCGGAAGACTTTCGATACAAAGATCACTCCTAAACTATTGATCAACCTTCGACTCTGATATCATTCTGATAGGAAAAATTGTCATAAAGAACATTATCATTTATCCCCGAGAATTACCTACTAATAGAGAAATATGAAAAAAAAACAATCAACACAATAATATAACGTGAAAACTCCAAAAACCGGAGAAAAATCACGACTGTTATCCAAAGATAATTAGACAATAACACTATGTGAAATTTTTTACAACACATAGAAAACTCTTTCATGCCCTCGACCCCAAGTACACCACACTCTCTAAAGCAATAATTTAAATTAAACCTCACAACACTCTACTACAAGAGTATAAGAAAAGTCAAATACAAGTTTAAAGTGTCTTTGACTGGGGTGAGAAACTCCATGAACTTTAAGCCCATTATATAGCTAATATCACTCACTCCATTGCTTATCCAATGTGATGTGGGAATTTTCAAAATGTAATATTTTTATCAACCCAACAATCTCTACCATGATTAAAATAAACACATCTTTCGTTTTATCTTCATTTCTTACATCAACAATCATCCATACTTCACCATAAAGAGTATACTCACTTGAAATTAAATCATTCAAAGAATTTCCTTTCACTGCACACCTGTATAATTACCACACACCTTGCATCAATATTAGTCAATGTCCTTACATAATTAACGTTAGCAAAAACTCACCCTTTTCCATGACAACGCGGTTATGCCATGAGGATACTTAACTCATCTTTTTACAAAAGATCACCCTCTCCCAACATGAGAGAGATAGTCTCTGAATCTGACTTCTTGTCAAAAGTTCTTTCTTTCAACGCCTTGTATAATCCAAATTGTATCAGCACATCTTTGACTTAAGTTTGCCACAAGCCAAAATGGATCCTTCCATCAAATTTCTTTATATCACATTTGACAGCACTTGCAAATGACATTGTAACTTTAATAATCAAGGATGATTCTCTAGCAAGAAGGAATTAATCTTTTCTTATGTGAAAAATCAGACTAAGCTGCATCCACAGAGCATACTAAGAAAAATCCTACTGAACCTGACTCTTATACCATTCGTTGGGTCTTTCGAGAGGGATTCACAGGGGAGAAACACACCAATGAGACATGAACCCAACCCACATAAGGATTGACACCACTCTCAACCAAAAATCTTAAGACATTGGGATATATGGGTCATACTTCTTTATATGTTGCTCAACTTTCTCATTCTTACACAATTCTTCCACATCGATACATCCCCTCAAACTCATCAGTAGTCATCTACCGTCGTTCATCATAACAGAAGACTTTCGATACAAATGCTACTCTTAAATTGTCGATCAACATTCGACTCTAATACCATTCTGATGGGAAAAAACGTCATAAAGAACATTATAATTTATCCCCGAGAATTACCCTACTAATAGATAAATAAGAGAAGAACAATCAACACAAAAATATAACGTAGAAACTCCCAAAATCGGAGAAAAACCATAACGGTTATCTAGTGATAATCAGATAATAACACTATGTACAAATTTTTACAACACATAGACAACTATCTTATGTCCTTGACCCCAAGTATACCCACACTTTCCAAATTAAGAATTTAAACTAAACCTCACAACATTTTACTACTACAAGAGTATAAGAAAAGTCAAATACAAATTTAAAATATTTTTGACTGAAGTGAGAAACCTCATAAACTTTAAACTCATTATATAGTTACTATTACCCATTTAATTACTTATCCAATATGAACTAGTGCAAAAAAGAGTTTTTACGTCAGGTGTTTTGGATTTTTTACGTCGCATTTAAGATTGACGTTAAAACGGGAGACGTAAATTTATGTCGGACCCTTAGCCTGACGTAAATTCACGTCAGTTATCGAGACCCGATGTTAATTTACATTGCATTTACAATAAACAGACACAAAAAGTATCAAAAATTAAAAAATTTAGAGCAAATTTACGTCACGTATTGGTATACGCGACGTAAATTTACGTCGCATATTGATATACGTGAGGTAAATTTACGTCGCATATTGATATATGTGACATAAATTTACATCGCGTATACCAATATGCGACGTAAATTTGCTCCTTTTTTAAAAAAATTGAGTTTATTTTGTCTTACAACCAAAACCTACAAATATATATTATAACCAAACAGATTCAGGAGGGTCAGGTTTCTTTAGTTATGTAATTAAAAAATATAATATTATATATAATTCAAATTACATAATAAAACAATATAATACAAACAATAACCTATGAACTAAAATCTATTACAAACTAAAAGTTAATACAAACTAAAAGTTAACACAAACTAAAAGTTAGTACAAACTAAATTACCTCAACTACATAATACACATAATATAATATAAACAATAACCTAAAAAATTAAGTACTAGAATTGTTGAACGAAAAACCTTGCCCATTATTCTCTAATTTGTGTGATATCATATTCTGGTAATGGAGATAGATCTTAAAATACCTGAAACATTAATTTGACTCTTGTAAACATGCAACACACATAAAGTTAAATAAACTTAACTAATGTTGAAAACAATTACCTCCGTCCAAGAATCAATTATACCCGCACAAACTGACTCTCATCCAATACATAACATAGTAACCACATTCAAATGAGTCTGTTTGCTTATTACACTGAGATGATGAATAAAATATAATGTTATTTTTAAAATTTAAATACAAATAATAATTATGGTATTCACTAATTATAATAAGTTTCTAACCTTAGGATAAATGAATTGCAAAGTCTTTGTTTTAGGTTTTCCACTTAGAACATTAGTTATAAACACGATTCTAAATGAAAAAAAGCCATATATTATTCAATACCTTTTCCATTTTCACTAGCAAATTTCAAAAATTCATCAACTCCCTTTTCATACTCTTTACTAATACGACGTGCATCCATCTAACTTCGATTCATATTATGTTATATAGTTTCGTCACTCCTAAAGATTCAAAATTTATATTTAAAAATAAATTAATATACAAACAACAAAGCACGTAAATGGAGTGTGTAAACCGAAAATGCACTCAAACAAAATAATAACATTCCAATAACAATCCAATGGAGACATTCATACAATGACGTGATTGAGATCCCCAAAAACAATCAAGGATTCAATTTGAACATATATCAGGAGACATAGAACACTAACCTCGAGTAAACACGAAAACGATTTTAAACTCGAATCTAATCGGGGAGAAATGTCAAATTCGTAAAATGAGACACAATGTTGATGTTCTTCACTGTCAAAATGATCGAAAATGGTGTGGAAAGGTAGCAGTCGTCGTCATTCTCATCGTCGTTCTAAAAAACTCTTGCGGCGCGAGATGCAGGAGTGGGTCTGGAAGAGAATAAAAAGAACTTTTTACGTCGCACACCCTAGCACGTGACGTAAAAAACCTTTTTTATGTCGCTCCTGGTATAACGTGATGTAAAAAGTATCACTTTTTACGTCGCACACCCCCCACATGACGTAAAAAGTATCACTTTTTATGTCGCGCACACCCCACGCGACGTAAAAAACCCTCTTTTACGTCGCACTGTATCAGGTGCGACGTAAAAGAGGTTTTTAACGTCATCTCCTACAATATGCGACGTAAAAGTTTCACCTCTTACTTACAAAATTGTCATCGCGTTTTATTTACGTTGAATATTTTAACATGCAACGACAATTGGGTGATGTAAAATGTCATTTTTGCACTAGTGATGATATAGTACTTTTTAAGATGTAATATTTTCATCAATCCAACAGGAATATATACAAATTATCTTTCGTATCAACTTTTTAAGTGTTATGAAACTTATAAACATATTGAAATATAATGTCAAAGTTGATTACTAAAAAAATAAAAATAAAGTAAGATTTTATTTTAAATCAAACTATAAACGTTAATATTTTATCTAAAAACGAAAGTATTTAAATATCATATTCGCTATATAACATTCTTATGATTTATTATCATATATATTATAAAACTTTAATTTATCATAATTTTATTTTTAAGTATGTAAATTAATTAAAAAAAATTATATATAATTACCTTAACTTTAATTCATGTGATATGAAATAATTATAATATATATATATATATATATATATATTTCAAATCACAATTTATAGATAATAATAATAATACAAAATATTCATACATGCCTTAAAAAAAATATCTTAATTTAACATACTCTTTCTTCAAATTGAAAATTTTTGAAATATGAACGTGGGTACTCAACATATAATAGATTTAAACTACAAATATAGCTAAAAACAAATTATCATTATTATTTGACTGGTGTAATATATATATATATATATATATATATATATTAATTATATTACTCTGCTGAAAATTTTTAAAATATATGGTCGACATTAATCATAAAAAATATTTTGTTAGTAATTGTATTATTTTACTAATCATAAAAAACATTTTATTGTTTTTACATAAAGTTAATGATATTATTTTTCTTCACTTGGTTATATTAGTATAGTTTTATATTTGCCATTTCTTTTAAAAAACATTTTAATAAAAAAAACGTTGTATTTTTTTAAAAAATAATTATCAAATAATTTTCTTTAATTTTTAAAAACAAAAAAAATTATTTTTAAAAATAAAAAACAAGCAAACCCTTGAATTTACACATATCTCACTAACAAACTTTCAAGGAAAGAATCAACCAAAAACTATTTTCAAAAAACATTGTTTTGTTGAAATGTTTCTCTTTAAACTATAAAACAACACATACAAACTATAATCCCCTTTATAAGCTTGTGTCTAATATTTCGTGTGCTTAACACTCATATAAGTTTTGTTCAACTATAAGAAAATAAAGTAGGGTGAATATATAATTGTTTTTATTTGAAAATTTTACAAATAAAAAAATTAAACTATATAATTATAAAATTATTATATAATTATGAAATACTTGTTCTTTAAGGGAAATGACTTTTTAAATTAAAAATTTAAATAACTTTTGCATAGTTAAAAATATTTTAATCATAAAATCATATATTTTTTATTTTTTATTTCAATTTATTTTCTTCTATCAATCACTTTTTCTTTCTATTTTTTATGCAATCATATGTAACTTATTATAACATTAAAAACAAAGTTCTTTTAATGAGAAAAAAACAACAACAACAATTCTATAAATATTTAATCATAATTTAACATAGCTGTCATCATTTAACTATATTAAATCTCCAAACAAGTATATAATCATGGTCAATTAATATCACAAAACATGTTTATTATTATACTTATGATAATTTAATATTTATATTCCTTTTTATTTATTTTAAAGTTGTTTATAATATTTTAAAAAAATACAATAATTTTTGTAATCATAATAAAATAGTCTTATAGTTTCTTATTTTACTCGTTCTTCTCTTTATCTTAAATAATAAATATATTTATAAACTTTTTTCAAATTAGAAGACATAAAAATATATTCGAAAAAATTAGTATGATATTAAAATTATAAATGTCAACGACTTTTTTTAAGAAACCAGAGACTATAGAAATACGATAATCTTTTCAAAATTATAATAAAATATTTAAATAATTTATAATCTTTTCAAAATTATAATAAAATATTTAAATAATTTATAATTTTACTTGTTCATCTTTTTCATCTTAGACGACAAATACGATTATAAATTATTTAAAAATAGAAAACATACGACAATATATATAAGAAAAAGTAATTATTCTGATATTGAACATTGTAAATATTTTTTTTTTCAAAAAGCACATGCTAAAAAACAGATGAAAGATATAATATAAAAGGAAAATAATAGAATTTAATAATCATTACTTAATGCTAAAATAAGGAGAATGATCATAACAATTTAAAAAAAATATATATAGACTTAACAACATTATACTAATATAAATATACATATATATATATATATATATATATATAATCAATATTAAATCAAAATGTTCCAAAAAAATTATAAAAAAAAGTTGTAATAATGCAATTAAAGGCATGAGAAAAATACAGGTGCACCCACCAAGAACTTGTTACCTTGTCCTTTTAGCCTTTAGCTTACTAGTTTAAGTCAAAAGTCCACTTCATTTCTTCATGTATGTTACTGAATTAAACATGAGAACCGAAGCAAAAAAAAAAAATCATAGATTTGTTTTTATTTTGGGTGAGAAAAATCAGCGTATATTTAATCCACAGTTTTGGACCCTAAATTGAGTAAAGACGGATTAATCGGTTAGAACGATGGAGAAAAAAAAATTATTAATCAATTTAGTTCTCATCGTTTTTAAAATTTTAATCAGAAGCATAAAAAAAGCGTAAATAAAAAGTGTATGATTTTTTATGCGAAAGAAAAATGAATGGTAATGGTTGTCCTAGAGATGACATCGCAACCATAATAATAATAAATGATAAGCAATAAATATATTCATATTAATATCAATCGCGATAAATAAAAGAAAAAAAAAAGAGAGAAAGAAAGAGGAGGAAGAAGAAGGGAAGAGTATTGGAAGAGAGAGAGTAATTCCCAATCAAAGTAAAGATTAGCAGCGAATCAACAATGGAGTGTTGTAGTCATCGACCTTGTTAGTAGTCTCAGTCACACTGTAAAACCTGTGTCTAGTTTTTATTTATCTCTTTATTTCTTCCTATTTTTCTTTGTCTTTCTCAATGTATTATGCTTATGCAATTGCAATTGCAAAGCATTTTCGATCAAGAGGGAGAGAGCCTTTGTGACAGCTGTATCCACCGAGGAAAACCTCATCCAGGGTTAGATTCTTGAGTTTGTCGATTCTCGTGGCAAGATCTCACTCTGCACCTACGGCTAGGGTTTTGCTTCGCTTATTTATTTTTTTCTCTGCGCCATGGCGAGTTCTTCGGGTTCCAGCTGGCGCGAGGGCATGTCCTCCGACAACATAAAGGGTTTATGCCTCGCTCTCTCCTCCAGCTTCTTCATCGGTGCCAGCTTCATTGTCAAAAAGAAGGGGTTGAAGAAGGCTGGTGCAAGTGGAATCAGGGCCGGTATCGTTCACTCCTCACCGTCGATTTGATTCTATTTGATTTGATTTCACTTTTGTACTCTCGTTACTTGTGACTGCCTTTGATTTGAACTGGCGTTTATTTCCTGTGCTTTACTGATCTTTGCCTGTTTAGTTTTTGTTCACTTGTCTGGTTTAGTGTATAGAATGGATTAGGTTAAATTTTATGGGGATCTGAAGGTTTTTCTTTTCTTCTCTTGGCTATCTGAGTTCAACTGTCTGAAATCCCTCAACTTTAAACTCGATGCGTTGTGTTGCGTTTACCAGGCTTTTTGTATGACCTCGTCGAATTCTATAATACAAATACATGTAGAATAAGTAGATTAGGTGTTATTTTCAAATTTTGCTGACGGGCTTGAGGCGGAAGGGAACAATTTTCTGTTCTCAACAATTTACTCTGAACTTTTTTTGCTGATTTCAACAATTACTTTCTTGCGCTCCCGAGGATGAAGTGACGAGAGATCTGATTATTCTGGCGGTATCTTTCTTTTCACCAGAAAATGGAGTTTGTGTGACCTGAGATCCTGCTTTAAATGTTAGAAATACGGTGGAAAAACTGTCTGCTAGTTAAATGTTTTCATTTTGTTTTGCCTTGCTGTTCAACAGTAGGGAATACTTTTATTCTTATTCTGTAGATATTTTTTAATATTAAAATGAAATGGATGCTTGTCAACTCTATTAATTCAGCCTCGGATTTGTTTGTTTACTTGCTTGCTTATATTTTTTTTGAATTATTTAATTTACAAAATAGTTGTTGTCGTCTCTGGCATTTGCTCTTTCTGTTAGGATGGATATGTTATCGTGTTACCTCTAGTTTCTATATTTTTTGGTCCCTTGTCTCATTGGTGGATCATGTGCAAAAGTGACTGACTATCCAAATTCATCTGACAGGAAGTGGAGGTTATTCTTACTTGTATGAGCCACTATGGTGGGTGGGAATGATAACAAGTGAGTTATATATTATTCTGTTTGGTTTTGATAGGACTAACGAATTGAATGTATTGTTGAATTTTTCTTTTCTAAGTGTATCCCTCAAGCTCCCTCCTCCCCCTTCTTTTTGTTGAGTTTGCAGTTGCTTTACAAGTGCAGAAAGTAATTTAGTCATTATACTTGTAAAAACGTAGATTGAGTTGCAGAACCTTATCTTATCCAAAGAGGGATATATATATATATATATATATATATATATATATATATATATATATTCCCCCCTTCATCACTGTGTGATCCATTTTCTGCAACTTATGTCCCAAATTTATACACAAAATAAAAGAGGTTGCTAAAGCATGCACTTTCAATCTAATGAGTCTAATTTTATCTTTTCTTTCATTCTTTTTGCTTCACACATTTTCAATGGGAATATTTCATCATGGATATGGGCCATTAGAGATGTTAACAACATTTCAATCAGAACTCAACTTATTGACATGAGTTCCATAGTATCTTTAGTTGATTAAATTCTTTTTCTAACATATGTGCAATTTCAACAGTGATTGTAGGAGAGATTGCCAATTTTGCAGCTTATGCATTTGCTCCAGCTATATTGGTCACTCCACTTGGTGCTCTCAGCATTATTATCAGGCACGATAAAAATTAGCTTCAAACTGGTGCTTGACTCTTGGTAAATTCTGATTTGTGGCATTTTCTTGCAGTGCGGCTCTTGCTCATATTATTTTACGGGAAAGGCTGCATATTTTTGGAATTCTTGGTTGTGCTTTGTGTGTTGTGGGATCTACTACAATTGTTTTGCATGCACCTCAAGAACGGGAAATTGAATCTGTGACAGAAGTGTGGGATCTTGCTATGGAGCCAGGTAGCCATGTTCCTACTTAATATATCAATCCCTTTACTCAATAAATGTTGTATTGAATGACTAACCAAGAACGTGAGCATTCTTCTGCAGCTTTTCTCTTCTATGCAGCGTTAGTTATATCAGCTACTTTTGTCCTTATCTTTCACTTCATTCCTCTCTATGGGCAGACACACATAATGGTTTATATTGGTGTTTGTTCCCTTGTAGGCTCTCTTACGGTATGTCTGATTATCTAGTTGTTGATGACTTTCTAATCGTAGTTTTTCTCCTTGTTAGTTTTCCTCTTTATTTGTATTGTAAGGTTTTCCTTTGACAGGTTATGAGTGTTAAAGCTCTTGGAATTGCCATAAAGTTAACACTGTCTGGGATGAATCAGCTAATTTTCCCTCAAACTTGGGCATTCACTCTAGTTGTAACTCTTTGTGTTCTTACCCAAATGAATTATTTAAATAAGGTACATTTGTTTTCTTGTTAGTTCCCCGATCTCTTTTTTACTTGATTACTATTATGTACTTTTTGTCAACACTCAACAATTTTTGTAGTGTACTTTTTTTGTTCAACTAGTATCATATACATCAAAATGGTTTATTGAATTTAAATTAACATTTAGTGAAATCTGTGCAAGTATCATGTATTTTATGTTATATTTTTAAATGCCTTTAGAATTTTAAACATTTTATTTTATGTATGTAAACTTTTCTTGCTTGTGTCGATAAGGAAATAAAATTGTCAAAATGTTGGTTATTTATCTCCTGATCAGACTATGCATGATATGTTTCTTGAACCATGTTTTATTTTGTAAATATTTTAACTTTTAACATGTTACCGTCACATATGACCTTGTGATCTTTGAGTAAACTACTGTGATTGATTGGATTTTTTATCCCTTGGTTTAGAACATATTTGGTCATATCCACTGTTTTATGAATAAATAGTATCAAATATGTAAACAAGGGGAATATGTGAAATGCTTGCATTTAAATGATAAAGAAAGTCCCCAATCATAATAGGAAAATTGACAGCTAAATGAGGACGAAGATCAACAGGAAAATAGGAAAGGTGTGACTCTCGTTTGTAGGTTGGCCTAGAATTCATTGTCTTTTTAATGTTTTTGGAAATTCAAAATCGTCCTTCATTCTGAAAGAGGATCCACGTATGCAGTTTGAATAGTTACGCACATAGAAACTTTGGTGTTTTACGAGTGAGCATATAACTTGTATCTAACATTAGTTCAGAAGAAATATAATAAAAATGAGTGGTCATAAAGTCACTTTATTGACATAAAAAGGAATTTTAATTAGTACAAAAAGCAAGGAAAACATTAATCTGGAAAGTAGAAATAGTGAATACATTAACCATTACTCACTGTGGTGAATATATTTTGCCATTAGTGATTTGAAATTTGCATGGTAGTCAATATTCAAATGGCTTGCAGGCGGGTAGTAACATAGGAAGAAGGTCTGAGGCAAGTGCGATGAATTTTATAATTTAAAACTGAGAGAAGTGTCAAAGACATGCAATTTATTATTGGCCTGAATTTATTAGATATCACATATGCACATTAAGGCAGGTTAAGGCCTGGTTGTCAAACATGAGTTAACTTAGACTCGTGTGATTTTATGATTCTAGATATATAAAATGAATTAACTCTCTATCAAACTCTTTTCTAGATAAATTAAGAAGAGTTTGTTATACTCGTGTGAACTTGCATAAACTCTTGGGTTAAGAAGTGAGAGTGAATGAGTTTAAAAATTAATATAATTTTTCCCTCACCCCTAACCCCAATTGACCCCATAGAAGTAGTGTTGTGCCAAAGCTCAAATGATTTGATGAAATTCACTCCTTTTTTAAATGTTTTTCTCTTTAGTATCTTGTGTGTGTATGAATTTATTTATGATTTGGCCATTTAAATGGTTTGATTTTATTTAGTACTAATGTACTATCACACATTTTTGTGAATGCTACTTTGCTTTGTTATGAAGTTGAAATGTTGATTCTTTTTCTTAAGAGTATTGTTATGGGAATATGTCACTAATAGGTTTTTTAATATTATTTTTTATATTAGGTAAAAATTTTATGAGTTTACCAGTTGAGTCTACAAAAGCTCCACGAGTTTACGTAGATGTAGACTCATGAGTTTGACAACCTTGGGTTTAGGTACCTGGATGGTTTATTATAAGAACATGTTCATTTTTTCTATGGATTTAAAAGTTGAATTTGCAGTATTAGGATAAAACTATATGTTTTCATAATCCTGGATGTCTCTTGTCATGATTCTGCTACTTGCTAATATTATGCAATTATTTGTATGTATCATCATCTCATTTTTATGGGGTTTGATCACTAGTTCTTTCTGCTTTATCATTCATTTGATGATATTTTTTCATTTCTGCCATCAGGCACTGGATACTTTCAATACAGCAGTGGTATCTCCCATATATTATGTTATGTTCACTACATTCACCATTGTGGCTAGTGTTATTATGTTTAAGGTAAGTTTTATTACCTAACTGGTATAGTTGGGCACTACTTCGTCGCATTACTTTAAGATTCTATAAATTGTGTTAAAATAATCAGGATGGATTGTATATCGAATAATGTGTTTTGAAGCTTTTTGATCCACATTAAGTTTTAAGTATCTTTCTTTCTACACTATATTATTGTTTGTTTAAATTTCATTTTTTTATTGTGACCCTAAAATAGAGCACAACATGAAGAAAGATATTTAATAATAGAAGCAGAGAAGCTCAGACTACGAGTTCTTTTTTGCTTTTGCCTGTTTCTTCAAATTCTTTTTTAGTTGCTCTTTGAAAGTTGGAGACCTTCCAGCGTCTTCTGGTAGTTTAGATCTATGCTAAGACTTTTTGTCAATTGTCATTGGACTTCATAGTTTGTTAAGGTTTAGGCAGTACGAAGGAAACCTGTAGATGCGTCAATAAGGATAATAGATCAAATAGTGGGAAAGCCCAATCTCCTATCCAAAGGCTGAGAGAGACCAAGAAAAACTATGGTTGAAACCTTTACAACGATTTAGGAGTGAATACTATAGATATGATTTATGATGGAGTATTATGACATTGATTGGACTGTATAATGCTTCATATTGATTGTTGTTGGATAATGCTTCTTTTTATTATCATTTTATTTTGGTGTTGTCACGAGATCTTCAACAATATTTGTATGGTGGTGGTTGCCTATAACTATGTCGACCTCATCTTATTTGCTAGTCAAGTTTCTATTGGTAGGTCCTGCATATACTTCTAATAAACTGCTTACAAATGAAGGGTGAGCTGCATGCTTTTATGAATAAACGAGTGTCTGCCGAGTCAACTTTTGTTGTGAGTGTAGATTCAATAGGGTGTGAAGCAACTTTTGTTCTTTCCCTTAATAAGCATATGTAGATGCAAATATTGAATTTGCATCACTTTAATCGTCATGCATGTGATGTTCAAGTCTTGAGTTCATTTGTACTTGCACATTCAATGTCTGTGAAGTCTGCCATATTTTGAAGGTTAACCTTTTAGAATTGAATTTGATGTCAGGACTGGGATAGGCAAAGTCCAACACAAGTTATCACAGAAATATGTGGGTTTGTGACCATTCTTTCAGGAACTTTTCTGCTGCACAAAACTAAGGATATGACTGATGGTATGATCTAGCTATCGCACTGTAGTAGTTGCATATTGTAGATGGCAGTTGGCACTCGTGCTCACATGTACTTCTTTATGTGCAGGTTTACAAACATCTTTATCTATTAGACTTCCGAAGCATGCAGAAGAGGATGGGTTTGATGGCGGTGAAGGCATTCCTCTTAGACGGCAAGAATCTATGAGAGGGCCATGATAATAGTCCTTGTATCACAACTTGCATTTCTAAATGAGCTTGTGGCACTTGGGAGGGATTTTGCCAAGGTCGTCTGTATTTTACTGATTATTTCCCTCCCCATCATATTTTTCCCTGATACAGTTGGAGTGGAAGGATGAGAGTTTCCTATCGCTGTTCTTTTGGCCTCCTGATATGATTATGCCCTTTACTCTCCTACATACCCAAAACAAAGGCCAATGTAATTTTCTGCACATTGATTATATATAGTGTACCTCAGTTAAATGAAAATATTCATCATCAAATTTTGAACTGGACAGCATTGCAATGTTATTATCAGTGTCTTCTGCCATTTGAACTCGAGCTGACCTCCATATTTTGTGCTCGTTGGGAGCTAAATATTGAAATCTGGATGTGTAGACTCCGGGTCGAATGCCTGGTGGATTGGATTGCTTCTAGTCGCTATATAGATTCAGCACTACTCATGGTAAAATGCGACCACACTTCAATTTATTTCTTTTTAATTTAAGCAATACTTCTTTTTAAATAACTTTAAAGTGTTTTTTCTTGACACACGTACGTAATATTTCCAACTCCTTAATACAAGAAAAAATAAGTTTCTTGTGAATTTTGAATAATCTACAGGAAATTTTAGAGTAATATCAACAAGGATTTAAAGAAGAAAAAGCTGTAAACGCAATCGTTTATGTATAAAATATAACAAGAGGATAATGTAGATAAAACCAATTATGCATTTTAAAGTGCTGTGTTTTTTCCCCCTTTTCTTAACTTTGTTCTTTTGATTTTCATTTTATTTTTGTTTTCTAAAAGATGGCCGAGATCATCTTTCATATGTATTTTTAGTTGATTAGTATGTTTCAAATATTTCGATTGATCTTTTAATTTCTATTATATTTTGTTTTTGTTTAGTATTCTTCAAATATGCCAAGAGTTTATAAAATCTTGAAGTTCTAAAGAAGATTTCATTACTTCGGCAAGTCAAGTTATCCAATATTACACATTAAGACATTAAGGTGGGGTGCTCAAAAGACTTAAATATGATTTATTTAGACCAATAGAGAAAAAAAAAACACTTTTTTTATTAAAGTATTTGATATAGAACAGAAGAATGCACCAGAGTATGAGATATTTTATAATCCAAAATTTTGGCCTGGTTAGAACAATCATCCCCGAAAGGTTAGTAAGGTCGAAAAGGTAATTATTTATATTACTAATACAGAAGCCTACCTCAAAATGAAAACGCACGAAACCAATTTTCTGAACAACATGATAGATAAGAATTGGATGGTAAAACAACGTGCATCCATAAATATTTATAGGTAAAATTCGCAAAAGATACCATATATAATCGATATGAGTATTTTATTTTTTTTAATTATTTAGAGTAAACGAGACTATTATGATATCCATATATGTGAATATTCGTAAATAGTTAATAAATTGTATTCATATATATATATTTTAATCAAATGATCATAATTAATAAAGAAAACATTAACCATTAAAGAATTATATATAATTTGATTTATAGACTTTTGTTTCTTTATTTAAATTTATGAAATTAAGTTTATTTTAAAAAATATTTTTAATTAAAAACATATTTTAAATATGATTTATTTAAATTAATTTTTCAAAAAGCTAATGTTATTTATACTAATATCTTATGATGTAATTTTATTTAAATTATATTTTTAGATAAAATATTTATTTTAGTTTATCCTTTAAAGAATAATTTTAAAATGATTATTTACTGTTATTGAAAAAAAAGTTTGAGCTTCGTATATAAAATCCCATTGGGTAAGAAAGGTTGGTAGTAGCAAACAGAGCCCTAATAATTATTACTCGTTATCATGTTTAGTAGGGAAGTTAAAATATTATATTTTAAAAATAAATATCTTTTATTTTCTTTATTTAAATCGTTTTTATTCTCAAGTTTAAAAAAATCGCATAAGTTTTTAATTATAATTTTCATCTTATTTTTTACTTTACAATTTTAAAATATTAAAAGAAAAAAATCAAATATATTTTTAAATATCTCTAAATATAATATTCCGACTATAATGTTTGAAGGAAAAATCTGATTTGAGATTATAATATGGTAACTTAAAACCAATGGCGATGGTTATTATAAAATCTATATATATATATATATATATATATATATATATATATATATATATATATATATATATATATATATATATATATACACCAAAATTCAACAACAACAAAAAAAAAACTGGTTAGGAAAGGTGCGTGATGAAGTAAAAGGGCTGTGAAGAGTGTTGCGATTGTTTGGTTTGGTTGCAGAAATAACAAATGGAAGTCAGCGGCAAAGTGAAGATGACTGCTTCTCTATGGTTTGAAGGCTTACGAGAAGCGTGTTGCCTTCATCGCGTTTTTATTCTGTGTATGAGGTCCAACCACCTTTTGATGCGAACTGGCCAGTGTTTCCTCTTAAATGGTTTCATTTTCCTCGGAAGGTATTTTCTTTCCTATAATGCAATTTTCTTTTCTCCATGCACCATTTTATCCATTCTAAAAAAAATCAACACCTAATTCTCTAAATTACCATAACTCTGCACTGAAAAATCAAATTTTGTAATCCAATGGATGTTTTAGAACCTTTATTACTTGTCTTTTGTTCTGTTGTGAGTGTGATCAATTTACTATATTTGGGTTGAGGAGGCTCGAAGTCACCTCCTTCTTTATAAAGATGGAAGAAATAGCAGATTTTTGAGAGATGAACTTAACAATTTACTACAGTTTAAGGTTTTTAGTCTCTTTTCCAGAGTTGTTATGGAATGGATGTAAAACATTTATGGGCTTGATTCAGTCTTCAGCCGTTTTCACAAAAATATATTATTCAGTGTGAAGAATTTTAAAATTCTGTTTGTCATTCACTTCTCAACTGAGTATAATGGAGTTCCATGGTGTTGTCAGGTTTTAAGGATTATATAGAGTTGAGTTTATTATTCCAATCTGTCTATTCATCTTTTCTTTATGATATTTACTAATAAACTTCAATTGGGAAAACCGAATTTTTAGATCTGAAATATTTGATATGTTAGCCTTTTCATATCACCCTTTTCAATAAAATCAATAATTTTCTCCAAATTCTAGGAATAGACATCTCAATTTGAGTTTTATGTAAACTAGCTGTTTCTGATTGGATGAGTGGGTTTTGAATGGGCCAAGGTCTGCAGAAGGAGATCTGTCTGTCCCTTAAAATTGCTCTGCACATGAACTAATGGAACTAACTTCAATTTATTCTGACACAGTGACTAAGAATTTGTGGCAACGAGTTGGATTATGTTTACTCTTGACATAATGAGTGGAAGAAATCTGTTTGACTATTATTAGTTGATACCTGCATCATTTTGTTATGTATGGATTGTTGTGCACAAATCATGAATCTAAATTCAACATGTTTAATAATTTGAAAATCTTTAAATTTTTGTGCAGTATATTCGTCCTAAACTCGCTTGTGATCCCTGCATTGTGGTGGATATTACCTGACCACTGCTCACAGTTTGTTTCTCATAAACTGTGTGACTTAAGTGGCGTTTTGAAATTTTATTCTTTCTTACGTCTTGCGCTCATTCAGCTCTGTTATGTAAGTATGAAATATACTCTTTTTAAAGTGCACATTGAACATAAAAGGTACTTTGTTGTGTTTCTCTCCAAGTTGATTCTGTTTTATATTATAACTCGCATGGATTTTCAGTATTTATACTAATTGAAGAATCTATTGATTATCCCGAGCTAATGCAACTTTAACAAGTCTATTGATTAGAAAAGCACGGAAGGTCTAATGGAAATATTGAATTTCAAAAGTCAATGTTTGCAATGCTAGTTGCATAATTGCTGAGAGGAATTATTTCATTTTCTTTTTATGCAATGCATTTCAGATGTTTTTACGGATCTAGTTTGCACAAGAAAAAACTCCACAATTGAATTTGTTTTTCCATTTAATCTGTTGTGATTGTCCTTTTTGTTCCTTGCAGGTGCTTTGGTTTTACCCATTATACGTCTTCAGCATAGTTCTTAGCACAATTTGGTAAAATTTCTTTTTAATCTTCTGTCTTGCATGTTTATTTTCATGTTGTATGTGTTGGGCTGTGGATTATATATTCTCCAAAAGATGAAAAGAACACCAAAATATTATAGTCTCTCAGTCCCATTATGTATCCATATATTGCCTTTTCTATATAAGTCAATGCCGGGCTGGAATTCTTGTTGGAAATTATAGTCTATGAATTTGTTGTGAGGAAGAGTGACCATGTATAAGGGATGAGGTTGCTCATCATGTTTCTACTTGAAAGCTCAAGGCTTGGAGGTTTCTCCATTGCTAGAAGCTCTTGCTCTTATATTTTCAAAGGAAGGACTTATTTCTATCTTTAGGTGCTTTCATCTAGAGGTTGGTGGTAACATCTAAATCACTCGCATTACTATCCATAGCATTGGTGCCATTGATTGATGCCTATGTGGTGGCTATTGATTGAATTCACTCTCCAATCAATAGATACTGTTGTAGAACTCTGACTTGAAATTGAAGGAACTCATAGTTTGGCTGAATGATTATTCAAACAAAATGGTTCCTTTATGAGTAGCATGAAGAACTTAAGAAGTGTGGACACTTTTCTGAAACGCCATTTTTGCGTGTTCAACACAGCCCAACAGTCAAATCGCACACAGGACACTTCCTTACAAGTGAAACAGACACTGCTCGTTTCCTTTTTTTCTTAACAAATGTGTGTAGTTCATCTTCCTTCTTTGCATTTACCCCTTTGCAATACAACGTCTGTTGTCGAACCAGTCATTGTTTGTTTTTGAACCACCACACCTTCTGTCATCAAACCAACCACCGTCCACCTTCAAACCAGCAACTGTCTGGCAATGAACCACCACACATTCCCCCATTTAACCACCAAACCTTCTCTGCGCATGTTATGTCTTTGTTCTGTTCTTTGCTTATACAAACATTATTCTAATGAACGAACCTATGTTGAACCGGCCACCAGCCAAGTTGTCTGTTATTGAACCAAGCACTGTTTGCTGTTGAACCCATGCACCTTCTTCAACTGTCGTCTCCCTGTTTTACTGTAATCTCTCTTTTTAATTTGATTAGTATTTTCTTTTTTATATGGTTTAATTTTGGTTGATGTTTTCTCTTTTATGATTTAATTTGCTTCTATTGATTGCATTGTTGTGCTGATTAGGGATGAATTTTATAATTCTTAGGACTTTGTTAATTATGCATTTCTTTTTATGACTCTAGAGAAGTACTGTATTGGTCCTTTCTCCAGTTAAGCAGATTTCAGTGGCCAAAAAGCTCAGTCCTAAGTTGTTGGCACATGTCAAATCTGATGCAGTCCTGGTTTCTTGTGATACCTTGTCCTAGGAAAGACTCTGAATAGCTGATCCTTTTGGACATATAAACCACTAGAAGAGGTTAGTTGGGAAGAGGAAAGAAGCACCAGAGACCAATTCCCAAACTTCTGCCCTGAGGTCAATACAGCCTTTAAGGGTGGACCGAAACCAAATTAGCATGAATTCTGAAAGTGTGAGTGTGGGGTGAGTTAGTTGGTCACTAAGAGGAAAGGAGAAGGCTAGGAGGTTTCTCCACAATTGGGAGCTCGTGCTCTTATGTTTATATTTGTTTTCCTGTTTCTTGCTACTAGTCTGCCTATGAAAGATAAGATTTATTCCTTCAGAATTGCTAACAGAATGCTTTTAGGTACAATGACATTGCTAAGTATGGGTATGCTGCAATGGGAAAATCTAAGCTTACTGAAGAGAAGAGCTCGAGCCAAAACAACTCACCAACTGTACAAAATGCTCATCATGTAAAAGGACCATCTGGCTTGGGAGGGTAAAGTTCTAATTAATAGTTACTTCATGGAGCAATATTTTTTCTTATTTTCTAATTGATCAGTTCTTTCGGGGGTAAATAGTGCTAAAAGGTTCAGCTACTGTGTTTTCTTAATTCAGGGTCATGATTGGAATAGGACAGCAGGTGTACTCCATACTCCTTTTGAGTGTGTTTTTTCTTGAGGTACTAAAATCATTACAATTTAGTTTTCATAATAATAGGATAATATATATATACATTCCTTGATATGCAGGAAAATCGATTTTCCTTCATTTATCCTTACATATGCTATTTCTGATGTTATATGCAGGTCTATGCAACAGGATTCATACCATACATAGGGAAGCTGCTTAATTTTTTACTCCTTTCCTGGATGTATGCATATTACTGCTTCGAGTATGTGCTCCGTACTTTCATCTACTACTTGATGTCTTTAATAGTTGAATGCATGTTCAGTAATAAACGATTTTATTAGGTACAAATGGAACTTCAATGAAGTGGCTCTTGACAGAAGGCTGGATTACTTTGAATCTTACTGGCCATTTTTTGCTGGTTTTGGTAAGTATACTTGAAATCAGCTAGCACTAATCACGAGAATTTAACTAATCATCTTAACTAGAAAATTTCATATGATTGATCGATCGTGAGGATTCCTTTGATTGTTTTTATTGGTTTTATGAGATAAAAAATAACTTTTAATGCTAATTTAGGAGGAAGAATAGTTCATTTTTTGTGTGTTTTCTTGTTAAAGGTAAATCATAATCAGTCTCTAACAAACGCGTAAGTGCCTCGTTAGTGGAAGGATGACTAAGGGAATATGGATGGTTTGGGGAATTTCAACATATTGACTCCTTAGCTGTTGAAGTTTAAAATTCATTCGTAATTCTATTCTATCATCTTGAAGAATGATGAAATTTTTTTGTATTATATATTGTATGGTACTTTATCCTATCATTCGCTTCATGTTTGAGATAATATGTAACTCATGTCCTTACAGGGAGTCCGTGTGTTTTGGCCATATTCTTTTTCTCTCCCCTTGTTAGTTATGGGATTATGGCAATACTTTTCCCACTGGTATGGTAACTATGATGTTTATTTTCCTTGTAGTTCTTTCTTTCTCCTTCATTTTTTTTTTTATGTATTTTTCTTTTTCTTTTGACATTCAAAAACTAAAATATTGTGTTAATGGTGTCATGAATCAACTATAGTGAATTAGAAACGTACATTGTATATTTCAGTTTGTTCTAACTGCAACTGGGTCGGAGTCTGAGCAAGAAATATCCCTTGAGAAACACAAATGGAGAGCCGCAGGAATGGAAAGACTTCCAATATTTTATGTTGCAGACAAAGTATCGTAAGCTCTTCAGTACTTGTCCCTTTGCTCTAGACATTGCATTACTAAACTTAGCTACTAGGCAAGTAGACCCAAAAGGGTACTCATGTGGTGCTGAAATGCTGATCAATGCCTTATGATTTTATACGATAATTGAAGACACTACTTGCTCTGGTTATATTAAACTCTTCTGTGAAAAAGGAATTGGCTAATGTTATATTTTTATGATTGTAAATGACTCTGTTTTTCTAGCGGATGGTCAAGTATCCTAACGAGTTTCTAGTAATCCAAGACTAATTGATCTCATTTGTCATTTATGAGCTAAATTTGGCAAGTAAAAATTTATCTTGTGCGTGTGTTATCTCTTTCTGTTTTGCTGGTGAAGTTAGGACTTAAGCCAATGTTAAGGGTAATGGGATGGTGATAATATCAATGTTCAACTTATTTCTGGTGGTCTATTCTTACTCAGAGTATATTTTTTTCATTAGAATGAGATACATTTACGAAATCGATAAATCAGTATTTGATCACCCAAATTTCTAATATCGAGTTAATGAGTGGTGAACTTACATGATGTATGATGATTTTTAACCACACTGATTGGTATTTGTGTAGACTGTGGATGTTATCTCTTTTGCCTCTGGAGAAAGGGGACCAGGTGCAAGACAGAAAAGCACAATAAGGTTGTCGTAGTCAGTTATTCTGGCATTGCTGGTGACAAGTGAGAACACACCGATTCTGTACTCCAAGGCTATTTATTTTATACTTCACTAGTGGAAATAGTTTTTCAGCATATGAGCAACTCCATGCCACCTTCCCCTTTCACTTTTGCTAAAAGTTTATAAATTTGTTTGGTTTGCTATATCTGTCTCCTGTTTAATGCTGTAGGACAAATTTTATGTAACAAGCTGATGCGATAGGTTGCACACGTGACTTCACAATGCAGACGCAGAGAGAGTTAAGTTACTAACCACTGCCACATCCAAAATCACCAAACTGGACCACATTACACAGAAAATTACTGTCTAGGTCGGCCTCAGCTTGGGTTGGTTCCCATTGTATTGTAGGAGTTTTCTCCTTCTTAACATTTGATACAAAATCATGCTGTATTTAAATTCTCATGGTCATTGAAATTTGAAGTGTACATAAATATCTTTGAAGAGTGATGGGATACTAGTCTTTGAAATTTTCTTTGATCCAACTTTAGGGTTTGAGATTTTTTATTGCTTCAAGTAGCATATGTTTGATTTCTCTCTGAAACAAAACCCTCTGGTTTATCTGATTTTTTTATATAAGGAAGGGTTCAGGTTTAAACTGCACAAATTCCTTGGATCCAAATTAAGTATAACAATATATCCATCAATATCAGAATAAAGTTATAAAATAGAATAATTAACAAGTGTTTTATATCACTATAAATTTATAAATTAAAGGGTTTGTAAAAAATAATCACTTTAACTAATTTTTAAATATTTTGTCAACTTCTTTTAAAAAAGTCTGAAGACTCATAAATTTACGGTATTTTTAATCTATTAAATCTATTGTATAAGTGTATAAGATTTGATATATTTTTAGAAAAAATAAAATATTTACATAATCTACAATATAAATTCAAATAAAGTTACATTTCTAGTCAAGTACAATATATCTATAAAAACATTTAAATAAATGTAAATTAGTAAGTAGCGGATATGTTTATTAAACTATCCATATCATTCTATTGCACGAAGAGAAATAATCATTATTAAATAATATTAATATTAATAATATAATTATTATTTAATCTATTAATTAAATATGAAGCTAATCCAATGTCATTTTTTGTTAAAAATAAGATTATAAATAATTAATAATACAAGTTTAAATCTAATTAATATTTATATTGATATTATTTATGTTGAAATATATATTACAGGGTATATTTCTTTATCTTTACGTTTAACTATGTATATAATGTCAAAATTAATACATTATAATAATTATTTTATTATATTTCAATCATAATTAACTATTTTTACCATTCATCATATATTATCTAATATTATATATATATATATATAATTTTAATTATAATTTATAATTATAGTGATATATAATATTTATTATTATTATTATTTAAATATTATCACTAATAAATTTCTTATGTATTTATAATATTATAAAAATATTCGTCCCTCTAAATGCATTGATATTGTATTGTCTCAACCATTCCAATAAACACCCACCTTCTGTTTTTGTATATATAAGTGTTCAGAACACACTCTCTACCCTCTTTCTAACATATATTTCAACAGTTGATTAAAAATAAAAGTAAAATAAGGTCAATAAGAAATTTTATTTCAGTAAATTTGATTAAATAAGAAACTATTATCGATATATTTGGCATTATATTATAATTTATATTACAATTTTTTTAATAAATTTTAAAAATAATATATTTTAAAAGAAATTACTCAAATAAAATTTATATAATTTTTTTTATTTAAATAAATATTTTATTATTTATATGTAGTTTTTCTTCTATTTTCTTGTAATTCTTTTTTATTTTTTCTTTTTCTTTGTTTACTTTTCATCTTTCTCTTTCTCTTATTTTTCTCTCTCCTTTACTGCTTATTTTCCTAATTAAACTACTATATTAAAATTTAATAAAATGTGTTAAAATAAATATTTTAAAATAAAATTAAAACTAAAAGAATATGAAATAAATATTTAAAATTATAATGATACTAAATAATTTTATTTATTTTAAAATAAATAATTTTTTACATAAATAAATAATTTAAAACTATTTTATCATATAAATAATTATTCATCTAATTAAAAAATATTAAATATTTATAATTTAAATATTTTATTTAATATTTTAATTGATTTATAATTAGATTGAATTATGATAAATAAGTATTTGTTTAAAAACATTTATTAAAAAATACATTAAAATAAATATTTAAAATTTTCTTAATAATTATAACATAACAATTATATTTCTAACATCTCAAATTTATCATATAATATAGTAAATTATAATATTTTTAGATTATTTAGATAATTTTTATCTTTTAATAATAATAAAATAATCACATTCTTAAATTTTAAAATATTATTTTTAATTAAAATATAAGATAAAGTGAGAAAATAAAATAAAGAATAAAATAAAAAATTAGATAAAAAAGAAAAATAAAAAAATAAATGAAGAAATAAAAAAAATGGTTAAACGAATTTATTTTTTTATTGAAAATTATGTATAAATATATAAATCAACTTATAAATTATTATATTTAAGTTTTTTTTTTTATTATATTATTTATGATATTCTATTTTTATTATATAAGTTTTTTGTTTTTATTTTTTTATTTTCTTCTCGTGCGGTGGGAAAGAGTGTAGCAGAAAAACATAAATGCAGTGGAAGAGTGGGAAGAAGAGAATCATTGTCTCAAAGTTGGACGACCACGCGCGGCACTGTGGCGGAATCACACTTGCTTTACTCCAAACCAAACACGCACTCGGAGCTATATGATTGGAGCACGTGAAGCGCGTGGTACTTTATCTTCATTACATTATTATTATTCTTATTGGCTTATATTCGGTGAGTGGTCCCCACCCAATAGTAAATATGATTGGATGGACGGATGTGCAGTGTGCGCCCTCACCACAATCCATCCTGGCCGTCCCTTTCTTCATCCAATCTCATCATCATTCCTCCTTGTCCTTTCCTTAAACACATAAAGTGAAAACCCCAAAAGCACGTCTTTCAAAATCCAAATAATTAAACACTGAATAATTTTTTAAAATTCTCAGGTCAAAACCTGTGCTTTTCATTATCAATAATAATCCTGCTAAAACAATTGTATTATAGTGTACTATAATTAATATATATATTATTTGGGGTTTGGTACAAGCAAGCTAATATCCAAACAATGCCCAAATGATAAAGATGAGTGAGGGACTTTTTAAATTTTATTCTGATTAAACAAAAAGAAGCAATTTTTCTTGTAAAGTGGGTGAAAGTTTAGTTTTGTCTACTAATAAAGTAGAAGCTAAGGGGTATCCTATGGTGTTTTCCTCAATACAATGACAAATCCACATATTGGGAAATGACCAATATATCCACACACACACACTAGCCTTTGGTTTTATTTTGGGTCTTATTTTAGAAGGTTTAAACAACATACATGTAATTTAATTTTCATGTAGTGGTGAACCATTTGTGTGTGAGTGAGTAGAAATATCATTTCCTTGCAAACCAAAATTCTAAAAACCTAAAAATGAAATGAAGATGGGAATCCAAAGCGTCACTGCTGTTGTATATATGGCAAATGAGGGTAAATGGTTAAAAGTGTGAGGTGATGAAAATGGAAAAATAAAAAAGAGAGAATGATTGGGCAATGAACAGAGGCTAGTCATCTGAAATTGACTGTTAAAGTCAACACCAAAGTCATTTTCCTTGCATTGCATTGCACCCTCATTTTTCTTTCTTTCTTCTTGTCTTTTCCCCATCTCCATTATTCAATCTTCATCACTCCTCTCACAAACCATCCACTCATTCGTTCAAATATTTTATTTCTTCCATTTCACGCCATTATAACTTTCAAACACATCTACCTACCATAGCAAACACCTCCTTCTCATCTTTACAAGACCAATTCATTTAAACATCATATTTTCAATGTCAAACCAATCTCTATCTTGCTAAACGTACGCAGAATCAGCAAGTATGATAAATATAATAAAGAAAAAAATATTGTAGCTTTAAGAATATACACATGACTGATAAATACAAAATTTCATAGGCAAAAAGAGGATAATGTGCCAAGAAAAGTGGTGGAAATTAATGCATTGCCTTCTATCTTCTCACATCCCTGCCTCAAGTTATCTTCATTTAGTATGTGTACATACATACATAAGTAACTGAGAATTGCATACTTGGTTACTGCCATTCTATTTATTTTATCTTTCTCTGTTTACAATTTTACTAAAAAATCGTTGCTTTTATAAAGCCACAGACAGTTTATTTATACACTTTCCCGGAGGAGCACAATATCTTCAAACTATTTCATTTAATAATAACATTCAAAGCTTCGTACAACCAAAAATATATATATTAAAAGGGAAAAATACATTTAATAATGACATTAGAAGGAAAAAACAAATTAACAGCATATTTAATACAGTATATGCTATTTTATGAGTAGAAAATACTTGAATTATTAAAGGAAAGAAACAAAAACACACATGGAGCAAAGAAAGATGGCATTCAAATCTTTCCCTTTAAATTCTTTTCTTTTAATTGTTTTTCATACTGTCATACATAGAAAGAAAAGAGAAGAAGCAAATGAAGTAAATAAAAACAGCAAGACAAATTTCCTCCTATACAAACTCTCTCTGTCTGCTAAGTCCCTTTGGACCAAAACCAAACAAACCAAGATCTCCAAATCAAGCTAAAGAAATGCACTCCCTCAAAAGAAAAGAAGCACAAAAAAATGTAAATAATAATTAAAAAAGCATAACTAGAGCAACATCTAAGTATCAACTCAACTGTGATGAGCATGAGCTAGCATGCATCCTCGGATTTTTCAAAAGCACTCACTTATCACAAATTCATTCAACTCTAACTTCCAATCTGCAAGGAGAAAAAAAAGAAAGGGAAAAAGAAATCCAATAATCAAACTCTAGCTCCTTCTCCACAAATTACAGTGTAAAAATACAAGTTAAATGGATATATATATATATATATATATATATATATATATATATATATATAAATTTTGACATATTTACAGTACAGAATCTACAGATGAAAACGAAGCGAACTAACCAATTTTAAAGTTCATTGGGAGCTATTAGGAGCATCTTCTCCACTCTCACTAGGTTGAGATTGATGTTGATGTTGATGCTCCAAGGGATGATGATGATGGTGGTGGTGGTGATGGGGATGGGGATGATGATTGTCAGAATTAATATTGAAACCAGCCCTAGTGTAAGCATTAAGGGCAGCCAACATGCCCAAGTTGGAGTCAGACATGGCGAGACCCAGATGCTGAGAAGGTTGCTGCGGCATTAGCATGGACCCCAATTGCAGAGAACCCCCACGTGCGCCTTGGAATTCAAGCGCACTCGGAAGATTGAATCTTGGCATGAAACCACTCTGCGAGAAAGACCACATCTGACTCTCCAAACTCGCCGAGGATCCACCACCACCACCACCAGAAGAAGTAGAAGCGGAAGCTGCAGCAGAAGCAGAAGAAGAAGCCGAGGTTACTGGAAGCATCCAAATTGTGCTGCCTGGAGGCCCACTTGCGGGAGCGGGCGCCACGGCCCACATCGCTGTCGCGGGTAGCAAATTCGCGGGCCTGAGAAGCCCAGAACCAGCTTCGGTTTGCTGCTGCTGCTTCGGAAGCTGTAGGTTGGGAGTTTTAGGCGAAGAGCCGTCACCGCTCTCGTTCTGCGATTGGGTGTTAATGTCATCATCTTTGAACAGATCTTCTCGGTAGCGTTTCCTGAGATAGCTGTCGCCGGAGTCAGCGCCACCGCTGGGAAGCGCTTCCGCGATTTGATCGGCGGAGAGAAGTTGGTGCTGTTGATGGTGCTGGTGAGCATGAGGGTGGAAGCCTAGTAAAGCGGTGTGTTGAAAGGCTTCCTCGTAAGGGTGATGAGCGAGTGCAAGCGCGCCGTGAAAGGTGTGCGGGGCGGACTTGGATGGCGGCGCCGATAGCGTGGAGCCGCTGCTGCGGAGGGAGACGTTGAGGGTGGAGAAATTGGCGGGGATGGTGCCGGTTCCGGTGGCGGCGATGATGGCAGGCTCGGCCTGCTGGAGGAGCCACTCGATGGTCTCGCCGTCGGACTTGTGGCCCAATTCTCTGGTCAATTGGAAAACCCTAGCGGCGCAGGTGGCGGGCATTCGAATTCTGCGGCCGCGGCCGTCGACTTTGGTGTGCCTGTCCTTGGTGGATCGCTTGGGTGGGTTGGTGGCGGGGGAGGCGGCGGCGGCGGTGGTGGAAAGTTGTTGGGTCTTCTTGGCAGAATCATCAGATCTGGTGGCGATGGCTAGGGAGGCGTCGATGAGGTGGGAAGAGGCGGAGGCGGCGGAGGAGGAAGAGGATGAAGAATTGGAAGAAGATGTGGAGGAAGAGATGAAGGGGGATGGAGGGTTTGGCCTGGCATCAAAAGGGACCACGAGATGCGAAGTTGATTGCTGGTGGTGATGATGGTGAGCATGAGGATTAGTAGTTGCAGCACTTCCACCACCACCACCACCACCACCACCACCCGTGTTTGTTTTTGTGTTGGCGCTGTTGTTTGTGTTGCTGCTGCTCTGCTTGTTGTTTTGCAAATCTGATAGTTCCATTTGGTGGGGAAGCCTCTCACCAGGTTTACTTGTTTTTTCCTTTTTTTTATTTTCTATTCTATTTTTCTTTGAACCCAATGGAGTGGAATGAGATGAGATGATGAATCATGACCCCCATCTTTTCTTTTCCTCTTCCAACTCTATCTCCCTCTTCCCCATTCCCTCTTTCCCTTTTCGATAGACAGAGAGAGACAGGCACAGACAAACAGAGAGAGAAAAAGAGAAAGAGTTTTTAATTTTCTGTAGTCTCTGGACCCAACTAAGACTCTGAGTTTGTGGGGTTCTCGGTTTTTGATTGACTCTTGTCTTGCTCTCTGCTCAGACCACAACACAGAGAGAAAAAGAGTAGGTCACAACTTAGAAGTGAGGAGAGAGAAAGGGAGGGTGGGGGACCTTAGTTTTTGATAAAAAAAAAAAAGAAAAAAGAGGGAACAGAAGGCCACTCGTGGGGTCTCGTAAAAGGAATGCTAAAAATTGGCCTTTGTTGCTCCCATACCACATAGATGCCTGCAAAGATTGTAGCAGCTATAATATGTGTGCCTCTCCTCACTCATCCACCTCAAACCTCAAAGTCAAGCAAAACATTGGCTTCATTTCATTCACACTCAAGTAAAACCTTCCACTTGGCTCCCCCAAATGCCCAAACAAATCATAACAAAATCCAAAATTGTTTTCAACTTCTGTGCACTACATCCGTCAGTCTGGATCTCCTTTTGAAGTAAATAAAACATGAGAGATTCACATTGACTGGGTGTGATTGGTCAAGTTTCTAGAGGAGAAGATTTATATGTCAAGTGTGAAGTAAAGAAGAAGAAAAGAAAATAGTAAATAGGAGTTGGGGCCTTGGGGGGTCTTGACCATGAAGTTGGTGACTGGCAGTGGGTGGTGGGTGAGATGGTTAAAGTGCAGAAAGAGGGTATTCTATACACTACACACTGTACAAATACACATACATATACTCTCATACTCATACTGATACTGGTTAGAGCTAGACAGCACAGGTGAGCATCAGATAAAGGCATCTAATGCACCACGACAGCTCATCCCTACCCAAACCACATTGTGTGCGTTTGTTTCTTTCTTTGTTTTTTATGCTTTTTTCTAAATTTAATTCCTTCTCTCTCTTATGTGATGGTCAAATTTGGTTGGGCACTCCCACCTTTTCATTAGTGGAGGATTCACAAAGACACAATTGCCCCCTCCTCCATCAAATTTTCATTTTTCTGCTGCATTGTACCAAAATTGGCTCACTGTGGAGTCAAAACTTTGGTGTCTAGCAAAGAGGGAGAAATCTTTGCCAGTAAGGTACTCACACCCTTCACCCTTCAAACAAATCTATCATCTTCTTTTAAATTAGTATCAGACTCAGGTAAGTAAAAAATAAACGACAGATAACATAGGTAAGGTAAAGGTCCTACATATTATGGGTTGCATATTTCACTCACCCAACACTCATCAGAAAATGGTTGAGAAAGCAACAAATTGCTCTCTGTCACATCCTGATGCATACAGAACTTTGTTGAGTTGTCTGAGACTAAATAAAAAATGAACATATAAAGACTTATCAAGCTTTGTATTTTTTTTATCCCATCTAAATTAAAACTTATCTCACACCCATGTCATATTCATCAACTAAAACTAGAAGGTTTATGACTAAAAAGGCCTTGACAAAAATATAGGGTGCAATTAGACTGAACCTTTTAGAAATTTGTTGAGAGAATGAAACTTGGTAAATTTCTACCTTAATCCAAACAGTTCAAAGCAGCATGAAAATCCCACATGCCACGTGTTAAAACAGTTACGTAATCATTTCAAATGTTTCAACTTTGGACATATTTATATAGTGAATAATCCTGGTATTAGAAGCATAAAACATAGGTTTTCTCATTTTTATGTTCCACACTTGTCTTCTTTTTTTCTTTTTATAATTTTTTACCCTTACCTTAAAAATAATATGAAGTTTTCTGGATAGGGTTCAGATTTCACTTCTCAAAAATAATTCCACCATTTACATGCCAACACCCTTCTGTGTAAATATTCCAGAAAAATACAAAATAAAGGAAAAAAAATAAAACCTAGTAGTAACACTTTTTGACTAAGTAAAATTCAGTTTCCCCTAATTGTGTTTGTTTAAAACTTTTTATAATGTTTTCCAGCTGGAGAAATAAGTTGTACTATATTTTTGTTTTAAAATAATTGTTTTTCTCTTTAAGTTGTATTTTTGACAAGTGTACAATTTTGTCCTGTCACAACTATGGTGACCAGACTTGGAAAGAGTACTTGATGCGTGTCTCTATCACTTTTACTTTTTTATATTTCCAGCCAGTATATGATTCTGGTATCAAAATTTAGAAATCTTGAACCAAAAATATTCAAAACACTAATCAACCAAAACTTCAAAAAAAAAAAAAGTGTTTCAGTTTGGACAGATTATAATAATCATATATAATTAAATGTACTAACCACACAACCCCTTCTTTCATCTTTATCTCTAACCTCTTCACACTATTAAATTCAACAAATCAATCGCCATTATCACTCAGATCACAATTAATGCATAAATAATGAACCAAACCCTAATTCACTATCCATGGCTATGTTCGTAAATAACCATTAATTCTACTGTAGTGCCTGCTATGCCAGGACAGTCACAGTGAAAATTACTATTCATACATCACACCATCTTTGTTTGGTTCTTCCTAAAAAAAAAAAAAAAAAAAGGTTGGTTCTTGACAGAGACTTCTCCATTTTCCCTCTATTATTGTTATTGTTCAATTTTGTTGCACATGATAGAACTGATACAAATTCTCCAAAACATGGGAAAGGCTACTGGTATGAATATTAGAAATGATGGTGTCAAAGAATTGTGGGAGAAATTTGAACCGCACTGAGTCTCTGTGTTTGAATGAGGATGATTAATGGTGTTGGTGTTCTTTAAATCTGTGCCTCTGCTAAAATTAAGTTTACCATGTCCTGTCAATGGTATTTCAGTGTCAATCTTTATTTCTTTCTGTTCCCACTTTCTTTCCTTTTTTAAATATCATCTTCTCTCTAATCAAGCTTTTCTTTGCCAAATATAGCCATACAAGGATATTCAATAATAATAATAATAATAATAATAAACAAATTCACTTTTGTATACATGAGTTCCAACAATTCTTTACCATCCCACTAAGAAAGAGAAGGGTGAAGAAAGTCTACAAAAAAGAGACTTAAAAATGTTTTTTTTATATGCGAAAAAAATTGTAAAGATAATTGATTTTGTATTTTTTATAATGGTCATAATTTTATTAAATATTTTTAGTTAATCAATTTTTTTTTATAATTTTTTATTTTTTTCTATTTTCTCAAATTTACTCTTCAATTATAATACAAATTATAACAATAAACGAAAGATTTAATAGACATGCTTATTTAATATATTTTTTTCTTAAAACTAATATTCTTATCATTTATTTATTTATTAATTAGTATGATTTTGTATTTGTTCTTAAAAGTTCATAATTCAAAGCTTTTTGAATGAAGATTATTTCATTTGTTACTTACACTTTTGCATTTTACACCTTCCATCCAAGTTAAACAAAATTAAAATAAAATGAAAGAAAAATTAAACAAAATTTAAAAAATATATAAAAAAGAGTTTTGATTTAAATTATATATTTTATATTTTGATGTGATTGAAATATTGATTGAATATAAGGTAAAATATATAGTATTTACTTTAAATGTAATAATTTTTTCTTTTGGATGGGTTCGACAATCATCATTAATTCATGGATTAAGATCTCTCGTAGTTGTTAGGAGACTTCCTTCTTTTGTGGTACTTGTCGTTATCTTGAAATATGTAATATAACATTCACATATTGCTCTTTTATTTACCGTTTATCATCTCTCTAGTTAAGGATAAGACGTTTATTACTAAGTATAGGGTAGATACTATCGATCTTATAGCATTAAGGAAAAGTATTCCAAGAATATTATAAGGGGCGTTGACATCCACGGTGAGATATCATATTTTCATCATCTAATATTTAGTGATAATATCTCCGAAATTCGTGAAGAAGTCAATATATCTTTTTGTATCTAACATTTCTTCTAAAAATCCCATGATTTGTTTATTGTAAGGTTGGATAGCGTCCTCCGCTACTTCAAGATGTTTGAAGGTTTTCCAGTTAAGTATGTCTACGAAACTTTCTTAGTTTACCAGAGTCTATATTGTCGTAAAGTTTGTGACTTCGACAATAATTACCATAAGATTGTCTTGACAAGAGTCAATGACTTGAAAATTGTCATCTATGAACGTTATTAGTGACATCTTTCTTCTTTGTTAAATAGTAGTAGTGTTACCCAATTGAATTATTCTGAGGTGTTTTTTTCTCATCGAGATTGTTGAACCTTCGTCGGTGAAACCTTTGACGGTTGTATTGTATTAATTACACCTTATATGATATTTTTTTGCTCTGACCCATTGGTATCTTTCGACCGATAATCCTAGGTATTCTCAGTTTTTATTAGTCAATATTCTTCCCTCAAAGAGCCTTTTTTTTTTTGCCGATTACCATATTCCTTCACAAATTTACGCAAATGTTTGTCTTATATTAATTCTTCTATTTTATCTTTTAACATTAAACACTCGTCAATGGTATGTCCATTGTTGCGATGCTATCTACCATGTTTGTTGTGATGAGCATATGGGGAAATATGTATTTTTCTTAGTATTGGGAAGAGGTTAGTGTTGAGAGTTTCTTCTAGTACCCTTGTGTGGTTAGCATTCAGGGGTGTGTATTCATCTATATGAACTATTTTCCCCTTTCTTTCTTTGCATTTTTTATTTTTTGGATTGTCTCAACACGCATTCGATTTGTAAATTCTTTTAATTCTTCCAACTATATAAATTTTGCAACATAACTCCTCTACTGATCTAGGTTTATGGTTGACTTCTTACACAAGCTATCAAAGTTGTAATGTTGTTCCCATGTGGTGAACATTCACTTTGAGGTTGAGGTTTTTTATGTTTAACACAACTTTACTAAACTTTTTTCATAAAGGTTCGTAATGATTCTCCTTTGTCTTGTCATATGTTGACCAACTCAATTGACTTGAGGTGATGAGGTTGGCTTGTGGTGAATTGTGTTCTAAATTTTGTCATCAGTGTGTCAAAATAATCAATGATGTTTGGCAAAGTCTTGTGAACCAGCTTAACATTGTCCCTTTAAGTGAAATGGGAAAAACTTGACAGAAGATAGTGTTATTTGTGGTGTACAAACCGACTTTTGTTACATAGGTGTCAACATGTTTGTCCAGATCAGTTGATTCATCATATCTTTCTAGCATTAAGTTCTTCAGCATTGATGGTAAGAGTCTTCATGATCATGTCCATGAACGAGTATCTGCGATGTCCCCCTACTTGTGATGGTAGGTGCATGGACGTATGGGAGGTCATTCATTGATTGCTTCCAGTTTTGAATGCTCTAATGGGGGTACTTTGAGATTGTTTTGGGTTACCCTCTATTTGAATTGTTTCCAACATGTGATGGGAGGTATCTTTATGCTCATTCAACTTTTATTTTTAACATTTTTGAGTTTGAGAGACTCAACTTTTTCGACACTCTTTTATTTTAAGTTTTTTAACTTTTTTAAATTAATTTGATAATGAGTATTAGCTCATTCACGTGCTTCTCCCCTTTAGGCGATGGGGATTTTCGTTGTTTGTCATGTTCTTTATAGTTGTCATTTAATTTTCAAGGTCTTTATCAATTCTTCGATGAGCGCTAAAATGTTTTTACAAATTCAAGAACCTCCTACAATACTGAATATTGTCGATTAATTGGTTGACGACTACATCTCTAGATCTTTAATGTGACTTGATTATTATGGACGTTCACTTCTTTGTATGAGTTGTGATCAATGTACTTACAAAATACACTTTAATGCTTAAATTAAATAAAAATATTAATGGTTAATATTCATAATAAAAATAAATAATGATCATATTATATTACCATCCTTAAATTTTTTTAATAGACCTTAACTTCATAATGAATACCTAATTATCATATAGGTATAATATACGTGGCTAAGTCTATATAATTGTAAACCTTCGTGATCACACGAGTAAAATATATATTACGTTTCAATTTTTAAATATTCTTTTGTAATTATTATAATAACAAATAATTAAATATAAAATATAAAAAATAATAAATAAATTTATTTAAAATTATTAAAATAATATTTTAGTTAATCATATCACTTCTTCTCTAATTTATATATTAATTTCTCTTTATTTTTTACTCTTTTTCAATTCAAATAATCCTACTTTTTCCACTTTTTATTTATTTTTTCTTCTCACAGATTCACTCTTTTTCTTCTCTTAACCAAACGCATACTCAAGCTAAAAATTTAATAGACATCTTTATTTGATTTTTTTTTATTCTTATAACTAATATCCTTATCATTTATTTATTTATTTATTAGTATGATTTTGTATTTGTTCTTAAAAGTATAATTAGTATGTGTTACAAAGTTTTTGAAAGGGGATTATTTCATGTTTGCCACGTAAATTTTTGCATGCCACACCCTTCCGATTCAAGTTTGGGGATTAACATATTAAAATACAATCAAAGAAAAAACTAAGCAAAATTTAAAAGATACATATAAAAAGTTTTTATTTAAATTTTTTATTTTGATGTTATTGGGATATCGATCGAATCCAGGGGACGCGAAGAAATTAAGCGTGGGAATCACTCGCGAGTGAATTCCGATCTTGCATAATCTTATTAACTAATCAAAATATTCAACAAATAAACAAAGTTAACTCATTTATCGTTTTAAAAAATCAAAGCGTGTTTAGTATTTTTTTTGTATTTAATTATTAACTTATATGTTCAACAATGAGCTGGAAACATTTTGACCCATAGAATTTGTTTTTTTATTTTTCACTAATCTTTTTCACAAGTTTGGTGCATCGACTTTAGTAAAGTGTTTTTTAATATAATGATTTTATTTAAAATAAATTATACTATTTTTAAAATTTGATTCGATCTAATGATCTTTTTATAAAATCCAATTTGTTCAAATTTTTATTTAACTTCATGGTTAACATTAGATTAAGTTTATTTATCAAGAGTTTAATTATTATAATAATTGAGTTAATAAACATCATTTTATTTTTGAATATATATAATTTAAGGTTAGTTTATATAAATTAATATAAACATTAATTTTTATTAATTTTAGTAAATTAATTATTATTTTCATCAACAATCTTATCATTTTAATATTTGTTGGAACATAAATACTAGTTGAACGTCTTGTTTTCTTGTAACTCGGATCGCTATAACATTCGTATACAAAAGGTTTTTTTGAATGTAGCCCAAATCATTTGGGCCAAACACTGTTGGGCCCAATTACATGATTTATTTATTTATTTTAATACGTCCATTTCTTCATGATTCATGAAAAGAGGAATAAGAAAAAAAAAGGAGGGATATTTGAGGGAAAGAAACAAACAGAAAAAAACATTCTCAGTAAATGTGAATCAAAACAATGTTGTACTCATTTCAGAAGTGGGAACCACGAACTCATAATACAATAGTTTTTTCCCTGACAAAGTGGATAATGTTCATAATAAAAATGTGACATGTTGGAGTCAAAGATAAAAAGTCCTTAAAAGTTGAACAGCATTAAGGTAACACAGATAAGATAACCCTCCTAAAAGATACCTTTTGAGTCTTTTACCAATTTAGAATTGCGAAGTCGGTCCACTGATCCATTTTAAATGTATTATAATATTATAATTTAAATCATATAATTAATTAATTAATTTTGAAAATTTATCCAATAAGAATATTAATAATAAATAAAAAATTTAAAATATTTATTTAATTAAAAATATAATTTTAATAATATATATATATATATATATATATATATATATATATATAATATTAATGGATTGATAGGTTGAACTCTAAACTATGTAACCCGACTATTTCGGGTAGAATGTGATCCACTTTATGCTGTTATGGGCTTTGTCAGCTTGATCTCAAATCCAATCATAGGCCCAAGCCCGTACAATTCACCCGAAGTGACTGAAATGGCAGAAAGGTAAATTGGATAACTCTACGTATCAATACTCTGTTTAGCACCTTCCATGAAACCAAAATTTTGCATGAATTTTACAAAAGCATAAGAAGAATGAATCCTTGTTTTCATTTTTTTTTTCAAGATAATTTCGCACAATGAAATAGTGAATCTTGAATAAAGAGTTTTGCATAATATCTTTTGCTTTACACACTCCACATCTCTCCTTGGATGCCTTAACTTTATGCAAGTGATTGAGAAGTCAAGGGTCCTCTTTGGGATATGTAATTAGTTAAATAAAGATTGTGACCGATTTGTGAGGGAATTCTATATCATGTGTTGTATGAGCTTGTTCCTATAACATGTAAGAAGAACTGGGTAGACAAAAACAGAAATCACAGTAGATAATGAGTATAGTTTTACGAAAGTGGGAGAGAAAAAACTTTTAAAAAGTTGAAATAAAGAAGGGAAAGAAGTGAGAGAGGGGACCCAATATCGTCAGAATCTTGCCCCTTTGGCAAAGAGGACACCTTTTCTTGTCACAAACTCTTTTGCTTTTCCTTTTACTTTTCCGTTTCTCAATAATTCTCGATCATAATTTTACTTGATTTTAATTCTCTATTATTGGTTCTCCAAAGCACCTTTATTCCCTGGGTTCTACAAAAAGCTAATGATGCATGCAGATATTGAAACTCAAAGCCTCATCTTAGTAAAAGGAAAATAAATTATCTTATTCATGTAATAATTTTTATTCCATGTTTCTTTCTCTTCTTTTCGTACCTTTTTCCTGTAAAATAAATAATGTAAATTAAACTTGGAAAACAAACCCATTCCGAGCCTCCGTTCATGCGAAAGAAGAAACAGTGAAACGATGGAAGAGTTTGAGTTTGAAGAGGTTGTAAAAGCAACAGAAAACTTCAACCCCAGAAGGATCATAGGGAAAGGAAGCCATGGCATGGTGTACAAAGGCGTTGTTCGATTCAAAGATAACAACAGGTTGGTCGCTGTAAAGAAGCCATCACAAGGCCTTCAATCTCTTCACGACAACTCCAAACTCGAAAACGAAATCCGAGTGCTGTCCTCTCTACGCGAAAACCCTCACGTGGTTAATCTTTTAGGAACGACGAGAGGTGATGATCGCGAGAATAACAAGGTCATTGTGATGGAGTTCATGCCCAATGGTTCTCTCCATGACTTGCTTCATGCCAATGAAACCCCACCTACGTGGCCTAAACGCGTTGAAATCGCCATGCAAGTCGCTCGTGCGGTGCAGTTTCTTCACGAAGGTAAGCCTGCGGTGATTCACAGAGACATTAAACCCTCCAACATATTGTTTGATTCACATTGGAATGCGAAGTTGGCAGATTTTGGACTCGCGGTGAAAGGGGTTGACCCAGTGAGTCAACCCGCCGGGACCATAGGGTACTTGGACCCGTGTTACACCACCCCAGATAAACTCAGCGCCAAAAACGACATTTTCAGCTTTGGGGTTGTGTTGTTGGAGATCATAAGTGGTAGAAAGGCCATTGATGTGTGCAAAACGCCGGCTTCAGTTGTGGAATGGGCGATTCAATTAATGGCGGAACAACTTTTGAAAGAGATTTGTGACTCAAGAATGGCACTGCCACGTTACATGGTTGGAACAATCACTCCCATGTTACGCTATGCTATACGTTGCGTCTCTGAAAACGAAGATGAACGACCTTCGGCCACTGAAATTGTTATGGAAATGGAAAATTGGTTAGTGAAACGTATTAAGTTTCCGATTTGGAAGTGTCTTTTGAACGGGTTAGTTCGGTTGAAAAGGAAGAAATCGATGAAGAGTATTGTTTGGCAAACTAAGACACGGATTCGGTGTATAACTGATGATGAAGAGGACGAGGATGACAGTGTTGGCGTTGGTGGTGTCCCAAGCGGGAAGATATCCATGACCATAAGGGAGGTTTTAGCTGATGTTACATTGGAGTAACTCAAATTGAGATGAATTGACTCGTTGTGAACTGGTGAGTCATCCAACTCGTTTTGGTCAATGGTCAAAAGTGATTCAATTTCCCAATTAAAAACATTTGGGGATTTTGTTATACGTTTCATGCACTGCAAACATTCGTACCAACCCCAACGTGATGGTTACGTAAGGGGTAGGCACTCACTACGCAGAGAATATATAAGCTTTAAGGGATGTTCGTCACATGAATCATGGCATCATGAAACTTTTCTTTTTCCTTTTTAATTTGACTCATATCTGATTGTATTTGCATGTTATTTATTTCCATTCTTTAATTACTTACTTGAGAAAATAAACAGCATAAAAACATTTGGTTGTTTTTATTGTTTTGTTATTTAGAAAGCCTTTTTTTTCCTTAAAATGTGTTAATTTTTATGTGCGACATTTCATTACTGTCTATGTGGTTCTCTTGCATTGGATTCTTGGTAGCGTTATAGTGCTGTGCGGGACTTGACATGTATGTCTGTGTCCTCTGCTCTGTTTCTTTATTGTATATAAAATAATTGATTGAGTATACGAATAAGGTTATATTGTAGCTATCTGATCGATTCAACCATACTTAGTTATTGTTTTATTGAATCGAACAGATTTGAAAAAAATGTTACTTTCGTCGCGATGTGTTTGCATCGTGTACTTTTTTTCTCGTCACGACAAGGTTTTAGAGAAAAGGGAAGTTATTTCACTAACATATGACTGCAACTTAAGTTTAAGCCTTGGTTGAGAAGTTTTGCAATAGTACAAACAAATGTTGGAAGTCCATTACATGAATCAGACTCAATTATTACCTGTTAACGAGTGGGAAATTAAGATTTCCAAACTAACGACATCACATATTCACTTCAATTGGATCATTAAATGATGACAGAATATCAGAGTGAAAACACACTTCTAAACAGTTTGATGCATCACGGTTCTCCAATGGTTTAGCTTTGACCAAGGTGGATTTGGAGTGTATTAATAAGGTGAATGAAGGGTGACTATGATATGATGTGGCAGCTTAAGTTTTTGGTTATGGAGTATAAAGGATATTGGCTAATTATGGTGATTTGGTGCTGAGGGCGATCCCATGGCAGAAATGATGCAGGCTAGGCAAAGGGACTGTACAAGTTGGATTCCATGGTTGAAATGATAAGATTTATGTTGGTGTGACCATAAGCTACTGAGAATTGTTTTGGGAAGCTATGGTGTATTTTGTTGATGTAGCGGACAGCAGATAACACGGTACAAGAACGAAGCTGATCGTGAGGAGATCGATGAAGGCAATTATTTACTAATTCACATCTTCTACCTCTATGAATTTAGCCTGTCTTGTACTTTACTGAATTTGCTTCAAGATATGGTGGGCTGTTTCAATGGTTAGGGGAACCCATTTTTTAATGTGAAAAAAGACTATTTGAGAGCTTATCTCCGCAACACAGCCCCTTAATTGCCCTGCAGGTGAATCTTTTGTATTGAAATTTTTTTCTCTTATATCAACTTTGTGCTTTTACTTGTCAAAGTTTAAGAAGTTTAAATTAGTAAGTTGAAAATGTTATGTCCTCTTTGCAACGTTCTCTGGCTCTGCCAACTTCTTCACTTTCCAACCATGGATCACCTCATTACGCCCCCCACCACCTAAACTTTAAAACGGGAAATCTGCACACACAAGACCTACACAATATGCAACAGATTATGTTGAAAACTTCAGGTTCTATAACCTACGTATATACTTTCTTTTATTTTCATATATTTAACTTATTTTGCGTATACATTGGGTTGCAAGTTTTAACTTTTGGCAGTATGTCAAAGTAAAATAAGAAAACAATTTTTGACCCTGAGGAATAAAGGTGAAGAATTACTACCATTATTTGCTATCACGATTTAGTTAGTTAGAGTTAATCCAAATTTCTTTTCTTCTTGCCTTAACTTATTTATAGAAGCTCCACCACTTTAATGGGTGTGGATATCCTGCTAAATGGACGACTAGAAAGTGAAGTTAACAAAAAATAAAAAACCAAAAGAATAGTTCCACAACTACTTCTTTCATCCTTTCCCTAAATCATAATAATCTGTCGAAGGTCAAACACAAAAATAAAATTGTACATTTAAATAAAACTGTAACGCTTCCGAAAATAAGATACAAAAATGAAGTACAGAAGAACTACAATTAAGTTCATTGAATGATCTATAAAAATGGGAACTCTTTTCTGCCTCTTTATGTTTGACAACTTGGATTCCGGAGGCAATTGAAATTCCCCTCACCCTGCGGAAATAACCGAGTTATTTATTAATTTTGCAGAATTAGCTAATGACGGTTTCACCAACATCTCAAACAGAGAAAGTAAAAAATAAAAAACAAACATTAAATCGATAATAAAAACTAGACTAAGTTTTTAAAGAGTGTAGATATTCCAATAAAATATAATCATTAACAATGTTAACAGCAAATAGTCTCATATAAATAGATAGACATTACATGCTCTGAAGGAATATTACAACATGAAAATATGGATACTAACTGATTAGATCCAGTTCTTTGATTAATAATCACTGCACCTGATTGTCATTCATGTTTATTTAAAAATAGCTCCAGTAAAAAGGTCACCTAATAAAGCAATCAATTAAAGCATCATTTTATGCTTGACTATTTTCAAGATTTCCAAGTTCCTTCTGAACAGCCATCTCTGTTATAACGTGACAATGATTCAGCATAACACATTGCAGCAAATCCAGTGTTTTGTGAGTACACAAAACACATAAAAATAGAATGCCATATTGTTAGGGAAAAACTCAAAAAATGTCTTGTTCATTCGCTTCTCAACTTCACCATTGAGCAGTTAGCAAAAATTTATACCAAAGCCTTAAGTCTTCAATCTTTCAAAATCATTTGTTTCAAGCTGAGTTTCATCAACCTTTGCTCCCAGTTTGTGGGGATATCAAAGGATAAGGATGCAAGGCTTTTAGAAGGGAATTAATAACACTCCAGTGATTCTGTTTCAAAGAATCCATAAGGGACGGCTCAATATTTTTTGTATTGCTATGCAATATTGCATTTTACTTACTTCTTCAGAGACACATAATTTTAATCCAGTGCTGCAGCCTGCACATATTTATATATTGTTTCTATTGAGAGAACGTTGTTCACCCTATGCTATTTCCTTCAAATTCCTCCGTTTATTTTCTCTGATATTATGGAGCACCCAGCTCAAATTATTTATTCAAATTGTTACCCTAAATCCCTGATTCGTATTAAATCATCATATCAGATTGTTCCAAGATACTACAGCACGACAGCACAGTCAACAATACCACCAAAAACTTAACCAAACCAGTCCTTCAAATAACAAGATTTACAAATTTACCAAAAAAAAAAATCAGATCAGTCTCCAAGTTCCAACTAGAAAATAAAAAACAGAGATCTACATAAGACAAAAGAGAAGAAAAAAAAAATACTAATGAAAATAAAATTAAGAGAAATATAAATTTACCTAACCAGATCCGACGATGATGTTGTTGATTGGAATGAAGATGAGCTTGACGAAAAAGCCTACGAATCCCATCACAACGAAACCAATCGCGGTACGCACAGCAACTTTAGAGAATTCTGAAATACCAAAGGCATCCAATAAATCAAGATACATAGTACATAGATTTGATTTCAAACAAACAAACAAAAAATCGAAACCTAAGAGGAATCGAAGAGAACGAGCGAGGAATGTTAGGGTTAGGTTTGCACCTTTGCGATCGGGTTTGTGGCATCGCTTGACCAGCCTGACGCTGTCCTTGGCGAATTCTCTGAGTGGATCGAACACGGAATCAATGGCGTCCATTCTCTCTCTTTCTTCTGTTTTTGGATCTGAATTGAAACGTGAATAAATATGAATGTTGAGGTTCGAAGAATGAATCTTTTAGAATTCAAATGATTAATCAAATGTTTTCGAAAAAAAAAAAAAAGTTTGGAAATATACGTGTACTGGGCCAATAGCATGGTGCCATGCTGGATCTTGTGATTCTATCTTGAGCATGTAATCAAAAGTAAAATAAAACATATGAATTTAAAAATTTAAATAATACAGTAATAATTTAATGGTAACTAAAGAAAATAAAAACAAGTTTATTGAATTGCTTTCAGATTATAAATTAATTTAATTTTTTTACAAACTTAAGTTAATTTAATAGTATATATTATTTTAAAAGTTTTATTTGTAAACTATTATAAATAAATGTACACTGTGAAATAATTGAAGCTATTTTAAATAAAAATTTATAATAATAATAATAATAATTTTAGTATATAATTAAATAATAATAATATATTAAATCTTCTTATTGTCCATATAATCCAATTAAACTATTATTATAATAATAAGATCTATATATTTTATTTTACTTAAAATAAGAAAGATAACACACTGTATAAGAAAAATAAATGTGCTAAAGTCAACATTTTTCTATTTTAATTAGGTCAATTTAGTTGTCACTTTAAATTTATAGTCCAACACTAGAACAAGTTAGCTCATGTCTTATATCTTGACAATAAAAAAAATTGTAATTTAATCTATAATAATTTCTCCAACCAATCTTTTCATAATTTTTCATTCTTTTTTATTAATTTAATATATTAATTATTTTACTTAATCGTATTAATATCTTTTATTTTATATAATTAATTTTAAAATTTATATAAAAATGTAATTAATCAAATGTATTAAGTTTATATTAAATAATAAAAAATTAATATTAAACTAATAAATACAATTATGTATTCTATCATTTAATTACTAATATATTTATATAATTTCGACAATGAATTGAACGAGTTTTTCAAAGAAAATTGTGTCGTGGCATTAAGTTAAAAACATATGTAAATTGTGGTTTTCATAAATGGTTGATTAAATCTTATTATTCTTTGGGCCGGAAAATCACTTGTTTCATAAATAGTTTAGGTAAAAAAATAAAAATAATTAAATTGAATTTGTAATATTATTTATACGAGTTTAATCATATTATCTCGTAAATTTACAAAAGTTTTATTTATAGAATAATAATTATTTTTTATATAAAATAATATTATTTTATTAATATATATATATATATATATATATATTATAAATTAATTTAATAAAGTTCACTTAATAAATGTTAAAAATAAGTTTTTAATAATAAATTATTCTAAATTTTAATAATTAAGATTAATTAATATTTTATACTAATAAATTATTAAAAAATAAATAATAGTAATAGAAAATATTTTTTAAATTTTTATTTTTAGATAAAATGGATATATTCTCTAATAAATTATTATATTTTAAATAAAAAATAAATTTATTAATATAATTTAAAATTTTAAAATATTTATTTATTTTTCATTTTATTTATATATTTTTTAATTAATTAGTTTTGTATAAATGTGTTATATTGTTTTTTAACTTCAATTACAATAAAATTGATCATTTAACATGTTAGCTTAATAGATGATTAGATTAAACTAAAACTTTGATCAGTTTAAATTAAAAACTTTGATTCGTTTTTAAATATACGCTTACGTATTAAAGATTTTTACTTATATCACATTGGATTGGGTCACTCATCAACTCTAATCATAATTATTATAATCTAATATTTTAATGGATATTAAGTTAATTGAACACATATCTAATTTGTAATGATTTAAAACATTTATTTGAATAAAATGATAACAAATAATATTTATAACACTATTTTTATTTAAAAATTTAAAATTTACATAAAAAATAACCCTACGAAACTTTGAAAAAACTAATCTTATTTATATATTTTTATGGAGGTGTTAAAATAGATATAGTATGATCGATCATCTTAAAAAATCCTAGAAATAATATAAGTTAGTCTCAAAATTTATAGTTTAAATTAAATTAAACTTATTTTGATATGTACTTAAATTAAGTTAGTCTTTAGACTTAATTTATTTTATAAATTAATTATTTTAAAATAAAATAGAAGTAATATAATATTATTATATATATATTATTAATTAATTTGATAAATGATTCACTTATTATAAATATAAAAATAAGTCTCTTATAACAACATATTCAAATAGACATGGTAACAAGGTGAGGGTGGGGTTGGGAATAAGTTTTGTCTATCTGCCCCAAATTGATTGAAAATATTGAAAAAAAATAAAAAAAATGTGAAAAAGTTAAAAGATAAGAAATAATCATAATGAATTTATTTATCTAATAAATGGAAGAAGATAAAATAGAGAAAAAGTTGACAAAAAAAAATAAAAAAGTGAAATATAGAAAAAATAATGTAAGAAAAACATTCATTTTTAAATTTTAGGATTTAAATTTAAATAGGGTTGGGAACAGAGTTAGAGAGGGGATTATGTTATGTATTATGATGCCGCATTTTTTAAAGTGAAAAAAATCTAAATTCTTTGTCAATTCAATATTTTTTTTGGACAAACTTGAGATAAAGACGAATCGATTATGTAGATATAAATTTAACTGTTATTCCTATATTCAAATATCTAATATTTAAAGTTAATTAATATTTTAAATTAATAAATAATAATAATAATAATATTCATTCTCTTGTAATTTATATATTAAATTATTATATATTATATAAAAAATAATTTTATTATTATAAATTTAATTTTAATGATATATTTTTTATATTAATATTTCTTTAATTAATAGTTTTATATAAATATATTAATATTTAAATTTTAAATTTTCAATCAAACAAAAAAAATCATTAACTTAATCATTATTTCTATGCAATTTGGATATGGTTTTTACCGTTCTAGTTATTTATATTTCATCCAAGATAAAATTAATCCAAAATATCTTCAATTTTACTATGGCGATCCTTTACACATTCTGGGATTAAAATATGAAAAGTCACACCTAAAAATAATAACAGTAGCTTGAAACACAAGAAAATAATTTTATTATAATATTATTTATTATTTTATTTTATTTTTAAGATTTGAAATTAATTTTTTGTTTTAATGATATTCTTCGTTACTTTTTCTTTTCCATTTTATGCGTAAATGTGACGTTTCGTATACCGTTTCGATTTTTGCATCTTTTTCGCACGAACGGATACAGACAAATTCATTGCCGCTTACATCGTTATTTTTCTCCTCTTCCTCCGCTATAGTCAAACAAATAATTAAAGTTTTATATTTTTTATTTTGTGAAATATAAATTCTTTAATATATATATATATATATATATATATATTAGAAAGAGATATTAATCTTTAAATATTTTTTTTAATATTTTTTTTTTCATTTTTGTATTATTCAAGATATAAATTAATCATCAAACTTTTGTTTTTTTTTAATTTGTTGGTATTGAATTTTATTATTTGCTTTATTTCTCAGCAATGGAAAAGGAGGTAAACACAGACACAAACAACGTTAATATTCTACAAACATGATATGATTTGATATGATGCTCTCTGATTAGAGGGGAGAATTGGATGTCAATGGTTTTCTTCCGCGCTAAATAAACAATTCATGAAGGTACTGTGAAGAGAGAGTGAAGAAAAATTAACAACATCCGAAACACAACAAACATGACAACTTAGTTACTTAGAAAGTCAAGTACATGAACTGAATCACTGAAAGTCAAGGCACTTCATATGCAAAGAGAACAGAATAAAGAAAAACAGAGAAAAAAACAAACACACTTTGATCACACTCATACTAGCCTAAACACAAACTAGACACAATACAGGGAAATGCTTATTGACTCCAAGTGCCAAGACGGATCCAACCATGACCACCATCATCAACCTCTAGTTGGTTGATGAATCATTTCTGAGGTTGGCATTCTGAACAGAACGGTGACGGTTGTTGTTGAGCCAGATGACGAATATCTTGCGGTTGATTCCCATGTCATTGCAGAAACGTTGAATATCTTCCCTGTTACCCTTATGAGGTTTCCACCCCAAAATATCAGCAAACCTTGTCATTTGGATCTTCTGGTCACGCGAGAAGGTGGTCCTCCTTCTCCTGGGTGGCCTTATCTGCTGCACTGGCTCTGGGTTGTTGGGAGGCCCTAAGTCTGTAACAGGAACCATATCGAGAGCATGGTTATCCTCTGTTACAGTCTGGGCCACAGGCTTAGAATCATTGTTCTTCTTGCGGTGAAAGTTGCGGTGACAACCACAACAAGCACAAAGGAAACTCTTCTGAGAGTTCCGTTTGCTTCTTGCTTTCATATACTGATGGCAGCCATCTATGCAAGATCCTCCAACATTCACTGCATGGTTGCGGCAACACTCCTCATATGCAAACTCTTCCTCACAATATGCTTCTAGCTGCTTGGTGTAGCTGCTGGTATTCATGCTCGACATGGTGGTGGGGTTTGGGATTTGGAATAACAGAGAAGAAGGTTAATAATGTATGTGTGCATTTGTGCTGAAGAGAGGTTCAGTTAAATAGAGTAGAGTTGAAAGGTGAGGTTGACACATGTAATGAGATTTTGATGCATGATGTCAGTTAATCTCATGTGCATCCTAAGATGTGTTTTGTGTTCTGTGTTTTGTTCAAACTTTCATAAAGCTAATTCATCCATCAACACCTCCTCCTATTTTTCGCGTTAAAGGTGAAGCAATAAATAAGGTTATTTAATTTTTTTCATCAATGGTTTAATTAACATCTTTGGTTCTTTTAATGAACTTCAATATCTCTTATCAACTACGTTCTTTTGGATTGACTAGAGACAAATCTTCAAGTTTAGAGTTTCGTCACACTTAAGATTAGTCATAAAACATTTTAATATTATATATATAATAACATATATTTCTTACAATTTTTTCATAAATACACACAAATATTTTAACTAGTTATGCAAATTAAAATTTTATTATATTTGTTTATGTTTAGGTCGTTGAAATCAAAATATCGAAGAGAATTCAAGATAACGAAATTGCAAATCATTAAAAAAACAACAATTATTTTATATTAAATTTTGTAATTTTTTGTCCACCTTCTTCCATCAACAATGATCACTAATTACCAAAATGATGAATTGGTTCAAAGTCTTCTAAATTCATAGGGTCAACCCGATAGATATTCAAATTTACTGAATTTTTAAAAAAATGAAAAACGAATTAATTATATTATCATTCTTTCAATTATATTACAATAATTATTTTATTATGGACTAAAATTAGTCTACCTACCAAATTTCATATATTAAAAACAAATTGAAAACAATTTTAAACAAAATTATTTGCTAACCTATATATTAAAGTTAAATAAAAAAAATCAGATTCAATAACTTAAACTATTATCTAACATATATGTATAATGTATATAAAGATTTATAAAATGAAATAAATGAAAAAACTAAACATTAAAATAAAAAATAACATAATACCATATTTAAAAGAAGAAAACTCGTTATAAATACCAACTAAAAATTAAACATATTGCTTACTAGCTTAAATTTTGTTTCCTGATGTGTTTGGAAATTAAAAAAAAAAAGTTAGAATGTAATACGATTTCTTAATTTTAAAATTATTAATTATGCAGAAAAATTAAATATTTAGTAAAAATAAGGGTATTGATAAAAAAATTAATACAATATGATGTCCTATTAATTTGCCAAAAAAAAGGTTTAGTGAGTGTGATCAATTAATGGATGTAATTTTAAAAGCATAACTATTATGTTCTATAATTGTTTTCGAGCCTTTTTTATTTTAGCTTCTTAAAAAACATGGAAACAGTTCTTTCTAGGATTAGTTTTAACTTTTTTTGTGAAAAATAAGTAATAATACATTTTTAAAGTATGTCTGTTAAACTTCTTTTTTATTAAAAAAATTCAAAAATGTGGAAACAGTCATTATCATTAATTAAAATTCATTAAAAACTATAAACTTTGTAGTCTCATTTATTTTTTAAGTCTCTCCCTTAAAAGTTTGCAGTTTTTCATTATTATTTATAAATAATAAATATCTCCTTAACATTAATTACCAAATATACTTTATATATAACTCTAATTTTATTAATAATTATCAACTGATAATTAATAGTCAACTTTGAGTATATTCGTTTATAAGAAAAATAAACAATAAACAATATTAGTGGAAGAAAGTAGGATTTTTTTTTAAATATGTAATGAGAAAATTAATAAAAAGTTATTCATCTTTAATGTATTTTATTTTTTTCTCCTAACTTATGTATTTTACTTTTTACTTTTATATGAACGAAAAATAATAGAAATGTTAAAAAATATTTTATACAATTTATTATTTATTTTTATGTATATAGTTTGAATATATATATATATATATATATATATATATATATATATATATATAAATTTTTAATTATGTTATTTTACTAGAACGTAATAAATATGAACATTATTATAAAAATTAAATGAATAATTTAATATGTCACCTACTTTTTCATGTAATATTATTTTACAAATTTAAATTTAAGTATTTAAATATATATATATATATATATATATATATATATATATATTGTGATACAAAATATTTTATAAATATATATACACTATTAAAAAAACATATCTTAATTATTTAAAAAATTTATTTTGTTTATAAAAAATAATTGATATATATATATATAGTTTTATTTTTAGAATAAATATTTTTCTTATTTTTCATGTCAATTTCTTAACTAAAGAAAATATATATATTTTTTTTTCATTTTCTTATGTCGCGCTTTTTTTGACGTGGGAATCGAGACCCTTAATTGTAATTTATCATTTATTATATTAATTGTTTTTTGCACGAAGAAACTTGCATTAAATTAACATTATAGTTGGAGATCTTAATATGTTTTATTAGACGAAAAATGTAAATTTTTTATATTTTTAAAGTCGTAATAATTTTTATAAGATAACTTTATTTCTTTAAATTAACACTTTTTTAATATTATGTGTGTGAAGCGTTCATCGATTTATTGATATTTAATTAACTAAAATGCCATATTTAATGGACTTTTTCCGATTATATATATATATATATATATATATATATATATATATATATAATATTACGATAATTTTTCATAATATAGACTAAGTGACTTATATTTTTATATTTTAAATTTGATATAATATTTTATATTTACGTAGGAAGAAACTTTAGTTACTTTACAAATAATTGAATATGGACAATTTTTTTTATTCATTTCCTTATATTACCATTTTTTTCCACACACATTTTTCCTTTAAACAAATATATCCTTATACATTCTTTTAATAAAGATAATCATTAATTGGTATTTAATGTAATAACTCTTCTCATTAAGTTACATTTGTGTTCTTCTGTTGTCATAACTGTTATAATTATACTTCATTAATTAGTGTGATTGAAAAAGTCAATCTTGAAGTTGAATAGGCACTTATGATAGTTAATGAAAATTATGTCACCCATTTTTCTTTTTAAGTGTAGATTTTTTTAATATATTTTTATTAGTTACTTTTTATCTCACAAAACTATCTAGCAAAGTAAAATTTACATATTTATACGGTATAATTTCATTATATTGCAAATCGATTTGGACAACATCGTACTCATCGAAGACAATTTTCTCCCGTAATTTGAAACTACCAAAAATGTTGTAATTTCTTACAATCATTAGAAATTGCTTTAATCAACATTATTTTGCTACTCGGTTTCTTCATCTAAATATACATTATAAGTAACATAAAATACATGTATTTCAATTTGTCATGTCACCACTTAATAGTAATACTTAATAATAGTAAAACAATTAATGTGAAATATATATATTTCATCTATAAATTAAACAGTATGTTAATATTTTAATTTATTAATATAATGTCATAGTAATTATTTCATCTATAAAAATGAAACCTTGTGTACTTGTTACTTGTTATATTAACTGTTATTGAATTTAAAATATTGATTCACAACTCAATTCAAAACTCCCATTCCTTGCTTAAGACTTGGATAATTGTATGTTTAATTAATAATATATATTTCATCACTAAATTATTAAATGAGTTTTCATTTTTTTAATGCAGCATTAAATTAAAAGTTGCATAAATTATGGATGAGACAAATGGTTGATTAAATTCCGTTGTTCTGTGTGAACCAAAACTACTTCAATTTTATATTACAAAGGAGAAAATTAACACTGCTTGTGTCTTATCTCTGTTTCAATGCAAAATTGAATCAGTTCAACACGTCTCTGGGTTCGTAATGAATCTGAATAATTCTGAGAAAATTCTGCAGCATATTTATATAATTAACTCTGAACATGAAAGATGACAACTTTATCACTCATGAAAATATGTTACATGGACTGAATCACTAAAAGGAAGGCACTTCATATGCAAAAGGAAAAGCAGACAAACAGGTCCTAATTCTTAACAAAAGCTTTGTTCACATTCATAATACTATCCTAAAGACCAAACTGGACAAAATACAAGAGAAATGTTTATTAACTCCAAGTGCCAAGACCTATCCAACCATGAACACCACGAACATCCTGAGACTGAATCCCATGTCAGTGCAGAAACGTTGGATGTCGATTTCCACCCCCACAATATCAGCAAACCTTGTCATTTGGTTCCTCTGGTTAGGTTAGAAGGTGATTCTCTTCTTCCTGGGTCGCCCCACTTCCTGCACTGGCTCTGGGTTGCTGTCAAACCCTCACTGACATGGCTCTGAAACTGGAACTTCGTTCCGACCATCATTTTCCTCTGTTTCAATCTGAGGTTGGCTGTTTGAAACAATGTATCTGCGGTGAAAGTTGCGGTGACAACCGCAACAAGCACAGAGGAAACTGTTTTCAGCGCTTATGTTGTCGCCGCTTGCTTGAAGATACTCATTGCACCCATCATAGCAAGCTCCTCCCATGGCTATTGCATGGTTGCGACAACACTCCTTATAACTAACCTCTTCCTCGGAACATGTTTTTGGTTGGTCGATATAGGTGTTGGTGTTGTTGATACTTGACATGATGATGGTTTTCTGGGATTTTGAATCTGGAGAAAGAAATTGAGGAAGAGAACCATTAAATAGACTAGAATAGAATGATGCGGTGAACACGTGTAATGAGATTTTGATCCATGATGTGTCACTTGACAAAAGCTTTTGTCTTGTGTAATATGATGTAGTATTTATGTTTGTATTATTTTATTTCTGAAAATTTATAATATTTTTAAATATAATATAGAAGATAAAAAAATAAAATAATTTAATATCTAAATTATCTTGTATAAAAATATTTTATACAAATTTGTCCAATTTTATAAAGAACAAACTTTTTAAAAGTTATTATATTAACAACATCTCTAAAATACCAGTATCGTTTTTAATACATTATAATTGTTGAAAAAAATATTATTAAAAAATAATTCATATATCAAGTAATTGAATCAATTTTTTAAATAAAATATTTTAGAAAAAAATATCTAAATATAATTTATATAAGTTTATTTATTTAATTAAACATGTGTATTACATAAAATTTAATAATAAAAAATAATTATTCTAATATAATAAAATTGTTTTTAATCAATGTTTTATTTAAATAAAATCTTTTTAAGTTTATTTATCTAACTATTTTTTTTCATACATAAGAAATAAATTTATTTTACATATATTTTTTGTTTTTCCTCATTTATTATTTTTCTCTTTTTATTTACTTTTTTTTACTCCATCTTATTTTTCAATTGAAAATAATAAATTAAAATTTAATAACGTAAGTCTTTTATCATTGTTAAAAAAAGATATTTAAATAACGTAAGTCTTTTATCATTGTTAAAAAAATTATATTTAAGTGATCAGAATATATTATAATTTAATATATTATATGATAAATTTGAGATGTTACAAATATTATTATGTTATAATTATTAGAAAATAAATAAATATTTATTTTAAATTATTTTTTTAATAAATATTTATAAAATATTATTTATCCTATCTAACTATCATAAATCAGCGTAATTATAATTAGATTAAATTATTAATAAAAATATATTTAAATTATAAATATTTGTTTATTTTAACTAATATTCTTTTAGTTTTTTTTTTATTTTTAATATATTTTTATTAAATTTTAATATATTAATTTAATTAGGAAAATAAAAAGAGAAATACAAAAGACTTAAGATAAAAAATAAAATTAAATAAAGAGTAAATAAACAAAAATAAATAATATGTTTAAAAATAATTGTTTTTTAAATATAATCCTTTTAAGTTTATTTATCTAATTTTACTATTCATGTATAAAATTCAATAAAAGAAAATCAATTTATCTAACATAATATAATTAATTTTTTTATTTCTCATTTATTTTCTCATTTTTTCTTATTTTTTTCATTTTTTTCTTATTATTTATCTGTCTTTATTTATTATTATATTGTCTTTATCTTTATTTAGTGTTTGTTTTATTTTTCTCTTTCCATATTTTTTTCCTTATTCTCTCACACTATCTTATTCTTTAATTAAAATTTAATAAATGAGTTTTTTATTATTTTTGAAAATTAAAAATATTTAAATGATCTAAAAATATTGTAATTTAATATATTATGTTTACAAAAATATTATATGATAAATTTGAGAATAATTTAATATCTAAATTATCTTGTTTTAAAAAATATATATAAATTTGTACAATTTTATAAAAAATAAAAAATTTTAAGTTATTATATTAACAACATCTCTTAAATACCAGTTTCGTTTTTAATATATTATATTTGTTGAAAAAATATAATTAAAAAATAATTCATCCATCAAATAATTGAATCAATTTTTTAAATAAAATATTTTAAATAAAAAATATATAAATATAATTTATGTAAGTTTATTTATTCAATTAGACTTATTTATTTTTATACGCACAAAAATTTATTTGAGTATAATATAATTATTTTCATATCAATATCTTAAATAAATATAATTTTTCTAATTTATTTATCCAATTAAATTTGCTCCTTATTCATATACAAAATTTAATTTTTTTTCACTTTCCTAGTTAGTTATTCTTTTCTGCCAACTTCTTCTTCTTTTCCTTTTGTTTTTTCTTTTTTCTTTTTTTTTCCTCCCTCTCTTATTTTTCAATTAAGAATAGTAAATTAAAATTTAATAAAGCGAGTCTTTTATTATTGTTGTAAAAAAATATTTAAATTATCCAAAAAATTTTATGATTAATATATTATATAAGAAAAATATTATAGATAAATTTGAGATATTATAAGTATTATTATTATGTTAAAATTATTAAGAAAAAATTAAATATTTATTTTAAAGTATTTTTAATAAATATTCTAAAAAAAATACTTAATCTAACTAATTATCATAAATCAGTCTAATTATAACTAAATTAAATTATTAATAAAATATATTTAAATTATAAATATTTGATTTTTTTAATTAGACGAGTAATTATTTATTATGATAAAATATTTTTTAAATTAATTATTTATAACATTGTAAATAAAAGTATTTATTTTCAAAATAAATAAAATTATTTATTATCATTATAGTTTTAAATATTTAATTAATATTTTTTTTAGTTTTAATGTTGTTTTTGAAATATTTGTTTTAACATATTTCATTAAATTTTAATATAATAGTTTAATTAGGTAAATGGAGAAAAAAAACGATATTTAAGATAAAAAAATAAAATAAAATAGGAAGTGAATAAAAAAAATGAGAAAAGAGAATAAAAATTACAATTGAATCTTATAAATAATATATTTTAAAAGAAAAATTTAAATAAAATATTTTAAAATTTATTTATCAAATTAGACTTATTTATTATTCATGTATAAAATTTAATATGTAAATTCACCTTATATAATATAATTATTATTTTTTTGTGCATTTTTTTAATTTATTTCTTATTATGTATTTTCTCTGTTTTTATTTAGTGTTTATTTTCCTTCTTCTTTTTCCACTTGTGTTTGTTCTTCTCTCCGCTAATATATTCTTCCATTCAAATTATTAAATTAAATTTTGATAAAATGAGTCTTTTTTTTATTTCTGAAAAAAAAATTAAATAATCCAAAAATATTTAATTTTATATATTTTATTTGAAAAAAATATTAGTCCTCGATCTGCACTCTAACTTTTTTAATTGTCTCTGGCTTGATTCTCGTTGGGTTATAAATTAATACCCATTCCCGTCTTTATTAAGTTTTGATTTTTCGTCTCTCCGTCCCTTATCTATATTATTTGTAAAAAAATAACTATATTTTTAATAAATTAAATTTAATATATTTATATATTTTGTATATATAAATAAATATTTATAATTTATAATAATTATTAATTAAATATATATATTTAATTTATTATATTTATATTAAAATATGTATATAAAATAAACATTTAATTATTATTTATAACATTATTATTATTATTATTATTATTATTATTATTATTATTATTATTATTATTATTATTATTATTATTATACTGTATTTAACCATTTTATTATATATATATATATATAAAAGTTAATTCTTTGTCATTTAAAAATATGAAATATATAGTTTATAATAAAATATTTAATAAGTTAATTATTATTTAATTAGTTACAATTAATAAAATTTTAAATTATTAATTATTTTTAATTATTTAAAGTATAATTATTTTATTAAGATGAAATTTGATATTTGACAAATAAGAATAATCATATCCAAAAAATATAACATAATAAAACCTAATAAAGATAAAATATAAATAAAATAATATTAATTATTATTAAGATTTATGTAAAATATTTAGAAATAGATGAATAAGAAAAAAATTGACTTTATATTTGTCAAATTGGTTGAAAAGATTTAAAAAAAAACAATTTGATTAGAGAGATTAAAGAATATAAAAAAGTAAAAGATAAGAAAAAAATAATGTAATGAACTAATTGATATAAAAGATTAAAAAAGATAAAAGAATTAAAAAATAGATAGAAGAAAAAAAATGGTGAAATATAAATAAATGACATTATATATAATGAAAAAAGAAAATAAAATATTTTAAAATAATAATATTTTAAAATTTACATTTAAATATAAAGTTGAGACGAAGATGGCATTACTCATCCTCGTCCTCATCCCGACTTTCTAAAATGTGGAAAGTCTTACCTTATCTTAATCAACTTGATTTTTTCCCATTAAATTCAAGACGATTACAAATTGGTCCGAGGATTACAAATTTAATTATCATCCCTATTGATTAGTAAACAAGTTTACTTGAATAAATAAAATAAATGGGAGTAAATTTTCTATTAAAATATATTATTCTTACTATTCCTTTCTTGTTTTTCTTTCTTCACTCATTTGTTCTTTTGTTTCTTTTTTTATGTTCATTTACTTTTTCTTTCTTTTATTCTCATATCCCTTTTCTTGCTTTCATTTTTCTCTTTACTCTTTTGTCACTCATCTTATTCTTTTAATTTAAAATATTAAATTAAAATTTGATAAAATAGGTTTTTTATTATTTAAAAAATATTTAAATTATTAAAAAATATTTTCAATTTAATATATTATATTAAAAAATATTATATTATAAATTTAAGATATTTAAATTGTTACGTTATCATGAATAGGAAAAATTAAATATTTATTTTAAAGTAACTTTTTAATAATATTTTTAAAAATTATCCAATACTACTACTCTTGATAACTCTATTTAATTATAACTAGATAAAATTATTAAATAAAAAAATTACATTTAAGTCATAAGTATTTGATATCAAAAGATAATCAATGAGTGAATGAGAAGGGAGAAAAAAAATCATGAAAATCCATACAAAAATAATATAAACAATAAATATGTCTATTTGAATAAATAAATTAATAGAAATTTTAATTAAGTAGTTTTCTTTTGAAATATATTATTTATATAATTAATTTCTCAAATAATTAATATATTTTCGAGGTCAAAGACAAAACAATAAATAGGGTTTTGACTTTTTTTTCTTTATTGTTTTAATTAAGATATTCCAATCTTTTAATTAACTTTTAGGATATCTTATCAATTACATCTTTTATATCAATTAAAGACAAATATTTGAGTTTATGTTTTTGTTAAAGTTAAAATTAGTCATAAAAACGCTTCATGAACAAACATTTAAAAAAATATATATTTCTTATGATTTATTTGTTTCATATCTTTTTTCCATGAATATACGCAAATTTCTTACCCACTGACAGATATTTAATGATTTTTTAAAAAAGATTTTTGTATTATCTTTTAATATTTGTATGGTTGAAATTTAAAAAATTGGAATAGTTACAGAGATTTTAAGAAAATGGAACTAATATATCATTATAAAATATATATTTTTAATTAAAATTTTGAAAATTTTCACATTTAACAATGACCATCACCCACATAAATTATTGTAAGGTAGATCTCTCTATATATATTCTTACATATTTTTGTTTTCAAAGGATAATAATTATATAAGGAAAAAAAAAACTTTATGAAAAGTATTTTAAAATCTAAGAAAGTTTCGGTTAATTTAATTTTATATATTAGAGATATTATCTTGAAAAAATTTTATTTAATTAAAATTTTAATTTTAATGTTCAAATGAAAACTAATTTAGTTATATTTTTAAAATAAGATTTTGTATGGAAATCTTTTAAAATTATATATATATTAATTAACCTTTTAAATAATATTTTTTATATAATATTTGTTCATACTCAAGTTAATTAATAGAAATTACATAAGTTTATCAATACAGCTTAAAAGAGACTTATAAAAACATGTTTGTACAAAAAAATGAACAAATAAATCCTGTATATAAGAACCAAAATAATACTAGTTTCAATTAAATCTAAAAAAATATATTAACAATGAAAAAGGTAAAATGCTCATATAGGAGTAAGAGATAAAATATAATGGATTGCAAATAAATATTGACTATTTATTTACTTATAACTATGTATATAAAAAATTAACTTTCTTTTATTGTCATCAAAGAACGAGAAAATATATAAAAATTAGAGAAATAAATGAATATTTTAAAAATAAAATAGAGTTTAAAATAATATTAAAAAATATATATAATTATATATAAAAAATAATACATATATTTGTATTAATTATTATAATAAAAATAAAATATCTACCTTTCCACTAATAATTATAATAAAAATTTCATTTAGCTATTCTACACTTTGTATTCTATAATATAACACATTCGTTGAAAATAAATTTTGATAAAAAGATGTTTTTGTTTTCAAAGTCATAACATCTTAGCATATATAAAAGCATGTAGTATTTCTGGAATCAATAATTTTTTTTCAATAAAATAAATAATCTTAATTATTGTTAAAAAATCAATTATCAATATTATGCATATTATTGGCAGTTAAATCTTTGTAAACCATTAATATTTTTATTTTATTTTATACAACTGAGATTATTAATAATAATAATAATAATAATAATATAATATCTAAATAGTTAATGGTAAAAAAATACTTACAGAATTGTTTTTAAGGTCGTGGATACCTCTTTCTACTCGTACAATTTTAAAATTATATTTTTTAGAATTAAGTTTATAATGCCATTTATATTAATTAATTTATATTAAAAATAATATTAGCATAAATTGTATTGAATATACTGATAATTGAAAAAATTAATATATATCTTTTAATATATAATTTGTTTTTAAATTTTTATTTATTAATTAATATTTGTATTAAATAATTAAAAAGTTTATTATATTTATATTTTAAAATATATAATTATAATTAATAATTTAAATGATTAATATTTATAATTTAAATTTTAATATTATAATATATTTATAAATTAAATTAAAATATATTTATATATTTTAATAATATAATATTTTGTGATCAATTCATCCGCTAATTAGATAAATAAATTAATTAAGTGAAACGAGACAAATGAACTAATAAAATAAAATTATCAAACTCATTCTCCCAATAGATAACATAAAATAAATATTTCATTAAGTTATATTGTATTTTTCTGCTTCAGTGATAATATCTGCTGAAAAGTCAAACTTGAAACTGATATAAATGATTATTCATTCAATTCTCAAGGTTAATGAGTTACCAACTTTTATTGTTGTACTATTTTTGTTTTGAATTATTTTTCTTCAAATTTATTACACAATCCTGTCCATTCATAATGTGAGGATTTGCAAACATAATACATACAACTGTACTCTTTATTATTATTATTATTTTTTTTATAATCTAATTATTAATAATATTTATAATCTTATATTATCAAATTAATTTTTTTGTCTTATATTATATAAATTTTTTTATATTTAATAGGAATATTTCTACGAGTTTTTATAAAAATAGTAAGAAATAAATTTTTTATCAAACAATTTTTTTTAAAAGAAGTTGCAAATAATAACTTTTATATATATATATATATATATATATATATAATTTTCCAAAATTTTGATATTATTAAATTTTTTCAATCTATTGTAATTATCACGAGAGATGGTCATGTTTAGCTATAAAATTTATAAAATATTAAAAATAACTTGCAAAATTAAACACGTTTATATATCACACAGATATAGCTGAAATTGCAAACCATTTTTATGAAAAAAAAAAGAAAACAACAACTAAAATGTCTTAAATAATATAACTCAAACATGGTCTTTTTCGTAATTATTTTTCCTGACATGCATAATACTCAATGTGTTACGTCTATCCAATATATATATATTTAAACATCCTCTCCGATTGAGGGTATCTTATTTTTGTATTATATTTAATTATTGAAATTTAAAATAAAATAATATTTGAAATTTGATTTTTTTATTTAATTTTCGATGCCAAATATTTAATTTACTTAAGCCAAATTTAAAATTTTAATGTTTAAAAAGTATACGAATAAAGAAAAAAAAAAAAAGTCAGTGAGTGGTGTGAAATGTTCTTCAAGAAACTATATTTAATCGATGACTGTAACATCACATATCTGTAAAATAGCCATTTCTGATTGCAACTTTGCAATCAACTTCATTCTCAATTCAACCGTTTCTTGTGGTGACTCTAATAATAGTTTAATATACAAAGGAAGAGGATACATAATAATAATAATAATAATAATAATAATAATAATAATAATAATAAAATAATAATAATAAAAACCTTAAGTATGTTTTTTTATTTGTCATTTTTAAAATATACTTTCCCTGTAGTTCTTAACTGTTTACATATAACATATGTGATGATGTTCCATCTGTTTTGGCTGATAAATATTTGAATGTTTCATGAAAAAAAGAGTGAAATAAAGTACAAAAATAAAAACATATTTAGTGACAAAAATTCAGGTAGTCACAAATGGCAACCACAAAAACATGCCTGTTGGAATTGTGATGCCAAGGTACGGTCCATTCATATGAATATGAATGTAAATGTTTATGGTTGAGGAAGAGAGAGAAAACGAGGATGCGTTTGGATTACTAGAAATAGTGTGGTGGTTGGTTTGTCTGGTGATTTTAGTTTCAGCGTTTGTTTCTTCTTCAGTGTCCATCTGCATTATCCAAGACTCAGCAGCAGTGAATTAGCACATTCACTCTCTTCTTAATTTCACCTTCTCTGATCCAAAGCCAGATCAAACATCTATGAACCCATTTTGCCTCATTCATGGCTAGCATTTTCATTTTCATTTTCATATTCTTCTCCTTCATCGCCTCCATGTCACCACCCTCTTGTAACCACCTCAAACCTTCCCTTTAATTTTTCTTTCTAGTTTGTCATTTCTTTGTGACCATGTACAAATTAATGTACTTTTTCTCCCTATTCTCTGTTTCACCGGGAATGCAGATGGCTACGATTCGTTGGATCCTTTTGGCAACATCATCATCACATGGGATTTTTTGTCCGACAACGGGGATTCAGTCGATGTAAGCATTTCTAGTTTTGATATCATTCTCTAACTCGTGTATGAAATTGTTTAAAAATTTGTTCTGATTCACTGGGAGGGTATAAGCAATATTCCACTTTTCTTACTTTCTCTGCCAAAAAATATTGGAAATAGATAAATAAAAAGTTCTCAGAATGTCTTCTGAATTTCGATATTCATAAGGAAACAATGAGATGCGTACGCTTTGTTTGTTTGTTTGTTTGTTGGGGTTATGTTCAGTTGCTTGCCACCACAGTTTAGTCTGAGCTCTATTCCAATCACTTCATGTCACTTTAGCTAATCATAGTGGGTTTCTTTGGCATTATATGAGGGCATTCTGGTAATTGTATTTCTCTAGTTAATTCTATCAAGAAGTGAAAAGTTTGTGTCTATCGATTATTCTTTATTCATTGTTTTGAATTGAGTGTTAATGGTAACTGTTCTTCCATGTTGACTTTGGGTTATCATTATCTGTTATTTCAATATGAACTAATATAAGTCTAATGCATTTTCAGAAACTTGAAACCTTTACACTAGTACTGAAAGGATATGATGTGAAAAACTTTCAAATGTTAAGTGATTGCATAAGAAGAAACATAATTGACATTTATAAACTATTTTCTAATTACTACATTTATAAACTGCAACTGCAACTTCTAGTACCTATGTCTAAATCAAATGCAACTTCTTGGTTTACTTCGTAGGTGAGGGTTTCAATGTACAACTTCCAACTATTTCGTCATGTGGAGGAGCCTGGTTGGAATTTGGGTTGGGCATGGAAAGGTGATGAGGTGATTTGGGCAATGTTGGGAGCAGAGGCAAAGGAGCAAGGTAACTGCACAAGATTTAAAGGACAACAGAAACCACATTGTTGTGAGAGGCAGCCAGTTATCATTGATCTCATGCCTGGAACCCCCTACAACATGCAGACTGCAAATTGCTGTAAAGGTGGGGTCCTAACATCCGTAAAACAAGATGATACCAAACGTGGTGCCACCTTCCAGTTCAATTATATCAAACCATCACACTCTGATTCAGGTGACAATTTTAACATGCCCGAAAATTTCACCCTTGGAATTCCTGGCTATAGCTGTGGGACACCATTTCAGGTCCAACCAACCAAGTTTACCAAAGATGGACACAGATGGCAACAAGTCTTGGGTGAGTAGTGCTTAATAATGTCTGTTTTATGGCTACAAATGTCACCTAAGGTTCATTAATAACTCCACTTTTATGTCTATGAGAACATGGTTAACATTATTCTTCACCTCGGAATATAAGACCATTAACATGGCATTGGAAAACAAGTCTTTTGTGCTAAGATTTATCTCATCTGCCAAATGTTTCCTTTGGAGTTATTAATCGTTTTTGTGTTGAAATTACGTGTGTTGTGTGCATTATCTTCTCTCTGATAAGTTGTGCCGCCATGCTCTATTTGTTCATGCATATTTCAATAGCATGGTGGTTCATTGTCACTTTCTTTTTGTGGATTACTTGCAGAGACGTGGAATGTGACTTGTATTTACTCCCAGTTTCTAGCATCATCTGCTCCAAAATGTTGTGTCTCTTTGTCTGCATTCTATGACAGTACCATTGTTCCTTGCCCCACATGCAGTTGTAATTGCCAAGGGCTACCAGGAGTGACTTGTGTGGAGTAAATCTTCTCATCTTGAGTTAATTTTCTTTTTTTCCTTTTCATGCGTGGAAGCTGCTTTATAACTGTGCTTTCTGAAAAAAGATGAATCAATTCGCATGGAAAATGGAAGCTTTGTTAGGTGGTGGGGGAATATAAACTCACGTTGGTCATTTGCATTTGCCTTGTCACTTGAAAATTTTCAGTTCTGATAAGGCTTCAGTGATGCAACTACCACAAACAAATCGAGGAGAACCACCAGCACCAGTGATCAGGTGTTCACATCACATGTGCCCCATTCGAATTCACTGGCATGTGAAACAAAGTTATAAAGAGCATTGGAGGGTGAAGATCACAATCACAAACATGAACTTCGTCAAAAACTACTCCCAGTGGAATCTGGTGGTGTTACACCCTAACTTGCGAAGTGTAACCCGAGTCTTCAGTTTCAACTACCAACCCCTGCAAGTTTATGGAAATTTCAGTAAGTAACTGCATCCAATGAAATTTACTCAATCAAAGAACCAGATTTTGAGTTTCAGGTGTATAAATTTCAGGTGACATAGGGATGTTTTGGGGGATAGAGTACTACAATGACATGTTGCTGACACATGGGAACAATGGCAATGTGCAAACAGAGTTGTTACTGCAGAAAGATCGCCGAGAGTTCACCTTCAGAGAAGGATGGACTTTTCCCAGAACAATTTCATTCAATGGTGATCAGTGTGTCATGCCATCTCCTGATGCATACCCTTCACTCCCCAACACAGCTCACACATCAACCCTTCCCACATTTTTCTTTTCATTGTTACTGCTCCCAATTTTGTTCTAGAACTTTACAAACAATGCTTATACTTCAGTTTTTCATAGTTTAGCGCAACACTACAATGATTACATCATCGTTTGTCCTTTGGGACTCCAATCCATGTTAATAGAAAATTTTAGGGTAAAATTTGCGGACCAAAACGACAAAGAAAAGAAACGTGTTAAAAAGTTGGATTTTCAGTATAAATAAATATAACTTTATAAAAAATTATTCACTTTTCTTTCTCGCACAAATACGAAAAAATATATAAAATTATATTATAATTTCTTTTAAAAAATATATTTTAATCATATCAATTATATTTTTTATAATTTTATCATTTTTTTTCACTTTTTACCTTTTTCTTTTTTAATTTAAATAATCTTATTTTCATTTTTTTTACTTCTTCAAATGAAAGGCTTAGTGACCAAGATTGTTAATTGTTATTATATTAATCTCAAATCACTAATCAAGTATTGTTAGACATAATTCATTGTTTATGATATTATTTGAATAATATTTTCATCGTTTTAAGAACTAGTGGTCTCACACTTGTAACAAGTTAATTGGAGCAAACAGATTTATTACGTTGCGTATTTCATCTATAATTTTCATTTTTTTAAATATCTTTCTGAAAAAAAAATTCATCAGTGAAAAATAATTATGTATTACAATATCAATTATTTATTTATCGTTTATGTTAAATATATTTAGAAATTTTTTTAATCTCATATCTCATTTTATTTTTATTTTTAAATTATTTTTTATTATTGATAAAAAATTAATAATTAAAAATAACCTTATAAATAAAAAATATTTAACCAAATAAACTATATCCATTTTTATCTAGTTAATTTAAGTTATAATTTACTTAAATTTAGATAGGTTTATGAGTTGATTCAATTTAGAAAATAATAATTATTTTTTAAATAAAAATAAAAAATAATATTGTTTTATTAATATAACAAGAGATTAATTTATTTTAAAAATAAATATTAAAATAAATTTATAATAATTAAAATTAATTATTATTTTATATAAAATGATTGACAATAATATGTTATAATTTTATTCTATATAAAATATAGAATTTCCATGAAGAATTCTATTTATTTATATGGAATATTTAGCGAGTATAGAATTTTATGAAGTAATTTTATTGTTTTTACATTTAATTTTGGAAAGAAAAAGAGAGGGCAAGAAGAAAGATAGGGCAGTGGTCGTTGCCGCATATAAAGCGCTCAAACGAAAACTAAAACCTTCTTTTTCTTGTGCCCTTCGGAGTCGGCTTCTTCTCCTCTTTCGGTGATTCCTCCCTCCTTTTTCTGGGTAAAGTTTTCATCTTTCTTCTTCCTCTCCGTTCTCCATCTGATCAATTTCTGCATAGCACACGACACAGGTCATGCTTTTGTGTTCCTCTCTTGAATCACGATCTGTTTTCGTTCCACCTTGTCGTGGTGCAAGGCCTACATTTTTCTGGGTTTGCGAGTGAAGGGCAAGCTTTGTCTTTACGTATCTGAAACCACCCTTTGGTTTTTTCAGTTTTTTTTTTTTCCTTTCATGATTTTTCCTGTGATGTGATCGAATTCGTGCACTTTGCACCCCTGTTTCGTTTATTCGTTTATAATTGTTCTCTTATCATCTGCGCTTTCTCAGTTTGTTAGTTTTGGCGTTGGAATCTATTTTAAGGAAATCCACAAATCTTATTATTGTGTGTTTGGGAACACGATGCTTTTGCATTGTCTTCAACGTGATTTCACCCTAAATGTCGATCCCTGATGTAGAACCAAACATGCACTTAGTTAATTACAATATTCAATGAAATAAATTTATTATACCCTTTGAATGATTTTTGTCCGTACTTTTTCAAAAAATTTCGATTTTCATCCTCATGCTTTGAGAGAAAGGAACTTTTGCAAGGCCACTGTTACAATATGAAATTTTTGGTTAACTGAATGTTAGTTCTAGCAGTTTTTTATCTACTCTAGATGAATTGGATGTGTTATTTCCGTACCTTTACTTTTTGTTTTCATTGAAAGGGGTGATTTTTATTTTATTCTTTTCATGAAGTTAGGGAGGGGAGGGGGAATAATTGGCAGTCATATGTCTCGTGAGTATATCAAGCAGTGCCTAAACTGTTTTTGCTTGAGTTGAGAGTTGAATTTATTTGGTAAGATTGCATTAATATTTTCCTGTGGATGTGAAACTGAATCTACCATTTACATTTGGGGATTATACTCTGTACTTTCCCTGTAATTGATGTTTTACTTCTTTGATATCAGTTAATTGTCTTTCAATGTGTGTATTCTATGCCCAGGTGCAGTAACTGAATAATGATTTTCTGTAACTGTAACCTATCTCATCTTAGTTTGGGAAACAATATTTTTTTTGGGGGGGGGGGGGTTGTGGAGGAGGAATGTGCATCTTTCTGAGAGGCCAGCCCTTACCTTCTCATCTTTGTACACTGCAAACTTGCTGATAAGCTACTTCTTTCCTGTTCATTGTATGTATGCCTCACTTCTCTCACCCCATCTGCATGAAAACCTAGCTTAGATTCAGACATTATGTCATGTTTTTGTTCTTTTGCATAGTAAGATGACTACATTCCCATTATAAAATATTTTTAGAACTTTGTCGAGGCATTGTTGTTAACTGGCTGCACCATGGAAAATATTTTACCAATTGCCATAGGCAATGTGTGAAGGCGGGGGGGGGGGGGCGTTTTTAGCCGTCCCCCATCTGCCATAGATAACTGTGCATGGAGGAGCAATAGTTGTTCCGATCTACTCTGAAATAGTTTTTTGTAATTCTTTGGTAAATTGGCTAATAATTTTTGACAGTGTGCTCATCTTTTGTGTTCTATTAATCTGCTCATTGCTACATGAAAAATGTTACTGTATGTAATGTGCATTGAGATTGAGGATCCTTTTTGCATTATTGGCCTTTTTTTAACTTCACTTCTTTGTTTATAGACTATTGTGTGAAGAGCAGCTCTCCTTGTGCACCTAGTTGTAGCTCTCTTCCACTCTAGGGAAATATTTTATTCTATTAAATTAATGTTTGAGATGTTTGTTATATTGTAGTCAAGGTCATCGGGAATCATCTAACTGAATTTTTATTTGAATGCAGGTTCAAATTATTTTAGATTTACATTTGAGTGGAGACATAATTTTTTGAAGGCCACCATTATGGCTATACATACAAAATTCCGTCTTATTACTTACTCACCAGAGATTGTAGATGGACAGCCTATTTTTGTCTCTTCAAACTGTCTTCCTACCAAGGCTTCGAAATATGAACCTGCAGGTCATGCTTTCCATTCTGCCGCACGGAAACTTCTTGGTGTTCAGGAAGATAAGAATGAGGCTGATGATAAAAAGGTTGTTGATGATAAGGAACAAGCGTACCTCCCATCCGATTCTTATAGCAGCAAGAGCAAAAAGAAATCTGGTACTGGAGATAAGCAACAAGATCACTATGCATTATTGGGTCTGAGTCATCTAAGGTATCTGGCTACGGACGAAGAAATCCGGAAAAGCTATCGAGAAACTGCCTTGAGGTGTCATCCTGATAAACAGGCTGCTCTCCTTCTTGGGGAGGAAACCGAGGCTGTGAAACAAGCAAAAATGGATGAAATAGAAAGTCACTTCAAGGCAATCCAGGTAGCATATGAAGTGTTGCTCGATCCTGTGAAGAGAAGGATTTATGATTCCACAGATGAGTTTGATGACGAGATCCCCACGGATTGTGCTCCACAGGATTTCTTTAAGGTGTTTGGTCCTGCTTTTGTGCGGAATGGGCGGTGGTCAGTTACTCAACCAATTCCAACACTAGGTGACGATAACACTCCATTAAAACAAGTTGATAATTTCTACAATTTTTGGTACTCCTTTAAAAGTTGGAGGGAGTTTCCTCATGCTGATGAGTTTGACCTTGAGCAAGCTGAATCCCGAGATCACAAGAGGTGGATGGAAAGGCAAAATGCGAAAATGACAGAAAAAGCTAAGAAGGAAGACTATGCACGGATTCGCACTCTTGTTGATAATGCTTATAAGAGGGACCCCAGGATACTGAGAAGAAAGGAAGAAGAAAAGGCTGAGAAACAAAGGAAAAAAGAGGCTAAGGTCCTGGCAAAGAAATTGCAGGAAGAAGAAGCAGCCAGAATTGCAGAGGAGGAGAAGCAACGAAAAGAGGAAGAAGAGAGACGAGCTGCAGAAGCTGCTTTACAACAGAAGAAGGTGAAAGAGAAAGAGAAGAAGCTGTTGCGGAAGGAGCGAGCTCGTCTTAGAACAATTTCAGGACCTATTCTATCTCAACATTTGCTTGATATTTCTGATGATGATGTAGAAAGGCTTTGCATGTCACTTGATATTGAGCAGATGAGGAGTCTCTGTGAGAACATGGAAGGCAAACAGGTGTTATTAGAGCAAGCAAATGTTTTGAGAGATGCGCTGAGTACGAAGAAAGAGGTGGCTGATGAGAAAACGAATCAACAAAATGGCAATGGTTCCATCAAGGCTAATGGGAGTGCTTCCCGAAGCAATGTTGAGAAGAAGGATAAACCTTGGAATAAAGAAGAGATTGATCTACTGAGAAAAGGAATGCAGAAATATCCCAAAGGAACATCACGGAGATGGGAGGTTATTTCAGAATACATTGGTACTGGAAGATCTGTAGAAGAAATAATGAAGGCAACTAAAACTGTACTTCTCCAGAAACCTGATTCATCAAAAGCTTTTGACACATTTCTTGAAAAAAGGAAACCTGGCGCACAATCAATCGAGTCTCCACTGACAACCAGAGAAGAATTAGAAGGGGTACCAACTCCTGTCTCCTCAACAAATAACACAGAAGACTCTCATAGCAAAAGCACAGATAGTCAGAACTCTGCATCTGCTAATGGAGTTTCTTCCAGTTCAGAACAGGATGTGTGGTCTGCAGTGCAGGAACGAGCACTGGTTCAAGCTTTAAAAGCCTTTCCAAAGGAAACAAGCCAGAGATGGGAGCGAGTTGCGGCAGCTGTACCTGGGAAGACTGTGAATCAGTGTAAGAAAAAATTTGCGTTGATGAAGGAGAGTTTCAGGAACAAGAAAAGTGCAGTCTAATGTCAAGGGACATTTTGGATTTTACTAATTTTTTTTTGGAAGGGTATATAGGCTAGTTTCAAATTCCTCAAAATATAATACTAGTTTATGAGCCCTACATATTAAGTTTTCTTATCATATTATTCATCTCATCGCTTTTGTTACCGTACTTATGCACTTGGAATTAATACATTTACTTGTTATTCATTCTTACTCTGGATTCTATCTAGGTATTATTACCTTTTGCAATTGAATATCAACAAATATTCCAAGCGATTGTTTAATTAAATTAAAATGGGAATATATTATTTTAACTATTATTCGTTCTTATATTGTTATCAAATTTTGTCTTTCATTTGTCTTAAGAAAATTGACATTTTTTTTACTTCTGTTTAATATTTAATGAGAGGAAATAAATAGAAGATGACAACATTTTAAGTATTTTTATCAAAAGAGCACGTGTTTTAAATATAATTCACGTTATTGAATAAATTAAAATTGTTTTATATTTATAGTAATCGTCAAAGAAAATTTAAGAGAAAAATAGTTTTGTATTTTCAGCTGTCAATCATATAAATATTTAAATTTCTTTTTTGACATTAAATTGTCATTATTAAAATGATTTTACTAAATTATAGTAGAAAATAAAAACACTTCAAATTTTTTATGAATTTTAAATGTAAAATATAAAATTATGTCTAAATTCTGTTTATAGAAGAGGAAGGAATATGCGAGTACGTCTCAGATGATTATGGACTTATCTCATTAACGTTCATCGATACCATCTGGATTTCTATTGAATAAAATAAACGCATGACAATCTTTTGACAATTTTTTGATGATATTTACACAACTATTCCTAACAATCCTACAAATGATTTTAAATAATCCTACTAATGAGTATCTTAAAATATTATATTTTATAATAAATAATTTCTTCTATAAATTTAAAATGTCTTGATGCAGTGATTAACACTTCTCTTTTACATCATTATTTCATCAGTGAAAAGAAATTAGTTAATCTCCTTCAACGTTATTTTGATGGCATGTACACTTTTATTAATTAATAAAAAAATTAAAAGACTCTTCTGTTAAAGATTTACCTTTCCTCAAACACTTAATCATCTGAGAGATAAACACTACTAAATTTAAGGTAAAGGGAATACCAAATCCAATGGTCCAAAACTGTATTTTCCAAACACAAACCACAGTAAGCAAAATTTAATCATGTCAGACTCAAGAAAATCAACATGCTTCAATACAAAGGAGGAGATCGGAGCCGCCAAAGAAGGTGACAGCCTCGAGTCTCAAGGGTAACTAAATATTTGAAGATGTTGGTGGATAAGCACCATCGCTATGAAGGAGAAAATGGCAGAGACTGAGAATGTAAAGACAGTAATAAAACATTTGAAGATTAAATGATTAAATATTCGATGAATAACAAAAATGGAGCGGAGAATGTGCTGTTCAAGCTCGTCATATTAAAGGTAGAATAACTACATGTTATGATAATTTTCTCATGTGAGCTAGTGTTCCTTAACGGTGGCATTTCATCTCCCCAAGACAATGTAAGAAAAGGAATAAACTACGGTGCAGAAAGAGGAATTGGCTTCACAGAACTTTGAATACGGCGGAATGCTGTCTTTACTCTTTCTTTGAGACCTTCGTTTTCACTCTCAACTTCCCCACTTTCTTTGTTGAGCTCTGCTACATTCCCATCAACGTTAATTATCAATTTACCATTTTCACCTACCTTCACATCTCCAAAGAGTGAAACAAGGAGAGCATGCATAACCTTCTCTGCCTTCTTCTGATTCTCTTCCTCAATTTTAATGGCATCGGATTCATCCATTATTTTTGGGACATCACGGCTGATATTTAAAACCAGAGCAACAATTGAATCTGATACCATGTCACTAATGGGGTCTGCTGTCCAATGCAAGGAGATATGCTTTTCAGATTCATGCTTCACAGTAACGCAGTCATGGACTTGCAACGTTGGAACTCCAGATTCTTCATCCACTGACTGCTCAACACTCTCATATATCTGTTTTAGTCTATGCCGAATGACGTTAAAGGCACAAGAAAAAGGAATGGTAATTCTCTGAGTGATGTTTGCTGTTGATAGTTGTGAAAAGACATGGAGATCATCGGGTGCCATTATCTGATATGTGAAGCCTTTTTTTACCAGCAAACCACTAACAGTTTCACCAACTTCCGGTGTTTTTTCAGCCAGCTTCCCTATGGTTTTTGCCATTTTCTGGGAATTGAAATACATTTCAACAGATTGACAGTTTTTTGGAGTAAGAATTTTAGTGTTGCGATCAGCAAATTGACTAGTGAGCTTCTGTTTGAGCCTGCCCATCTCATTAGCTTCCCCATGAACAAGAATTATGTTTGGAGGATTGAGCTCTTCTAAGAATGCACTTGTTTGAGCAGAGTCTGCATGAGCAGAAAAAGAAATGTAGTGCACCTGCATGTTAAGTGGTGCAGTGAGTCCATTCATGAGAGTAACTTCCTTGGGTTCATTGGTGATGGTTTTTGCCAATGTCCCTTCAACAACATACCCTGGTAAAACACAAGCATTTTTCTTATCAGAGCACCACATATCAAATAATTGCCGTGACAACCCACTCTGAAGTCCACCTGGACTTGCCATCACAACTGATGGTCCCACATCTTTGAAAACTTCAATGCTACTTAAAGCTGATACGTGCTTGAAGGAAAAGGGATTTGACTTTGCATTCTTGATCCTGTCATTCATGGAAAGCGTGTATGTTTCATACACCGTCAAACACTTTTTTGCGAGTGGAGATGCATAATAGATGGGTATATTCTGGAGTTCTGGATGATTTGCCCAATATTCATCAAGGATCAGGAGGAGCTCCTGTGCCCGACCAAGGGCAAATGCTGGAATCAACACACGACCCCCTTGAGAAATGGTTGAGTGAATAACATCAGTGAATCGCTTTTCCCTTGTGTGCCGAGGCTGATGGTGCTGTACACCATAGGTGGATTCTATAATGCAAACATCAGGGGAGAACTGTGGGGTCTCAGCAGCTCGGAGATGCCGATCTTCCTCACGTGAATAGTCTCCAGTATATAGCACTCGAACACCAGCTATGTCAACCATGAACATAGCAGCACCAAGGACATGACCTGCGGTGTAACACCAGAATCGAATACCATTCACTTCAACTGTTTGATGGAAATCTATTACCTGCAGTCACTGATTTCTGTAAGCAAACTTTGTCAAAACTCGTAAGAGATAAACTATAAACCTGGATAAATAAATTGAGTTTATCCAGCAAGCTAAAATCAACAGATGCACTCAACTTTTATAGAAGCTCTCCCATTTAACTTCTCTCGAAGTTGAAGTGCATAAGTTGATTTTGATTACTCATATGAAAAACTGAATTTATCTTACCTTCTTATTTTTTTCTCCTATTTGTATTTATGGAAAAGTTTACTAAAAAAAAGAACCAGTAACGCAGGTCGAAAATCCAAACAAAGAGGAATGTATGGAACCCTCACCCAGATGCCACATTATTGAACATTGAATTCTGCCTCTAGATTCATCCAACACACAATGATTAATTAATTAATTTATTTTATCAGCATCCAACACACAATTATAATGGAAACTGGAAGGAGATTTCATATTCGATAAATGTTCAATATTATTATTGTTTTCTTCTCCCACTTGTATCAGTATATTTCAATGTCTGATTTCATAATTGAGTTAACAAACCAATCTCTTCTAGTGCAAACTAAGTTCCTACTGCACAGGTAGATACAGGAAAAACCCCATTACCTATTAGAAGGTGCATTAACCTAAGATGAAGGTGCGAATTCAACGAGAATCCAATTTGATAAAACCCTAAATGAGAAAAGAGGGTGCAAAGAGAAAAGTACCTCAATTTTATCCATGGAGCGGTTGATGTCCTGTTCGTCATAAAGCATATCTTCGACGGAGACTTTACTGACTTTGACAAAATCAGACAAGAGGAGCTTGTAAATGGCCTTGGTAGCGTAGGTCATGAAAACGCGGCCTCTGAAAGTGGTTTTCTCGAGAAAGTAGGGCAAGGATGCAGCATGGTCCAAGTGAAAGTGAGTGATGAGGAGAACGTCCACGGTAGAAGGATCAATCTCGTCGAAATAGGGCAATGCAGCCATGCCTGAATAAGCAGGGTGTATTCCGCAATCGAACAAAACGGTTTTGCCTTTGTAAGACATGTACACGCATGAACGACCCACTTCATTTCCAGCGCCTAAAGGAGTCACTATCAGCTGATCTTCCTCTCTGCAACTCCCAACACTCTCGCGTCGCTTCACCGCACCACTCATTCCGATTCTCTCTCTCGCTCTCTCTTACCACAACAATCTTCCACGCTCTCAACGGTGAAATGCTAAAACCCTAACCGAACTCCTATCGAGCCACCAACGACGTCGTTTCGTATGAAGTATCAAACCCTTACAACTTAAGATAGAATAATTAAACACAATTTTAAACTTGTTTTTTGTGTGTGAGGATTCATAAATAAAAAAATTACGACCACAGTGGGAGTCGAACCCACGACCTTCTGATCCGAAGTCAGACGCGCTAATCCACTGCGCTATGCGGTCATTTGATATAATTATTATCTAGAAAGTTTAAATTACAGATAAATACTTTAGTTACGTATTCCTTTCCGCTCTTTTAAGTCATTAACCTTAACAAAATCATGTAAATTAGATGCAACACTATACAATAAATACAACCTATATTAATGCACTTTGAGTAAGCTTTAACAAATTTAACTCGATTAATAAACTTTGAGTAAGTTTAAACAAAAAGGACCGCATAACGCAGTGGATTAGCGCGTCTGACTTCGGATCAGAAGGTCGTGGGTTCGACTCCCACTGTGGTCGCAATTTTAAAGATTTACTTTGCTCTTTTCTCATGAAACTTCGTCATTTACAAACATGGATAATTTCTGGGGCAGTCCTTTGTTATAGTAATGTTAGTAACCCTTGCTTTTCAGCACGTTTTGAATCAGGTTACATTTTTCTATATAGACAATCCTTACAGAGTGTGTTCCCAGCAGTATTAACACTTTTGTTTGTCAATTGATCGATATTCTCACTATTCAATAAAACATTGTTTTAGCAATAATGGGTGAAGTTATTATACTAGAATCGTTTTAAAAAAATGACTTTTATTACTCTGTTCATGTAAAGAAACTTTAACCTAGCCATTATAGGTGGTAGAAGTCATACATCCATTTCAATTCAACTTAAGCCTCAAAACTACCACAGATAATAAAGGTCTGATTTTCCTCGGGAACCTCAAGATCATACTTCTACTGCTAAAATAAAACCCTGGCACTTCCAAGCCAGACCATTCATTGAATATGTTTTATTGCCAATGAAGTTCGGTAGAGTACCTTTTATCTGATTCCTTTTTACTCTACTTAACCGCACTTCGCACAAACTACTTTTATCATTTAAAGAAATAGATCTTCCAAAACTTGAAAAAATGTACCAAAATAGGATATCAAACAAAAGAGTGTGAACATGGGTGTTGGCAGCGGGCTATGGCAGTAGGCTGCCCAGGAAACTGAGTACATTGCCACATCATTCAGAGTACGTAAATTCACAATCATTTATTATTCCGTTCGTCACAACGAGAACGATAAAGGAAGAGGAGTGAGAGATGAAAGCACCACGTGAAATTCACAGTTCAACCATGTTCAATAAACAAGGTAGCAGCCAGTACTAACTCCACATACCACATCCAACTTTGTAACAGAGCAGTGCATGGAATAAAAATTGATGGATACACACGACGTTAATAAATCAATATTCCACCAAATGGAAAGGACATGCAAATCAGCTTAGAATGTGATTAGTACTTTAATACGAGCTGCCCACATGTCTCAGACTACTATCAATATCTTCCCTGCAAAAAACAACAGAGACAAGTCACCTTTTGAATTGATTGAAACAAAGTTGATAATTTTGCCAATAGCAGAGAATACACAACATTCAGCCTCAACCAATACAGTCTAACCGCAAGACAAAATATTGAACTAAATATTAAATATAACAAGAGAAGCATCATTTTTTATCTCTATTCTGACTAATTTGACCCAGAAACGGGGACTTGAATGTTTCTCAATTTTTGGGTTTCATAGTATACCTCTCCAGTAAAATTGCCTGGGCCAGAAGGTGGATATCTTTGTTGTGAACCTGTATGTTCTTTGGCAGGATGATTCCCCTGCTCAGCCTGTTCAAATTCATCCATGTATGATGGCTTGAAATCCTTCATATATGATGGCGTAAAAGAATCACCCCTCACATCTGAAGCATCATGCCTAGGGATAGGATCTCTTCTTTCTCCTTGTCCGGGTCGTCCAAAGTTCTGCTGTGGCATATAACTTCTTCTTTCCCCTTGTCCTGGAGGTCCAAAGCCCTGCTGTTGTGCATATTGTGGATAATTCTGTGATGCTTGATCAAAGTTCTGTTGAGGTGGATAATTTTGCGGTGCCTGACCATAGTTTTGTTGGGGTGGATAATTGTGTGATGCCTGACCATAGTTCTGTTGGGGTGGATAATTGTGTGATGCTTTACCATAATTTTGTTCGGAAGGATAATTCTGTGATGCCTGGCCATAGTTCTGTTGGGGTGGATAATTCTGAGATGCTTGGCCATACTTCTGTTGGGGTGGATAATTCTGAGATGCTTGGCCATAATTCTGTTGGGGTGGATAATTCTGTGATGCTTGGCCATAATTCTGTTGGGGTCGATAATTCTGCGATGCTTGGCCATAGTTTTGTTGAGGTGAATGATTCGATGATGCTTGACCATAGTTCTGTTGGGGTGGATAATTTTGTGAAGGCCCATAGTTTCTTCCATCCCCTGGCCCAGACCCCTGACTATTGTAAGAGGGATTCCCTTGAGGGCTTGGCATTGGATTCTCTTGTCGATTGTACTGACCAAAACTCCTATTTCTGTCTCGTCTTCCTTGATTTCTTCCATACTGTACTGGTGGAGGTCGAGGGATAATTGTTCCATTAATGTACTGATCTCCTATTTATCAACCATGAAAACTTTCTTTCAGAAATATCTTTGCAGTCAAAAGGGTAGCAAACTATTGAAGTGCACATGATATAGCCAATGTTGAAATTGAACAAGTAATGAATAGATCGAATAAACTTCTCAGGCATGGACAACTATTTTGAACAGAAGAAAAATAATCATACCCCCGTACTGCTTGTTCACTGGATCAATATAGGAATCTGGTAGCACAAAGATGACCCCAGGAAGACCTGTTAAGATGCAATAAATCAAACATCAAAATTCTATTTTCTTTACAGGATCATGAAGTTTGAGAGTGGGAAGTAGGAACAAATACCTTCAAATTTTTTAGACTCTTCTTCAGTCATGACTGCCTGAAAGCCTGTGTAAGTTGTTGTGCTGCAGGCATATATCTTCTTCTTCGCCTCTTCCACACTAAAAGAAAAACACATTCATATGAAGACCACCACCAAGAAACAACATCTAACAATTTTGAGAAAAGCTAGCAACAGACCAACACAGTATCTAACAAGGTCTCAACTAAAATTTATTGAAAATCACAAAAAAGTATGGTTTCTAATTTTTATTTAACAAACTTCACTCATATTTTGTAGTTACCCATAAACTTAAGGTGATAATATTTTTCATAATCTAACATGCTGCTAGTGTATGCTGATGAGGACTATAGCTTATAATCAAAACGTTGTGATTGGAAGGGTTATATAAAAAGGGATGAAGAGAGGAACCTGATGTTGAGGCCTTTGGCACAAGTTTCCTCGTAAACGCGAACCATCTCTTCGGGAGGGGGTTTGTTGTCCCTGGGGAAGTCCATGACGAAGAGCCAATGGTTGTAGTCGCAGCCCTCGAAGAGAATGGTATCGGGGCCAATCTCGTCGGGGATGTTGCTCTGCGAGGATCGAACAGAGAGAAGCGAAATCGAGGATGGCCTAAACGAACGGGACTGAATCACACTCTTCGGAGAGTGGCAGCTCCGTGAAACGGAACATCTGATCGGGGCGGAAAACAACGCCGTGGTCGTCGCGGAGATGGACTGGGTGACGCCGGAGAGTGCTCTGAGGGTGTGGCGGAGGCGAATTAACGACGACGCCATGAGAGAGTGTAGGGTTTTGGAAGATTAGGGTTTTAGGGCTCTTTCTTCTGATATTAGAGACTGAAATTCAATCTTTCAGGAATGGCGTAAATGTATGCGAAATGGTACAAACCAGAATACAAACACATGTAATAAAAAAAAATTGAATATACAGTTTTGTTTTTGGAATTAAATAAAATAATAAATTTTCATTAGTTAGTTAAACAAAATTAAACAATAAATTTTATCTCCCATCTTGGTAATATTTCTATATTTATTATATTCATACAGACCTAAATAAATCTTTTGATTAATTTTAAATTTAGAGAACTTATGTGGAAGCTATAACTATTTTTTGATAGGATCGAATAGAAAAATAAAAATTATTATAATTTATATATTTAAAAATAATAAAAATAAAAAAAATAAAAAAGTGAAAAATTAAAAAAATTAAAATAATATTTTAAAAATAATTATAAAAAATTAGATAAACAAACACTAATACCTACATAAATTATTTCATATTCATTATCTTTTAATTGGATAAATGATTGAAAGTTCATATCACTAGGATAATTTTAAAAGAAAATTATATTCATATAAAATTATTTAATATCTTACCTATATTCATATAAAATTATTTAATATCTTACCTATATTCATTAGAAGTAATATCATTTTTTAATTTTTTTTCTCTGCTCATATTTTATTTTCTCAGAACAAAACATAGACTATAAACCTTACTCAATATAAATAAAAGTTTAGTGGCACGACAAATACCAGAAAAAACGATTGGACTTTAAATTCAGATTTAATCAACGATCAGCAAATAACTGCCAAATCATTTCCCTATTCGTACAAATCAACACGCAACTAAAAAAAAATGGAATAATTTAAAATAGAAACTAAAATAATAAGAAAAACTCTCCAAAAATATACTCATAAAAATACCGCTTCAAAATCCCAAAATTGTTGTCGATAATTTATTTGTTTTGAAGTTTATCTAGACACTTTAAAGAAACAAATTTTTAAATAAGCAAATAAATTAAATATTTACTTTTTAATAAATAAACTAATTTGATTCAACTAAAAAAATTAAAACACTCAATTAACCATTTTTTTTAAAAATAGAATAAACAAACAGAGTCTACTAAATTAACTAAGTAAAAAACTTTAATAATGTGTATAATATATTTTTCATTTTTTATGTAACAACTAATTTATTATTATTTTCGTAGATGATTTATAGTAACACCAATTAATACACTAATATAAAATTAAAAAAATAGACTAATATGATATTTCAATATAATAATAATAATAATTAACTATATAAAAAACTTATTTTTAATAGTAAAAAATAAAATCATAATTATAAATAATATATTTTAAAAAATGTGTTTAAATAAAATATATTTTAATTTATTTATCAATTATATATGTTTATTATTAAAATATTTTTTTCTCTTTATTCATATATTATTTTTTCTCTTTTTATCGATGACATTACAAAATACTGATAAAAAATTAACAAGTTACTAACTATTAACTAATACATTATAAGTAATTATATTAAATCTCACACGATATAATTACAGACATATCAGTTATCAAACATCATTTCTTAAACACACAATGAATAAAAGATTAGTAATAATAAAACAAAAGAGTAAAAAAAAATAATAAAAATTTAAATAAATATAATTTATAAAAAATAGAAATAGAGTGATTTTTAATTAAATTTAAAACTTACTAAGTCTTTTTATTTCTCTCTCTTCTCTCATTCTTATAATTCAAAATAGTAAATTAAAATTTAATAAAAATGTATTTCTTTAAAATCAAGACTAAAACTAAAAAATATGAATTAATTATTTAAAATTATGATGACAATAAATATTTAAAATATTTTTTTTATCATAATAAATCAATTATTCATTTAGTTAAAAATATTGACTATTTATGATTTTTTTATAATTTAATCTAGTTATAATTAGGTGGATTTTATAATTATTAGTCAAATTAAGTATTTTTAGAAAAATATTTATTAAAAAATTACTTTAAACTAAATATTGATTTTTTTCTTAATAATTATAATATAACATGTAATATGTCAAAATTTATTATGTATTATTTTTTAAAATATAAAATATTAAATCATATTAATTATGGATAATTTAAATATTGTTACCTTTTAAAAATAATAAAAGACATATTTTATTAAATTTTAATATAATATTTTTAATTAGAGGAATAAGAAGAAATGAGAGAGGGAAAGAAAATCAGAAGAGAGAGTGAAAAGAGAAAAAAGAAAAAGAAAAAACACAAGAAATAAATAAAGAAAAAGAAAAAAATAGTAATTTAAAAAAAATTACATTATATTTGACAATTTTATTGTTATTATAAAAATAATAATATACAAATATAATAAGATAAATAAACGAGTAAGTATTTTATTTAAATAATTTTTCTTTTTAAATTTATTACTTTTGAAATTGAATTTAAAAAAAAAAATTGTGTTAGAGTTTGATCATCCACTAGTACTTTTATCAGATAAAAAAGTATGTTCTTTTACGTCATTTAAACTTTTGCAATTGAAGAAAATTAGATTCTCACCTTCAATAAAAATAACTAGCATTTTAACTCATAGCATAGATGAATATTTATTCTCTATTACTAAAAATTATATTAAATACTTCGGAATCAAAGTTAAGAATACTTTATTTAAACTCAGAATACTTTATTTAAAAAGTTTAATATCACTAAAAAAAAAATAGTATTGTAATTAGATAAATGTCAAATTGATCTTATTTTTACTTTTTTTTTATTATTTATCACGTATTTTTATTTTATTTTAACATATTTCTTATAAAAACATGATTCTTTTAATCTTCACCATCATTATTCATAGAAGAAATATTGTTTAAAAACTTTAAATTAACTAAAATTTACGATATTTAAGATAATTATTGTAACTCCCTTACATATTACATTTATTAATCCTAATTTATTATCTAAGTTAGTAATATTTTCAATATTCATAAAAGGTTAATAGAAAATATACCAAGTGAATAATTAATTTAGGTAAAATTTTATATTAAATCAAGCAACAAGTTTTAGTACAAAGTTTTCAAAATATTACAAGTCATAAAGTTATACTTATATGTTATACAATTCCCAACCTAAGCTCGAATTTTTGCATCTGACATCTATCTCTTGGACTATGTATTCCTGCATCATACGTCACCAACATCCGGGATTGAAATATTTATGGGGTTAGACATTTAATTTTATCCACAACAAATAAAACAAACATTCCTTCTAATAAATATACAACCATATATAATTTAATTTAAAAATTGATTAAGAGAAACAAATAAATAAATCATGGAATCATAGTAGAGAATATCATACAAATCATGAATAACCTACAATTTCATCATGCAATATATTTATGATATGCACATGTGACTCAAAATGTAAAACTTTAAAATCATGTTTTTGACTCAAAATCTAAAAATTATTTTTTTTTCTCGTTGAAAGTTTACATAATATTTAAATGAATAAGTTTATTATTAATATTTTTTTATATAGTATTAAATTTCTAAATATTTATTTATTCATTTATTTAATTTTATTATTAAGAATTATTATTAAATTATTATTTGACACAATATTAACCTTGAATTTTATTTTATAATTTTCTTAAGATAAAATTACTATAAAAATCATGTTTTATTTTTATAATAACTCTACATAATATTCAGTACATATTTATAACTTACAAAATTTATTTATATAATTGATTGCAAAATTTAGGATATTACAATCATCCCCTACTAAATAAAATTTCGTCCTTGAAATTTGTAATACATTCTATGTGAATAGATAAGGGTATTCAATTCTCATTTTCTCTTCCAATTCCCATGTAGCGTCGCCTCTAACATCATCCCAGATAACTTTAATCAGTGGAATATCTTTTCCTCTTAGATGCTTAATCCTTCTTTGTTCAATCTTAACAGGACTTGGTTCAAAGGTGAGGTTTTCCTTTACCTGTACTTGATCAGGTTCTAGAATGTGTTGGATCTGAAATGTACATTTTCAATTGTGACACATGGAATACATCATGAAGATTTGAGAGAAAAGGTGGTAAAGCTATCTCGTATGCAACATTTCCAACCCGTTTTGTAATTTGATAAGACCCAATATATTTAGGGGAAAGTTTCTTAGATTTAATAGCTCTGCCAACTCCCGTAATAGGTGTCACTTTCAAAAATATATTATCTCCTTCTTGAAATTCTAAAGGTTTCCTTCTCTTATATTTAAAATTTTTCTATACAAACAATGTTTTCCCTAATCAACTTGTACTCACAAGCCCCAAAGATGCATAAATACCACTAATGTACCCCCTTACAGATTACATTTATTAATCCTAATTTATTATCTAAGTTAGTAATATTTTCAATATTCATAGAAGGTTAATAGAAAATATACCAAGTGAATAATTAATTTAGGTAAAGTTTTATATTAAATCAAGCAACAAGTTCTAGTACAAAGTTTTCAAAATATTACAAGTCATAAAGTTATACTTATATGTTATACAATTCCCAACCAAGCTCCGGATTTTTGCATCGACATCTATCTCTTGGACTATGTATTCCTGCATCATACGTCACCAACATCTGGGATTGAAATATTTATGGGGTTAGACATTTAATTTTATCTACAACAAATAAAACAAACATTCCTTTTAATAAATATACAACCATATATAATTTAATTTAAAAATTGATTAAGAGAAACAAATAAATAAATCATGGAATCATAGTAGAGAATATCATACAAATCATGAATAACCTACAGTTTCATCATGCAATATATTTATGATATGCACATGTGACTCAAAATGTAAAACTTTAAAATCATGCTTTTGACTCAAAATCTAAAAATTATTTTTTTCCTCATTGAAAGTTTACATAATATTTAAATGAATAAGTTTATTATTAATATTTTTTTATATAATATTAAATTTCTAAATATTTATTTATTCATTTATTTAATTTTATTATTAAGAATTATTATTAAATTATTACTTGACACAATATTAACCTTGAATTTTATTTTATAATTTTCTTAAGATAAAATTACTATAAAAATCATGTTTTATTTTTATAATAAATCTATATAATATTCAGGACATATTTATAACTTACAAAATTTATTTATATAATTGATTGCAAAATTTAGGATATTACAATTATCACCTTATTTAATCAGTTTTATAAGATTAAGTCGTATATCTCATATTAGAATTAATTTTAATTATATTGAGATATTAATTGTTAATAACAATCAAATTAATTATCAAATATTTGAAAAATATTAGACCACTTATTTTTTTATGATAAAAAAATCTTTTTTAATATGAATGTATGCGTCTAAAAATCTTAACTAAACTAAAACTATCATATCATTGTATTAAATGGATTTTCCATGGTTGCATTAAATATTTTACCCCTTATAAGAAATATGAATGATCTCAAAGTTAATTTAATGTGTGGCAATTACTACCATTCTTTAAAATGAACATTTTAGTCAATAAAGTCTAGGTTTTTCAGTTTCAAAACAATAAAAGCTTGATTCTTTGTTTTGTGGAATATAATTTATCAAGCGTATTTTAAAATTTGCAAAATATTCGACCAACTTTAATGAAAAGATAGCTTTAGTCATTAATCTATCTTTCTATGCTTCCTTTTTGATGTTTCTTTTGGCAGAACTCACTTTTCTTTGATATGTTGTGAATTCATATTCATCGTAAAGCCATCCGCATCCTGAGAATATACCAGGTTTCTATTGGGACCCTTGCAACTTACAAATTATTAGCAACCTTACCGTGAGAGTGGGAAACCCTCCATGTGCATGGTTTTGGATTTGAGAGAGAGAAGCAGGAGAGTGGAAAGTGAGCAAAAGTTTGTGTGGTGTGACAAAATAATAATCATAATAATTAAACATAACAATAAATAATATGTTTTTTGTGATGAAAGGTGAGTCAGCTAGGTTTCCAATGTGCACATGCACCTTCTTCATCACCAAATAATTATTAAACTGATATATACTTCCGTTTTGCACTGCACTTCCCCATTCCCTGGATCCCATCTGCCTCACATTTATGTGGAGTCAAAGCACTCTACTTTTTTTCATGAAAAAGCCTTCAACTTGTTGAGTTGAAGTGAACAATGGCAGAGGTGGTGCAGCCGGGTCGCTCTCTAGCTGAGACGCCAACATATTCAGTTGCCTCTGTTGTTACTGTCATGGTCTTTGTCTGCTTATTGGTTGAACGTTCAATCTACCGCTTTGGAGAGGTAAACACTAAATATTTATGAGTAGAAGACTGTAGAGTCAACAAATCACCCTTTTCACTGTTTCCTTGCTAGGTTGCTACTTGCCATGATAGTGGCACACTTGCTTTTTTTGTTAGTTTATATCCATGTTGGCTAGTCATTTCCAGAAGCACTTCCTCTCCCTGATAAGCTGTAACAGGCTTGAACTCTGAGAAAAAAGTGGACTGATAAACACAAGCAGTTCTTTTCAAATCTCAAGAGGATGATATGAAACTTATTTTTCTTGGCTCTGCAGTGGTTGAAGAAAACAAGAAGGAAGGCACTTTTTGCTTCACTGGTGAAAATTAAGGAAGGTAAGGACACTGAGTATGATTCCACATTTCCACATTTTACTAATATCGTTCCCCTTATTTTCAAGAGCCGTGGAGTTGTCAGCTTTACTGATTTTCTTTTGTGTTTAATTTGGATTGCTCCTTTTTGTGATAGAGCTGATGTTGCTTGGGCTTATCTCTTTGCTGTTGGCACAAAGTGCAAGGTGGATCTCTGAAATTTGTGTTAATTCGTCATATTTTAGCAGTCGATTTTATATTTGTTCTAAGCAAGACCTCGACATCAATGAGAATATCATGCTTGAAAGCTCATCATCTGTCCCTGGTGAAACTAGTATTCCAAAGGGATTAAATACTGGAGCATTCAACCAATGTGGAGAGGTAGCATACTCTAATTGCAAATACAATTAAGCTTTGCTTTCTTCATTACAGTGAGTATATCCACTTTCATAATGTTAGACAGTAAATATTTGCCATGGACATGGCTTCTTCTGTTACTGAATGACAGTGACGGAGGATATCATTGGAGGTAAATGTTATTAAGATGGGAAACTGGATTTGTTTAAAAGAGATTGTTACAAAGTGACTTCTGAGTTCACAAAAAGATATTTTGAAAAAACAGTTTACCTTGCATATACTGTCATACTCAAAATTAAATCTCTGTTTTGCAATACTACAAATTACCCTTCCAAAAATACTAATACATGAATGCAGGGTCATGAACCATTTGTTTCTTATGAGGGTCTTGAGCAGCTGCACCGGTTCTTATTTGTTCTCGGGATCACTCATGTTTTCTATAGTTGTCTCGCAGTTGGTTTGGCAATGAGCAAGGTCAGTCATCATAATTTTCAGTTTATTACAGCACATGCTCTTATAATCACATGGTTAAATAAGTGTCTTTGTTTGAGCCTTTAATATTCAAGGAACAATGAAACCCTTACAAGGGATCCTTGTTCCAATCAATCACTTGCAGTTGTCTTCTATGTTTGGTTGTCTGGTTCATATCCTTTGATAGAACACTTGGGATTAATTGATGAAAATTTTTACTGAACACAAATGACTCACAATACAGCAATTTGTTTTCTTGCCTCTACATGCTGAGCAAAACGGAATTTATTTTCTCTTTGCTGCATGTGTTTGTAGATCTATAGTTGGCGCAGATGGGAAAATCAGGCTAGGATGCCAAGCGATGGAAACCTGCAAGGTAAATGGCACAGAATGGTACTTCATTGACAATACATGAACTTTGTCAATGTACAAAAAAAATGACGGAGGGGAAAACCCTCCAATCTTGATTTCTATGCTTGTTTCTCATGTAATATTTCTGCATCACGTATCACAAATTAATAATATGACCTATAATTTTACCATTTTTTTGTTGAACAGCAAAGAAAATCAAGTTGATGAAGCGACAGACAACATTTATTTTTCATCACACTTCTCATCCATGGAGCAGGAGTCCAATCCTAAACTGGATGGTAATATCTATCGACATAAATCGCACATCATTAATTATTTGTATGCTTGTTTTTACTAAGATGGCGTTTTTATGGATAATTTTTTCTAGCAACTGAACTCTCTAAAAATCTCAGTTTAAATAGTAACAATTTCAAAAGTATGACAAGATAAGGAAATATTCATGGATTGAAAATTATTCTAGCAATTTCTCTCCTAGCTTCTAAGTTTTCTTATCATCCCTGTGCACATTTTGAATGCCTCAATAATGGATTAAAATTTGTGATCTGATCTTGCAGCTCTGTTTTCTACGTCAGTTTAGGAGCTCTATACGAAAATCAGATTACCTTGCACTCCGTTTAGGTTTCATCACTGTAAGTTTTTAATTTGTTGAAGGATTTTGGATAAAATAATGCATGCCCGGAGACTTGTTTGTCCATGATTGTTCTCTAATTGCCTAATCTTTTAATTAGTTCTGCTAAATCGAAGGAACTTTCTAAATGCTATACTTGGTGGTGAACTGAGCTGTACTTTTGTATTCACAAATAAAAAAAAATCCATGTCTTTCTTCTTATAAATAAACATCATATGATAATTTAAGGATTAGCTTGCATGTCATCTTCCTTACTAGCTCTAGTCCATACCACTTATGATCTCATCGATCCCTGCTATGTAAATTTACAGGAACACAAATTGCCGTTGTCTTATAATTTCCATCAATATATGGTTCGAAGCATGGAAGATGAATTTCATGGCATTCTAGGAATAAGGTAAGAACCATTTTGAAATGGATTTCTCCTTTTAACTGGTGTTTTGCAAACTGATGCAAGTTATTAACACTAGGTTGCTTAATTAACTAACAGAATGCTCGTGAATCATGATTAACATAGGGAATTGAGTGAAGAGAAATGAAGTTTCCTATGAGAGAATTTTAGAGATATTGTAGCAATACCAATGCTTTCTCTAATCAACATTAGACTTACTTCTACTAAGAAAAGCAATGAGAAAACTTAGAGCTGAATAACATTTTTTTTTTTTCAATTTTGAAGCTGGCCGCTTTGGATTTATGCCATAGTCTGCATCTTCGTGAACATCCATGGTAACTTCTCTTCAGAATTATAGACGTGTATATTGTCGGTGTCTTTGATTAATTTCCTCAGATATTTAAGTTTCTAATTTGCAGGTCTGAATATATACTTCTGGCTATCATTTATCCCTGCAATTGTATGTATATTCTAATTTGATATTTCAACAAATCAAAATGAAAAACTCCATTGGAAGTTGTTTTCCTCAAGGTCTGATTTCTCTACACGTAAAAGCTTGTCATGTTGATAGGGACAAAACTTCAACATGTTGTATCCACCTTAGCATTTGAGATTATGGAGCAGACAGGTCCATTTGCTAGGACACAAGTAAAGCCACGCGATGGTCTATTTTGGTTCAAAAAACCAGATATACTGTTATGGCTGATACAATTTGTCATATTTCAGGTAAGGATTGATAACACTTTATTTGTAGGCAGGTCATGCTACATGGTTGTGCTTCTTGTTCTAATTTTCTCTACTGTTCACGCAGAATGCATTTGAAATGGCTACGTTTATTTGGACATTGGTAAGACTTCAGTTTTTCAAGAGTGTATCCGTGACTTATCACATGCTTTTGTTAGGTGAATTTTCTTGATTTTCTGTTTGTCTAGTGGGGATTCCAAGAACAATCGTGCTTTATGAGAAATCATTACATGATCATCATTCGGTTGGCATCTGGGTTGGTTTGATCTCTCTTTCAAGATTTACTTTTTGTTCTACTTTCTTGACTAATTTTCTGGTTTCTACACTACTTCAATCTGCAAGGACACTCGCATTTTGTTATTTTTAAACTTGCAGTGCTATTGTTCAGTTCTGGTGTAGCTATATGACAGTGCCCCTGAATATAATAGTTTGTCAGGTTGGCTTAATCCTTTTTGTTAAGTTCTTATAGTACATTTTTCATTCTATCTCATTTTGTTTATCCTTTGATGACTCACTTCAGATGGGATCTCGATGTAAGAAGGCGTTAGTGGCGGAGAGTGTTAGAGAGTCCCTGCATAGTTGGTGTAAAAGAGTGAAACACAAGTCTAAGCATGATTCGTTGCATTCACACACCGCAAGATCAGTATGTTCCCTCGAATCAACAATAGACGAGAGGGACGAAATAACAGTAGTATCTGGTATTCTAACTCGAAGCTCATCCTTAGAGACTTTGAATCAGATAACAGTGACTTCAGTAGACCAGCTGAATTTCGAGACTCCCAACAAAGCAACAGATTCAATCAAGGTGGCTGAGTATGTGTCTGAATCTGTATATACTAAACCCCCACAACCGTCCCACAATGGTGAAGATCCTGTAGGTAATAGAGGGGAAGCAAAAGCTATCACTCTTCTCGATTTGTTTCAGAAAACATGATCAATTAGTGTTTTAAACTACTTCAGAACTAGTTGGAACTTCATAGAGCTTAGATGTACAAATAATTCCTAATTGAACATATACATTTAAGTAGTCCACACTGAAGAAACTATATTATACTTCAGATACAATATTAGCTATATAGTCTTCTCTTTTAAGGGATATGAAGGTTAAAAAGAATTTGGCCAAGCATTTCGCAACTCTAATCCTCCGCACTAACGTAAACAAGAAGCCACCGCCAGCTTGTAAAAGTTAAGAACACCGGTAAAATGCAAGTTCGTTGCATGGTATGCCACATAGGGGAGGGAGAGACGAAAAGAAAAACAAAACTCACAACCGAGTTGTTTTCAATCAGGTAAAAGGGAAAGGATATTATGTGCAGCAAAAGAAAGAAAAAGGAGATTAATTATAGTGACAACCACGAAGTTGAGCTACTACATACAGGTGAAGTAATGAATTAATGCGTACTAAACTGTTTATCATAAACAAGCATATTACATGTATATATCCTGAGAAAATGGCAAAAACACGATGGGGCTGGGAGAGGAGGAATCTTAATGAAGCAGGAAAAGTGATGATGATAGGATTCAAGCAGTGAGCTCCTCCTCTTTGTGGGTTTCAATAACAACATCAGAGGTGGGGTAAGCAACGCAGGTGAGAACAAATCTTTCAGCAAGTTGGTCGTCATCAAGGAAGTTACCATCTGACTGGTCGACCTCGCCAGCCACAACTTTGCCAGCGCATGAAGAGCAAGAACCAGCCCTGCATGAGTAGGGAAGTTCGATGCCTTGTTCCTCCGCCTGGTCAAGAATGTATGTATCATCTGGGCATTCAAACTCTTGCTCTCCATCTGGGGTCAGCAGCTTCACCTTGTAACTGGCCATGGCAGTGACACCACCTCCACGTCCTCCTGTCACACCAAACATGGCGTTAACGTTGGGGAATGCCTTCAGGCTTGTGATGTTCACAGGCTGTCTCCTAAGGAAGGAGGTGTTCAACACAGGGCCACACAAAGCGGGTGTGATCGAAGCCATTCTTCACTGCTGCTAACTTCTTCTTGTTGGTGATAGATAACAATGGGGATTGGGACCTTCATCATGCACAAATAGTGTGCTTATAACGTGCATGAGGTGAGGCCACATGCAACCCTATCTTCCACGTGGCATCATTTTATGCATCATTCTATCTGACTATATATTTCCTTTCTCTGGTAAGAGTTTATAAAACTTCATGTATGAAATCTAGCATGGACCACTTCTGTGTATGGTTTGTGGTCGTCCACTGGGCCACACTAAATAGGATGCAGTTATTTTTATGGGGAAAAGGAGTTTTCCACAACCCATGAATGCGTTATGAATAGTAACCTACCTTTCTAGGTGTGTGGAAGTTTCTTAATGATTAATCAAGTGCGAAGGTACCGCAACAAGTCAATTCTTTCGTTTCTCATCTTCTGAAAAAAAAAAGGGACTTTCACTCAAACTCTACACAAAGCTTGCAGCATCTTGCTAAGCGTGAATCCAATACACAATGTTGAATACTTGTTACAGTTGTCCCTCACTTTAATTTGAAAATTGCTTTTATAATCATTTAACATTTGGTATATGTGCAGTGATATAAAATATTAAGGGGGAAATGAGCTGCAAAACCCAGTTTGCAATGATATAATGAGTTATCTGTAGACTGTGAATTACAGAAATGGTTCCAAACCATATGAAGTCTTTTTTTCAACCTACAAACATAATTATATTTGGAAAACAGAGTTATCAACAACCTCATAATTTTTTTCTGATCTGATGCCTTCTTTTCTATATCCTTGGCTTAAATGCCAGTTTGGGTTTGAAAAAACAACTATTGATTGGATAAAAATTGTGATATGAGAGATAATCTGCGTTTTGGGTTCTAGAGGCAATTATGAGCACATTTTGGTATTTCTGTTTCATTAGTAGAAGCCAAAAGTAATCATATAAAATTGGGAATCCAGATTTTATTGAATTGGCCTCATTGCTGATGTTGATTCATGAATGACCTTTTAGTTTCTTGTGTAAAGTAACTTATTCCCAAATCTTATATCAATTTTAGGTCTAGTTGGAGCATCCATTGTGAGGTACATTTTGAGTCAATAGTCAATGCCTCTTGTTCAGATTCTTGTGAGTGAAACAAATTTGAGAGTTCAGTGGATCAACTTTGAGACTTCCAACAAACCAAAAGATTCAATGGGGGCTGAGTACTTGTCTGTCTATGTACTAATCCCCCACAATGATGAAGACAACGTGTTAATAACAAACAAGACAATGACGCAGATAAGAAGCCAACCACCATCATGATCAAATTGAATATGGAACAAGCAACAAAAATCAGGGTTCTTCATCCAACCCGAGCAAAAGGATAGGCTATTGTGTGCAAAAACAGCAAGAAAAAGAATACCACAATAGTTACTACGAATTCACTTGCTTCTACACCTGAAGCAAATAACTAGTACATAATTTTATGAGATTCACGTGCACAAACATAAGAGTTCTTTCTCTATAATACAATAGAGTAACTCATAGCACGATTATTGCATATAAACTTAAACGTAGGACATTTAACAAAAGTGAAATAGCTTCAACATGGAATCACATTTCTGAGAAAAGATCATATCCTAGGAAAATGGTGGGAAAGGAAGATTTAACTATCGAGCTCCTCCTCCATGTGGGTCGTAATAACAAGATTAGAGGTGGGGAAAGCAACACAGGTGAGAACAAATCCTGCATCCATTTGGTCGTCATCAAGGAAGCTACCTTCTGACTGGTCCACGCTACCGCTGACAATTTTGCCAACACAGGAAGAGCAAGCACCAGCCCTGCAAGAGTAGGGAAGGTCGATGCCATTCTCCTCTGCAGCATCAAGAATAAATGAATCACTTGGGGATGTAATAGTTTTTTCACCATCTGGGGTGACAAGCTTCACCGTATAGCTACTAGCCATGGCAGTGACACCACCCCGACCTCCTACTTTCACACCAAACAATGCATTGGCGTTGGGGAATGCCTTCAGACTTGTGATGTTCACTGGTTGTCTCCTAAGGAAGGACGTGTTCAACACAGAGCCACACAAAGCCGGTGCTGTCGCCATTCTCCTCTTGGATGGATGCTTCCTCTTCCTCTGGTAAAGATAAGATAAGCCAAGGCTCTGTTGAAGTAACACTATTTGTAGTTACAACACGATGTAAGGTGACATGCGACCTTATCTGCCACGTGGCATTGCTTTTAGCCTCAATCTACCTCGCTTTTACGAAGGGTGTCAAAATTACCATTGTAATGATAAAAGTTTAATCCAATATATTTACAACTAGGTTTTATCAAACATCCATTTAATAATCCTTTTTAATTTTTTATATTATTATTTATTTATTTTAATTTATTTGTTTTTCATTAATTAATTGAAAAATATAATTTTAAAATTATATATTGAATATTTGTAAAAAAAAAATTATTTTTTAAAAAAAGTAACAATTTATGACTTGAAAGGGATTTATTTATATATTTAGCTTATTATCAGTTAGATTAGATTATTGTGTAAATTTATACGAGTTGGGGGTAAGGTTAAGCGCACCTACCACCTACCGGTGAGAGTTCATAAATGATGAATTATTTTATAAAATAATAATTATTTAAAAAAATAAAAATAATATTATTTTATTAAAAATATATATTATAAATTAATTTAATAATTTTTTTAAGAGTGAATATAAAAATAAGTTTTTATAAATAAATTACTAAAAATAAGAATATGAATAAAAATATCAAATAATAAAATTTTAATTCTTATTTAAAAAATTGAATGAATTTATTTTTTTATAATTTATATATTAAATTATTATATTTAAAAAAAAATATTTTATTAATATAAGTTAAATTTAAAAATATTTTATTTTATTTTATTTAATTTTTAAATTAAATATCTTGATATAAATATGCTAATAATTTTCTTTTTAAATTTCAATTACACTAAATTTCACTTATTAGTTCATCAAGGTAACATACGATCAAATTCAAAAATTATAATTCGTTTTAAAATATAAATTAAATTATATTATTAATTTTTTTAGTTGAACGACAGAATTGGGTAAAAACCGTTCTCTTTAACAACTTTATTTAAATATGAATTAACAAAATTATTTTGAGAAATAAATTAAATTAAATAAAAAAAATATTATTTAACTTAAATTAAATAAAAAAATATTATTTAACTTAAATTAAATTATATCTATTTTTATCCCATCTATTTTGTCATAATTACAAAAACATTGAATTAATACTTAGATTCATATGTTTAAACATTTTATAAAATAATAATTATTTTTTAAATAAAAATAAAATAATATTATTTTATTAATATATATATATATATATATATTTTAAGTTAATTTGATAAAAAATTATTTATTAAAAAAGTAAATATTAAAATAATTTTCTAATAATTATTTATTAAAAATTATAATAATTAAGGTTAATTATTATTTTATATTAAAAAATTACTTAAAATAATAAATTTTAAATATTTATTTTTAAATTAAATACATTTATTTTCTTATAATTTATATTAAATTATTATATCTTAAATAATAATTAAATTTTTAATGTAAATTTATATTTTTTATTTTAATTTCTTTTTAATTAATTATTTTAATATATATATATATCAATAATTTTTTATTTTTAATTAAATTAAATTAAAATTATAATATATTTTAAAATATAAACACAACTAAATCATTAATTATTTTAAATCCATAAAACCTTGACTTAAATTACACGACAGCCCTTATTTATAACCGCACCCTCCAAGGAGACTTTTCTCACTCTCACTCTACTGGCAATGAATTTGAATTTCTAATTCATTTATTGCGAATCTTTTGCTATCAATACAAAATTTTAAAATACTTATAAAATTTTACTCCATTAGTAAAATTTATTTTAAATTTTTACTGGCTTTCATTTCAATTTTTGCCTTCACTACCACTGTAACTCATTTTGATTTGTCAGACAATCTTATTACAATTATTTATATCAACTTCTCCCAAAACTCTAGATGAACTCATTTATTCTCATGTAACATAAACATTTAGAATTACACTTATATAAATTCCAAAAATAACAAAAAAAATACACTAAATACCTATATTAAGTGGTTGATTTTTGTTTAACTTTTTAATTTGTGTAAGTAATTTTATTTGTTAATTAACCAGTGAAAAACCGTTTATTTATATTTGTAAATATTCATGCATAAAGTTTTCATTTCATTATTTAGCACTGTTTTTATAAATTTATGACGACCTTACGATGAAGGACAAGTCCAATTTGCGGTCCTCAATGTTTGCAGTGTCACTTCAACTTAACTACCCCTGTTTGCTTAATTGGGTTATGAAAAATAAAATAAAACCACGTTTTTAATACACATTTGAAGAAATTTATAGTTGGTTCCAGAAGTTTTGTTCAGGTAAAGTTCAAGAAATATACTTCCATTTCTTTTGGGTAAAATGATTTTTCCCCTTTTGTCCTCTTACTCCCGAAGTTCTATATAACTTGTAAGTGTAACGACAGATCATCTTAGGAACTAAGAAAATTGTGGTTCTTAAAAATTAATAATTATGATATAATTTATGATTTTTACTCTTTAAATTTAATATATTTATTTTTATATTTATAATTAAATATTTAATATATTTATAATTTTATCTTTCTAATTTTTTTTAATTTTTATATAATTTATAATTTTATCTTCCTCAAATTTAATTATTATTTAATATATTTAAATATATATTTATAATTTTATTTTTTTCATTTTTTTATTTTATTTTATATTTATTTATTATTTATTAATAATATATTATTTAACTTCTAAAATGAATGATCATGAATATATGATTACCATTATTGACCATTATCTTAGCTAAATTTGTAACTCTTTCTTTACATACTACTTTCTTTGTCTGGAGTATATTTTTAATCAGAAAATTTAATCTTTTTATTCTCCTTTTTTTGTTACAAGAAATTCGTGTCTTGATTGACCCTTGAGATAATAAGTGGTGTGAAGAAAGCATTGAGGCATAGTCAAAATGTTGACAAACACGTATATACTTGGAGTATTGGTGGAGTTGTAAAAACGGTAATTCAGTTCTGTCTGGTTTTATCGTACAGATGATTTTTTTTTCGTTATGATAACTTATATATATTTTAAAATAAATAAAATTTTTTAGTTTAATTTAATTTTATATTAAATTAATAAATTAACGGATAAATTTTGACTTGATTAAATTTTAAAAAATATATTAATATATCTATATAAAATTAATTAATTAAAAATATATTTAAATAAAAAATTATTTTAAAATGTTATATTTTATTAATAAAATTAATAATTTAATATATAACTTATAAGATAATACATCTATTCAATTTTAAAATAAGAATTTAAAATTTATTATTATTATTATTATTATTTATTTTTAATAATTTATTGATTTAAAATAGTAGTTAATATTAATAATTAAATCTTGAAATAAGATATTATTATATATTTTTTCTTAAAATAAATGAATATTTTTCAGTACTAATTTATATAATATATATAATATTATTTTTATTTAGAAAATTATTATTATTTTATAAAATGGGTAGACCCATAAGTCTATAGGATTAGTCTGACCTAAGTCCATATAGGTTATGACTTAATTAAGTCGGACAAAAAATATGTCTGATTCAATTTAAAATACAATTTTTTTTTGTTTAGCCGGATCTATTTTTCGAATCTTTCGTGTTGGTCCATGAAATTAAACCTATTTTGATACTCCTAAGCACTGATGAAATTTCTTGGAAAGTCATGGTCTATATATATATATATTTTTTTTTCTCAAATTTAATGATCACTAAATATATTATTTATATATTTATAATTTTACTTTTATATTTTTTATATTTATATATTATTTATTGATAAGATATTATTTTATCACTTTAAATCATTTGTCAAGATTCACCAGTGTACTAGAGAGATATTCTTAGGAAGCCTTCTCTTAATTTCTTCCTTATTGTTGTTCATTGGTTTATAACTCGATAGTAACTCAATCCGGTCCGTTACTTGTTGTCCATTTTGATTACTTTTGTCTTATTCATTTTGTGTATTTATAGATCTTGTGTCTCTTTCTTTTCATACATCAATAATACATATAATAGATTCCTTTCTCTTATCTCTCTTTTCCTCACATTGTTGTCTACCACGATGATCCTTTGTTCTAGTTTCAAGATGGTAACAAAGTTTTTCTTTTAAAGAGTTTTGTTGTTTGTCTTTATCCTTCTTTCTTTTTCATTTTTTATCATGACACAAAAAGATATGCAGAACTCATTCATCCATAGTTTTTTTTTCATCTTCATCCTAGTGAGAGTCTTGCATTACTCTTATTTTCCTTGTTCTTGATCAAATAAATTATCATTCTTGGAGTAGGTTCATGATTGCAACCTTGAGTGTCAAGAACAAATTCAAATTTATTGATAATATTGCTAAAGAACTTGATAAGAATAATTTTTCCTACCATTCTTAGAAACATTGTAACAACATGGTGGTCTCATAGATCATTCACTTATTTAAAAAAGTATCTTATGGATGGTCAACGTGATAGTAAATGCACTTCCCATTTGTTTATTTTCATTTTTAAACTCATTTTTAGTTAATAGTAAATAAATTGGATTCAATGTACATATTTGCTCTAATTTTGTATTTTTAGCTAATATGAACTTTGATTACTATTTTAGCCATAACTTTTTTACTGAAATTATTTTTGGTCGATTTAAGTTGCATTGAATTTTATATTTTTAAAACTATCGAATGGATATATGGTTTGCTAAATTTGGAATTTTGTAATATTTTCTATGATTTTTAGAAGTTGAGGCAAATTTATTGAAATTGTATAAAGAACACAAACAAATTTGATTTTCATTTTTATTAGCTTATCTTTTGTAATTAGGCTTATAGAACTAATTAGAGTCTACATTTAGGCACATGCTTACTTCAGATTTGAGAGTTTTTATATAGACTAAAAGTGTCCTAAAATCATATCAAGAAAACATTTGTTTCGTTTTTCAGTTTAGGACATGTTTGTACATCTTTTTTTTTTTTGTCTGAATTTATTCATAGTTCTAAGAGAACTAAATTTTGAGAATTAATTCACATAATCAAGATCAAACAAGTCAAATTGAGTTTTGTACTAATCATTTATGGCTTCAAGTTTTTTATTCTCTTGTCTAATCTTGGTTTTGCATCTTAAGATATTAATTTGTAATGTTATTTTTAAAATTCAAATTACGAATCGATTGAATCTTGCTTTGGTAATTAGATACAAATTAAATTGAATGATGTTGATATTTAATTCGTATAATCAGTTTAATTGATTAATTGAATCGTCTAATTGTTCAAACTTGGATTGAAATTTTTAGAGAACTATGATAAAATGATTGTTTGATTGAAAATTCATGGATTGATCTATCTTTTGATTTTGATTTCGGTTTCTATTTCTTTCTTTTCAATTTTATTTTACATTTTAAACCCCAAATTTAACTTTTATAGAGAGAATATTAAGAACAAGAAGAATGACTTAGGGTTGCACTCTATATTGCAAAATATTTAGAGTAAACTTAATATTATGACAATAAAAATTACAATATCGAAGATATCTAGAACAACTCGAAAACTAAATACTTTCAAGGTAATTTATTAAAAATTGTTAATTTACAAATGAAAGCTTCTTTGCTTAGGCAAGGTAACTCCATTGTTACGAAGTTCTTTACCAAACTTCACATGATTTAGGATGAACTAGACAATTTTCGACATGATCTGGTTTGCACTTGTGTCCCAAAATGCTCTTGTATTATCCTTTTTACCATTCATCAAAAAAAGGATGAGGACCATGCTATGCAATTTCTTGGAGGACTAAACACAATATATGTTTTGGATTACTGTTATATATGTTTTGACTCCGTTATATTAGATGCCTAGTTGGAGTATCAGTTCTGATGTGGTTAGGTGATTGATTATAGTTACGTGGCAGATTTGCCACGTCACATTAAAATTGCAAGAATAAAGAAATAGGGTCGCGATTGTGTTTAGGGTTTGAACAATTGAGAGTTTGTGCAAATGAGTAAGGGAAAGTAAGAGGATTTACAACGATAGGGGAGGTGAGAGTTCCATTTGTGATGACAGTGGGGGTTTAGGGTTTCAATCGCCATCGTGTGTGAGATTGACTATGACGAAGGAGGAGGAGGTTGGTTCCATTTAGGGTTTGTGACGATGACATCGAGTGAGCGAGTTGTTTTCGACGACGAGGGAAGATGAACCTGCGACGACGAAGGAACGGCGGTGACGAGAGATGAGCGGTGGTAAGCGACCATCGTCGACTAGAAGGCAAAGACAGTGATAAACACATCCATGACCCCTATTCCTTTCTTATTGCAATTTTAATGTGACGTGATAAATCTGTCACGTAACTATAACCAATCACCTAACCACATTAGAATTGATACTCCAACTAGACATCTAATATAACGGAGTTAAAACATAAATAACAGTAGTTTAAAATTGACATCAATTTCAATATTCATGTTTAAATTGAAAATTTTAAAAATTTTGGGACCATATTGAAATATTTAAAAAAATAAAGGGACTAAATTACCTATTTAACATATATTTTATTATATTTCTCATAGGAAAGACAGATCCAAGGGAACAACATACTTGCTACATTGCAACCCAAGATTAACATTGTTACAGGCTCAACCGGTTCTTTCTTACACTCAATATAAAAAACATGGACACACTGAGAGCATTTGTTATCATAAATATGGCTTTCCACAAAACCATGACAACAAGAGTTACAAGAACTCCAAGAAGATTTGTTTGCACTGTAGAAAGCTTGACCATATGGTCGATATCTATTATAGGAAACACAAATTTCCTCCTAGCCAAAAATTGCACAACGATAAGAATAATGTTGTGAACTGCATTGATACGAAAAACGAAGTAGAACACATCCTTGACTCCTTAATATACATCCTTAATACTTTCATTGTCCGATCTCATTTTGTATACTCCTTTGCTATTGATAATGATAATCATTGGCATGCCTATCTGGGAAATTTATTTGATAAACAACTACTAATCATGCAACAACAACATTATTCTTATATTCATTTCAATAAGAACTGATCTTGTAATGTTTTTCACTTAGCTAAGTAAAAACGTTTACCTTTTAACATGAGTGACTTGTCGCCGCCGTCAAAAAGAGGCGGTCGGAGCGACGCGATGGTTCCGACTTTCCAATTTTCACGTTTTTATGGGTGATGTTACAACGCTTTTAGGTTGTCCGATAACCGGGCTGAACCTAGAGGCGAGATTTTCGAAAAGGTGTTCTTGGATTGTCCGATAACCGGGCTAACCCAAGAACTAATATGAAGGGGTTCTTATGGAGTCGCCACCGATCTTTTTACCGGAAACATCGAAAAAGGGGTAAAAAGGCGTTGGTTTTCGAAAATCAACTTTGGTCATTAAAACCAGAGTTAGGCAAGGGAGTTAGTTACGTGTAAGGGAAGTGTTAGTTCCCTTACGACACCCCTTTTGGGTTCCCTATGATAGGCCAGCTATTTTATAGATAAACTTCTGAAAAGACGCTTTTACCCTTTTATTTGCGGAATTAAAATAATGACTACATGACCCTAATGTCTATTATACAATTTAATCATAAAAATAAAGACAGTAAAAGAGAGGGAGAGAGTGAAGAAACCTTTGAGGCAAGCTTTTGATTAATACTCTTGAAATATAGGGTACGTTTTGGCAACCCTTCGCTCTTACAACGTCGAAAACTCTCTCGAAATGCTATAAAAAGCTCTTAAAAACTCTCAGAAACTCCGGAAATGCTTCGGAGGGACTCTAGGAAGAGAATTTGAAGAAAGTGTAGAAGGGAAAGTGGAAGAACTGTGTGAAATGAGGGGGGGAGCGCTCACTATTTATAGGGATTCACACCTGTCAGGTCGAGACGGTCGTCTCGCCATTCGGGACGATGGTCTCGACTTGCAAAAGTGGCTAGACGGGGGTTTCGACTTTTCCAGAGACGAGAGGTCCTTCTTGCCAAACGGGAGGGGGGTTTTGCCATTGGCAAGTGCCGAGACGACCGTCTCGCCAAATGGGACGGCGGTCTCGACTTGCATCAATGGCGAGACGGCGGTCCCGAAAAGCGAGACGGCGGTCTCGACCCTTGAAGGCGAAAATCCTTATTTTTATACAGAAAATCCTTCCTATCCTAATATGGGGCATAATAGTCTCTCCTAGTGACTTCTTAGGCTTCGTCCATCTTCGAATAGGAGGTCTTCTACTCTTATTTTGAGGTCGGGCAAGATTTGGGGTCTACAACTGCCCCCCCTTTACCTGACTAGTCGACTGTTGGCCTATCGTGCCAAGAAGATCGACTGGAGGGTAAAGGAGTTGACTCTCTTGCCCGGTTACCCTTCGGATGCTCCGTCTTGCGGCGATTGATCTTCTGGGAAAAAATGTGTTGTGCACCTCCAAGATACTCCTTCTAACGGTAGCCGATCCCTTCGGTTGACACATGGTAGAACCTCAGGATACTCCTTCTGACGGTAGCTGATCCCTTGGTTGATGGGTATGAACCCCCTATCAGGCTGGTAGTTACAGCCCACTGTGCGTAGGACTGGATGAGTATAAACCCCCCATCAGGCTGGTAGTTGCAATCCGCTGTGCGTCGGACTGGATGAGTATAAACCCCCCATCAGGCTGGTAGTTGTGACTTACTGATCTTGCTCGCGTGCAGATCAGGCGCACCTCGTGCGCGAGTTGATAGGTATGAACCCCCTATCAGGCTGGTACAATCCACTGCGTAGGACTGGTGATGGTGGTGACTTACTGCTCAGGTGGCTCATGCGCCCTGAGTTGAGATACTTTCTTTTGTCTTTGTTTTTTGTCTTTTCTGGGAATGGTCGTCCGGTCCGTGTCGAGGATTTTGTTGGTGTTCATCCAGCTTGTTAGCTGTTGGGGATTCTTTGATTTTGATCCTTTGATAGTGGTCCTCCGACTTTGCTGGTTGTTGGGATGATCTTGTTTATTTTGGCATTCGACTCTTGCTTGGTTGTCGAAGAAACTCTTGGTTAATGCATATTTTTGGTAAAGTCGGTGAAGTCTTACCGGGATACTTTTTGGGTGTTTCCTTTTTTGAATGTAAGCACAAAGCTAATCTTTTTATATGAATGCTTTTTTTGAATGTTTTGTTTTTGACAAAGTCATTTTTGTGCGACTATTTGTGCGTGGATGCTCTTAATGCAATCTTTTTTTAGTTGGGGCACCTAGAAAGTGACTGATACTTTCTTTGCTGTTTTCCCATGATTATTCTTATGAAATTTTTGTTTTAGCCCTATCTTTTGCCTAGATCGCTCTTTGCGGATTTTTGATCTAGCGGGCTTGCCTTAATTTTTGCCTAGGACGTCTCGGCTGACTTTTTCCTTTTTATGAAGGCCTTAACTTTTGCCTAGACCGCCCTTTGCGGGTTTTTGATCTAGCAGACTGCCCTATTCTTGCCTGAGACTGTCCTAGCAGGCGCTATTTATTTTGATCTTTTTTTCTTTTTCTTTCTTATGCTTTCTTGTATTGCTTGTTTTTATGCATGCTCATGTTTCGTTAATGCAGATGCATTCTCACAAGTAGGTCAAGAGAAGAGAGGACAATTTTCATTGATATAATCAAATGGTTTATTTTTACAGGAGGATTTACAAAGGAATTTATAAGCAGGGCTGGCCAAGGTTGGCTAAACTGTATAAGATATAACAATCATGCCTATGATTTCTGTTTCTCTATTTTTCCTGGTTGCTTCAATTGAGATGCTTGAGCTCGGAGTGAAGATCATGCGAAGTCTGCTTTCTTCCGAGAAGGTATTACCTTAGTCACCTTGCGGTTTTTTGCTAAGGTAATCATTGCTCCTTTTTTTTTTTGAAACCTCTAATTTTTGCCTAGGACGTATCCTAACGAGGAATATGTACCCTATCTTTTGCCCAGGACGCTCTTTGCGAGTTTTCATCCTGACGGGTCATGAGCAATGTCTTCAAGCATAATATTTCTTTACCGCATCTGAGTTGACAGGATGTCGAAGTTCTTCTCCATCCATGTTGGTGAGGATAAGGGCTCCTCCTGAGAAGGCTCGCTTGACCACAAAGGGCCCTTCATAGTATGCTGTCCATTTCCCAATTTTATCTTTCTAAGATGGAAGCTATTTCTTTATTACCAGATCCCCTTCTTGGAAGGTGCGGGGATTGATTTTCTTGTCGTAGACTTTCTTGATCTTCTTTTGGTAAACTTGCCCTCAACATATGACATTCAACCGCTTTTCTTTGATTAGGTTCAGCTGATCGTAGCGATTTTGGACCCATTCTGCTTCTGTCAATTTTGCTTCTATAATAAATCTTAGGGAGGGTATTTCGACTTCTATTGGTAATACGGCTTCCATTCCGTATACGAGGGAAACACAGAGTAGCCCCTGTGGAGGTTCGCACCGAAGTTCGGTAGCCGTGTAAGGTGAAGGGGAGCATTTCATGCCAATCTTTATAGGTTACTACCATCTTTTGGATGATTTTCTTAATGTTTTTATTGGCTGTCTCTACTGCACCATTCATCTTAGGTCGGTACGGAGAGGAATTGTGGTGTTGAATTTTGAAATCTTGACATAATTCCTCCATCATCTTATTGTTAAGGTTGGTCCCATTATCAGTAATGATCCGATGAGGAATGTCATATCGACATAGAATATTTTTCTTGATGAAGGTGGTCACCACTTTTCTAGTCACGTGCGCATATGATACTGCCTCAACCCATTTGGTGAAATAGTCAATGGCCACCAAGATAAAACGATGACCATTAGATGCTTTGGGCTCGATGGGTCCGATGACGTCCATGCTCCACATAGAGAATGACCATGGTGTAGCCAGGGTACTGAGAGGTGCGGGTGACACTCGAATATTATCGGCATAGATTTGACACTTGTGACATTTTTTTGCATATTGGTGACAATCCGCTTCCATTGTGGACCAAAAATACTCTGCCCTTAAGATCTTCTTCGCCATGACATGCCCAGGTGCGTGGGTCCCAAAAGTTCCTTTGTGGATTTCTCTTATGAAGGTTTGGGCTTCTTCATGGTCCACACACCTTAAGAGAGTGGAGTCAAAACTCTTTTTGTAGAGGGTTTCTTCAATCAACGTGAACCCTACTGCCCTTTTACGAATGGTTCGTTTATCATTATTATTGATTCCTTCAGGATATTTGCTCTTCATGAGGTATCGTTTGATGTCATGATACCATGGATTTTGGTCGTGCTCGCCATTTACTGTCATGCAAAAATCTTGTTTATCATGCAGCTTGATTTGAATGATTGGCATCTCATGCTCTTGATCTAAAGAAAACATGGATGATAGAGTGGCGAGGGCGTCAACACATTAATTGTCTTCCCGAGGAACATACTGGAAGGTGACGCTTTCCAGTCTTGAAACCAAATCACGTATGTGTTCTAAATATGAGATTAATTTGGAGTTTCGGGTTTCCCATTCACCTTTAAGTTGATAGATGACAAGGGATGAATCGCCGAATACTCTGAGTTTAGTAATCCCATGATCTAGAGCTGCTTGGATTCCTAGTGCACATGCTTCGTATTCGGCCATGTTGTTGGTACAGTCAAAATTCAGCCTGACCGTTACAGGGATGTATTTCCTTTCAGGGGATACCAAAATGGCTCCTATCCCATGTCCAAACATGTTTGAGGCCCCGTCGAAGAACATAGTCCATGCCTCTTCTTTGGTCTCTTCGTGTTTGATGTGCATGATATGTTCATCGGGAAAGTCATCTTGTAGGGATTAATACTCGTTTGTTGACCCATGGGCTAGATAGTCTGCTAGGGGACTACCTTTAATATATTTTTTGGTGACATGAATAATGTCGAACTCTGAGAGGAGTACTTGTCACCTAGCTATTCTTCCGGTTAGAATGGTTTTTTCGAAGAGGTATTTGATTGGGTCCATTTTGGAGACCAACCATGTTGTATGCCGAGCCATATATTGTCAGAGACGCTGAGTGACCCACACCAATGCGCAACAGGTCTTTTCAAATGGTGTATAACGAGTCTCATAGTCTAGGAATTTTTTGCTGAGATAATAAATGGCTCGCTCTTTCCTCCCAGTTTCATCTTGTTGACCGAGCACACATCCCATGGATTCTTCGAGTATTGACAGATATAGGATCAGAGGTCTCCCTTCGACGGGTGGCACCAATACTGGCGGATTGGTTAAGCATGTTTTTATTTTATCGAATACTTGTTGACATTCTTCATTCCACACCGTTGGTTGATTTTTGCGCAACAGTTTAAAGATGGGTATACATTTATCCGTCAACTGTGCAATGAAACGAGCAATATAATTGATTTGGCCCAGAAATCCTCTAACCTCCTTTTCTGTGTTTGGCGGGGGCATTTCCAAAATTGCCTTGGTTTTGTCGGGGTCTAACTCAATTCCTCTTTTGCTGACAATGAACCCCAAAAGTTTTCCTGACTGTACTCTGAAAGTACATTTTGTCGGGTTTAGTTTGAGTTGATATTTTCGAAGCCGATCAAATAGTTTCTTGAGATATTGAATGTGGTCCATCTCGTTTCTAGACTTGGCGATCATGTCGTCCACATATACTTCTATTTCTTTGTAGATCATGTCATGGAATAGTGTGACCATGACCCTCTTATAGGTAGCGCCTGCATTCTTGAGTCCGAAAGGCATTACACGGTAGCAGAAGGTGCCCCATAGTGTGATGAAAGAGGTTTTTTCTTTGTCCTCGATGGCCAATTTAATTTGATTGTACTCCGCATACCCGTCCATGAAGGAATAAAGTGTGTTGGTAGCAGTATGGTCTACTAGTGTGTCTATATGTGGTAGGGGAAAGTCATCCTTTGGACTTGCTCGATTGAGGTCCCTATAATCCACACATACTCTGACCTTACCGTTCTTTTTTATGACAGGCACTATGTTGGCCAACCACTCTGGGTATTTGGACACTACTAGGAAATTGGCGTCCAGTTGTCTTTGTACCTATTCCTTAATCATTAAGGACAAATCTGGTTTGATTCTTCTGAGTTTTTGCTTCACAGGTCGGAACCCTTCTTTTAATGACAGTCTATGCTCCACTATACTTGTGTCGAGCCCGGACATGTCATGGTAAGACCAGACGAATACATCCATATATTCCTTTAGAAGCTGCATCAATCCCTTCCTTATGCTACTTTCTATTTGGGTGCCAATGTTTATCTTTTTCTCATTATCCCCTTCTCCCAAATTGATAGTTTTCGTTTCTTCTTGATGCAGTTGTATAATGCATGCTTCTTTTTCCAACATCCTTTTCATGTCTGGGGAAATGATCCCCTGCTTACTGTCGGACTCGACCCATTCGCCTTCGGCTTTCGGGGTCCACAGAGATTCATCAATCACAGACATAATGTGTTTTAGGTTCTGTTTTAGTCATAGATTTTATTATTCAATTATCTTTGAAAGAATAATAAATAGAAGAGGGAAAAGAATGAAGGAAATGAATGTGACAAAATGCCTCATGTATTAAGGAAAATGAGAGTGTATGTACAAGCCCTTTTAATCAGAGTTCCTGCGGCCACGGGCGGGGACCGTAGGAGATACAAGAGAAAGCTTAAAAAAAAGGCATCCTAGGGGCTGATCCTCCCAATCCTCCCTCTCTGCTACTCTGACTTTGACAGAGGTTTGGCGTCGACATCAGAAGCAGAGGTATCAAAAGTTATCCACTCGGCGTCGATCAATTCTTGGACCCGAGACTTAAGGTTCAAGCAATTTTCTGTTGAGTGTCCAGGTGAACCCGAGTGGTAATCACATTTCTCGTTTGGTTTATACGACTCGGGGTAGGGAGGCTCCATCTGCTTCTTTGGAGGAATGCAGGTTAAGAGTTTGGCCTCCAGCAGCTGAGGCAGCAGTTTACCATAGGAAGTCAAGATAGGAGTGAACTTCCTTTCTTTCTTGTGAGGCTACCAAGCTGCTTGTGGAGCGGAAGGAGTGGTAAAATTAATTGCGTGCACGACTTCGTCCTTCTTCTTGCCAGCAGGTTTTCTGAATGAGACGCCAGTATGGGAAGACTGTGCTATCTTCCCACTTCTCAATCCCTGCTCTACTCTTTCCCCCACAGTGACTATGTCTGAGAAAAGGTTGGAGGTACTGGCTATTGCCTTATCATAGTACGCTCCAGTCAGTGAGTCTATGAACATAACCACTGTCTCCTTATCCATCAACGGAGGCTTTATTTGGGCGGCCATTTCCCTCCATCTTTGGGCATATGCTTTAAAGGATTCATCGTTCCTTTTGCTCAGGGTTCTGAGATCTGACCTGTCAGGGGTCAGATCGATGTTGTATCGGTAACAACGAAGAAAAGCGTCAGCCAACTGTTTCCAGTTTTGAACCTGCCCTATTTCCAACTGCATGTACTAGTTGAGAGTCGTGTCAGCCAGACTTTCCTAGAAGCAGTGGATCAGGAGTTTCTCATTCTCAGCATGCGCGACCATCTTACGATAATACATCGTAAGATGGTTCTTAGGGCAGGTTAGTCCGGCGTACTTAGGGAAGTCCGAGATTTTGAATTTTGGAGGGAAATGGATGTTCTTCACCAGACACATGTCCGCCACCTCTTTGACATCGAAGTTGTGCCCTTCCACTGCCTTCAGTCTCTCTTATAGGGCGGAGATTTTGGATACGTGGACACGTGCAGTCGGAGCATTAGACTGGAGATGTGTCTCGTAGAGGAATTCTTCTTCTTCCTCCTCTTCCTGGTGGGGGGCGTGCTCAGCTTGGGTTTCGCCCTTGTTTTGACCTTGGTGTACGACCTCCATTAGCTGTGCCATTTGCTCCCTGAGGGTGTTAACCTCTACAGTGAGCTTACGATTTTGTTCTTCAAGATTCTCCATTGCTCTGGATTTCTGTGCACGAGTTCGGATGGGGAGAGGACCGACCACTTTCTAGAATGTCGGAAGGAAGTTTATTAATGCATGTTGAGTGTGGGACTAATATGGATATGTTTATGTATGAGAGATTCTGTTTAGATGATGCTAAATGAGTTCTTTCCTTTTATTTTCTCTCTTGTTTTTCTCCGCTCATGATATGAATGTTTTGACTTTGTAAAAAATTTATTTATTTTCTAGATTTGATTTGGATTTTTATTTGATTTTATTTTAGAGCCTTTTATCTCTTCTGTCGGACTGCGTGACTACTTAGCTTGCAAAGAACCTGAAACCAGGCTAGCTAAAAGGCAGACTGTCCGAGATAAAAATGGCTTTGGTGCGAAAGAATAATGTTTAGTTTCCCTTATCTCTTTTGTCGGACTGCGTGGCTACTTAGCTTACAAAGAACCTGAAACCAGGCTAGTTAAAAGACAGACTGTCCGAGATAAGGGGGTTTATTGCAAAAAAATGTTTTTTGTGATTATTCTGTTGTTTGGTTATGCTATGCAATCAAATGCAACAAACAAATGCGCACACAATTCAATCATCCGCGGACAGGCGAGAAGTCATTTTAATCACGAGGTAGGGTTTTCCTGCAGAAAAGTGCATTGACAAAGGTAGGTTCCAACTGTTCTCACCAAGACTAAGGCCCCCAAGGTGCCCCCATTATAGGGTCCCCACTCTCCAGTCTTCCGACCATGCTTAGCATTAAGGCCATAGTCAGTCTTTGTGCTAAAAGAGGAAGGTTATCACCTTGAGTGGTGGTTTCTGATCACACTGGTGGACTCAAGGCCATCATTATAGCGAACCGTACCTGCCACCCGCTCCCTATGAATTTCTCACTTGCCCCCGGGTATAGAGGGAACTGTTGTGTGCAAAGGTTTGTGTACAGTTTGTATTTCAAACAATTGCGTAAACATAAACAAACAACAGTTATTAAAGCCAAGCATTTAAAACATATTATAATACAAGGTAGGGTAAAAGCGTAATTTCTTAGTTCATTTATCAAGCTGGTCCATCACTAAATGGGATCAACTCTCTAGGCTTCCCAGTGGAGTCGCCATCTGTCGCCGCCGTCAAAAAGAGGCGGTCAGAGCGACGCGATGGTTCCGACTTTCCAATTTTCGCGTTTTTATGGGTGATGTTACAACGCTTTTAGGTTGTCCGATAACCGGGCTGAACCTAGAGGCGAGGTTTTCGAAAAGGTGTTCTTGGATTGTCCGATAACCGGGCTAACCCAAGAACTAATTTGAAGGGGTTCTTATGGAGTCGCCACCGATGTTTTTACCGGAAATATCGAAAAAGGGGTAAAAAAGCGTTGGTTTTCGAAAACCAACTTTGGTCATTAAAACCAGAGTTAGGTAAGGGAGTTAGTTACATGTAAGGGAAATGTTAGTTCCCTTACGACGCCCCTTTCGGGTTCCCTGTGATAGGCCAGCTATTTTATAGATAAACTTTTGAAAAGACGCTTTTACCCTTTTATTTGCGGAATTAAAATAATGACTACATGACCCTAATGTCTATTATACAATTTAATCATAAAAATAAAGACAATAAAAGAGAGGGAGAGAGTGAAGAAACCTTCGAGGCAAGCTTTTGATTAATACTCTTGAAATATAGGGTGCATTTTGGCAGCCCTTCGCTCTTACAACGCCGAAAACTCTCTCGAAACGCTATAAAAAGCTCTCAAAATCTCTCAGAAACTCCGAAAATGCTTCGGAGGGACTCTAGGAAGAGAATTTGAAGAAAGTGTAGAAGGGAAAGTGGAAGAACTGTGTGAAATGAGGGGGGGAGCGCTCATTATTTATAGGGATTCGTGCCTGTCAGGTCGAAACAACCGTCTCGTCTGACAAGGTTGAGACGGTCGTCTTGCCATTCGGACGGCGGTCTCGACTTGCAAAAGTGGCGAGACCGCCGTCTCGTTTGGCGAGACGGCGGTATCGACTTTCCCAGAGACGAGAGGGCCTTCTCGCCAAACGGGAGGGGGGTCTCGCCATTAGCAAGTGGCGAGACGGCCGTCTCGCCAAACGAGACGGCCGTCTTGACTTGCAGCAATGGCGAGACAGCGGTCCCGAAAAGTGAGACGGCGATCTCGACCCCTGAAGGTGAAAATCCTTAGTTTTATACAGAAAATCTTTATTTTTATACATAAAATCCTTCCAATCCTAATATGAGGCCTAATAGTCTCTCCTAGTGGCTTCTTAGGCTTCGTTCATTTTCGAATAGGAGGTCTTCTGCTCTTATTTTGAGGCCGGGTAAGATTTGGGGTCTACATGACTCACATACCTAAACATTGTTAATTTTCAAGCTGATATTTAGGGACCTTGTTCCAATGTATTATTATATGATCATAAATATATTCTTACTATCGTGGATTATTATATTCAATTTACTTGAGTTTATCTTATGCATAACAAGGTTGAAACTAAAACTCACTTAATCAATTTTATCACCTATGTGAAAAAACAATTTGAAAAACATGTTAAGATTATTAAATTAAAAAATGGCCCAGAATTTCTAAAAAAAAAACTATTTTGACACTAAGGGAATAGTTCACCAAAATAGTTGTGTTGAAACACCCTAACAAAATGATATTATGGAAAAGAAACATTAACATATTTTGAATGTCACCCATGCCATGCTTTTTCATTCTAACCTCACCTTGAGTTTTTGGTGTTTTACTTTGAAGCATGTTGTTTTGATCGACTCCATTTCTACTCCTTCCTTGCCCTATGAAAGACTCCATGATAAGCACCCCGACCTAAGTAGCTTTTGTGTTTTTGGTTATACCTCTTATGTTAGCACCACAAGAAATTTTCCAATTTGCTACAAAATTTATTTTTCATTAATTTGTAGCTAATTAGCTATGAAATAGTAAATGAATAAAATTGTAGCTAATATGTAGTAAAATAGCTAGAAGATAATATTTTTGTACTTAGTAGAAAAATAATTTAGTTAGAGAAAATTTTTATTACTAATCCCTAACTATAAATATTCACTATGTTACTTTTTGAAGTTATTTCTTAGCTAAATTATATAACATATAGTCATAGTTAAATTGTAACAAATTTATAGCAAAAAAATAATTATAAAATTATTTGAAAATTATTTTTACCAAATTTACTATAAATATTATATATATATATATATATACATATATATATATATATATATATACATATATATATATATATATGTTATATATGTATATAAATTATTTTCTGTGTCTGAAATAAATTATTTGAAAATAATTATATTTTTTTTGAAAAAATATCTAAAAAAATTGATAAATATTTAAAATTATTTTCTGTAAATTTTTTATAAATTTAAATTTGTAAGAAGTATTTTATAAATTAAATTAATAGAAAATTTTATAAATAATTTTTTTATAATTTGTTTAGAAATTAGTCTTTATAAAAAAATATTATTATATTATAATATTTATTTAATTAAATATTATTTTAAATATAAACATCTTTAATATAATAATAAAAATATTTTTTAAAAATTATAAAAATTTTATAATTTTTTAATAAAATATTAAATTAATCCTTTTTTTTTTTCCAAAATTCCCTTCCCCCTCTAACTACATCTCATTTTTTCACTTTTAACTAAGACCTAGACTGCATTTGTTACCGTTGCCGCTCCCGTTGCTGTCGCTCCCATTGTCGTCGCTCCCACTGCCGCTGCTCCCGCTACCGCATTGTTGTTGCGCCGTTGCCGTTGCCCTACCGCGTCGCTGCCGGTACATATGTGTTTTATGAAATCTTATGTATTTTATGAAAACTTCAATTTGTGTTTTGATTTGTTAATGACTTTCTATGGTAAAAGAACAATTAATTTTGGTAGTAGTTAGTTGTGACTTCTTCCGATTCTATTTAGTAATTTCCAACTTCTGAGTTTGTAACACAACTATTCAACCTAAAGTTATCTACAGTAACACAACTGTTAAACCTTAAGTCAGAGTTTAATATGAGTGTTAATTGTTATGATCAAATGATTGCTATAATCAAAAGCATGCTTCCAGATTCAGAAAGGTTGCCTGAAAATTTGTATAGATCGAAGAGAATGGTAAATGAGTTAGGATTAGGATATGAAAAGATAGATGCATGTTCTAATCATTGCATGCTATATTACAAAGAAAATGGTGACAAGAATGCTTGTTTGGTGTGTAAAGAACCACGATTTAAACCAAACACATCTTCAAAGAATAAAGATGTGCCTTACTCAGTGTTGAGATATTTCCCCATTGTTCCAAGACTCCAACGCCTATTATGTCTATTCATACTTCCAAATATATGCGTTGGCATGCAGATGGAGTGCGCCAAGATGAATCAATGATGACACATCCAGCTGATGCACAAGCTTGGAAAATATTCAATGAAACACATCCTACATTTTCTCAAGATCCAAGAAATGTTAGACTTGGACTTTGCACAGATGGTTTTAATCCATTTAGTAATTTAGGAAACCCATATTCATGTTGGCCTGTTTTTGTCACACCTTACAATCTTCCTCCAAGTATGTGTATGAAAAGGGAATTCATATTTCTTACTCTTGTAATTCCTGGACCCAAGTCACCTGGTAAAAGTTTAAATATTTATTTGGAACCTTTAATTGATGAGTTGAAAATATTATGGAACATTGGGGTTAACACTTTTGATGCATTAAAAAGGCAGAATTTTATATGAAAGCAGCTCTAGTGGACAATAAGTGATTTTCCAGCTTATGGAATGTTGTCTGGATGGAGTACTCATGAGAGATTAGCTTGTCCACATTGTATGGGGGATATTAAATCATTTATATTGAAGAATGGTGGTAAACCTTGTTGGTTTGATTGTCATCATCGATTTTTGCCTATCAATCATCCATTTCGTCATGATCGATGCTCTTTTAAGAAGTTGGTAGTTGAGAAATCTTTACCACCACAATAATTGAGTGGCATAGATGTATTAAATATAGTGACTCAACTTCATAAAATTATCTTTGGCTTAAAATCAGGCAAGCAAAAGCAATCTGACTTTGGTAAAACCCATAATTGGGTTAAGAAGAACATATTTTGGAAATTGCCTTATTGGTCTACTAATATAGTTCGACATAATTTAGATGTTATGCATATTGAAAAAAAAAGTGTTTGACAACATCTTTAGCACTATGATGAACATAAAGGGCAAGATGAAAGTTACTGCAAATGCAAGACAAGATTTGGGATTGATATGTAAACGTCCTAGATTAGAGCTGCTGGTGGAAAATGATAAGTATAAAAAACCAAAGGCAACATATGTCTTGAATTCTAAACAAAGAAAGATGGTGTGTGAATGGATAAAACAACTAAAGTTTCCAGATGGGTATGCATCTAACATATCACGTAACATTAATGTAGATGAAGGGAAAATATATGGGATGAAAAGTCATGATTGTCATGTTTTTATGCAAAGACTAATTCCTTTGACATTTCGTGACATGTTACCAAAGCCTATATGGGGTGTATTAACAAAATTTAGTTTGTTTTTTAAAGAGATTTTCACGAATGTAGTACATCCTTCTGTCATGGACAATGCTAGGAGTTCTATCATTGAAACAATTTGTAAGCTTGAAAATTTTTTTCCACCAGCATTCTTTGATTTAATGGAACATTTGGTTATACATCTACCATATTAAGTGAAGGTTGGAGGGCCTGTGCAATACATATGGATGTATCCATTTGAAAGATGCATGTTGTATTTGAAAAGAAAGGTTCGCAATAAGGCAAATGTTGAAGGATCTATATGTGAAACATATATTTTGGAAGAAATTTCTAGTTTTGCTTCTATGTATTTTGATCCCTATATTCAAACAAGACGTACTCAAGTTTCTCGTAATGATGATAGTGGTGAAGATAGAATTTTTGAGAAGTTGTCTATTTTTAAACACCCTTGTCGTCCTATTGGTAGAGGTCATAAAAGAATATTAACAGAAGAAGAACTTCATATTGTCGTGACATATGCATTGTAAATTGTAAAGAAGTGGAACCATATCTAAAGTAAGTTTTCTTCATAATTAAATTTTTTATTCAATTCAATTTGTTACAATATTAATTGTTGTATCAATTACGAAATTTGAAGATTCACTGAAGAATGAAAATTCCAATATATCTAAGGATGAACTATTGGTATCTCGAAATCAAGTTTTTAATAGGTGGTTAAAACATTAAGTGAGTCTTTCTCCGTAACAATCTATAGTGTATAATTTGAAATTCTTTGTAGTAAGTGATGTACTTATTTGTTTTCTCTTTGTAATTTCTCTATAGGTGAGTACATGCCAAGTTGAGGATCGGTTAATTCGAGAGATAAGTTATGGTCCAGTTAAGATTGTGACTTCTTATAATGGTGTAATAGTTAATGGATATAGATTTCATACAAAGGAGTACAAAGCTAATAAATCCACCATGAACAGTGGGATATGTGTTAGAGGAAATATATATGATGAAAATGATTTGGACTATTATGGCATTGTTGAAGAGATATTATAATTGTCTTACCTTGGATATCAAAACAAAGTAATTATTTTACGTTGCCATTGGTTTGATCCTTTTCATGGTGTTAAAGTTGATGACATATATGGCTTGGATGATATCAAGCATAAATCAAAGCTTCAATCAAATGAACCATTTGTATTAGCTCAACAAGCTCAACAAGTGTATTATACAAGATACCCACAAAATAGGGGTAAAAATAATGGTGATTGGTGGGCACCTTGCAAGGTTAGAGCAAAATTATTTATGATTGAGACATTGAAGAATGAAGATGATTTGTCAAATGTGAAAATTGTTACTGATTATTTTCAAGATGATGGATCAATGGGAATGCCTAATATTCTTCCTAATGATGAGGAGATACAATTGTTTGATGCAAATGCCCCAATGGAAGAAATAAACATGGATGATGTTAATTATTCAATGAATACTGTTCACGATGTTGAATTCATAAATGATGATGATGAGTTCATGGATTAAGAGATGGAGTTAGATGATGTAGATGATGAGTTAGATAATTCAAGTAATGATTTAGACAGTTCAGACGAGGAGTGGTTATGAATGAATCATCTTAAGTTTATTTAATGGTAGATATGCTATGTTTAAATTAAATTAATTATTTCCTGCTATTTTTTCATATTGTATACTAATGAAATGTTTCTTTAATTCATTGTATTTCTATGTGTAGAAACTCAAATGCCTCCTCGAGGAAGAGGGCGGGGTCAAGGTTTTATTACTCCATTTCATCCTTCTCAATCTCGCATTAATCCTCCAGAACTTGATTCTATTTTGCACTCACCACGTATAGTACAAATACTTGAATGATATTTTATTTATTAACTTTTAAATTATTTAAATATAATGTATTTTCATTGTTCTTGTCTTAGCTGCTACTTCCATCCATGAACCATCAACTGAGGTTGGCCAATCAACTAGTGGTGGTCAATCAACAACCAGCATCCCACCAATTGATGTTGACCAATCAAATGTTGTCTCAATGTATGATAACCCACAATCTACAGAGGATCCTTCAAGTGAAAATTCCCATAATGATTATATTTGTGCAACGAGTTAGTAACCTGTAAGTGGAACTAAACTTAATTATTAGTTATTCATCTTTATATTACTAAATCATAATAATTTATACATTGAGAATTTTAAATTGTAGGAGGAGGTTTGTTCCTGATTCAGTAACTCGAGATATTATATCTGAGTTACTTATGAGAATGAAAAATCCAACACCAAATTGGAAAAATTATTCTGTTGATATGAAAGAAAATTTATTCAATGATTTCATGGTTAGTAATTATTGTGTTAAAATACTTAAATAGTTTTGCTTTAACTTTTGTATTAAATAATAAATTTATCTAATTTTTATTGGTGTAGAACAAATATCGTTTTGTATCAACTTATGATTAGAATATGGCAAGAAAGATTTGGAATCTGACATGCATGGATCGATATTCCGACTCTTTAGCTAAGGCAAGGAAAAAGACAAAAGAGAAGGCAAATTCAGATAATATTCAAGACTTAAAAGGTTTTGAACCAAGAAGTATAAGGACTAAGATGCGGGTTGGATTAGTAGACATATGGGTAACAGAAGAATAGAAAAAGAAGTCCATTGCAGGTAAGGCCAATAGGGCTGCCAAGCTTTATGCCATGATGCACACATGAGGATCAAGAAGCTTTGGAAAACACTTGAAAAAAATGGTATTCATACTTTATACATTTAATACATTGATCATATAATTGTTAATCAATATTGATTACTAGTTATAAATTGAATATTAGGTTTGATGTTGGTATATTGTTGTCTGAATCTTGAATTGTAAGTTATTTCACAGGAAGAAGAGCACAAACGTCCTATTTCTTATGGTGAATTATATAGTAAAGTTCATAAAAAGAAAGATGGTGAATATGTGTCTAACAAAGCAAAAAATTTCATTATAAGTGTGTATATTTTATAAATATTAATTTTTGTTTATTTATAATATTGCTAAAATATTGATTTGATGTAGGAATCATATGAAAATGCTATGACTGAAAAATATGGGAAGATACATCAAATCATCCTATAGTTGATTCTGATATTTAGATAAAGACTACTGGTGAAAGTAAAAAGGTAGAATTTATGGTATAGGTTAGAGTTTGGATCTTGGTATTTCACATGTTTTATCTTCATCAGTTGAAGGTGTCTCTTCCCAAAATCTTACCATACCTCTCACTGAAGAAATCACTACCTTAGCTACACAGATATCTAGTTTGCAAGAGCAGATGAAAACACAATTGCAGGCACAAACTGATGCAAGCATTGATGCAAGCACCATTGAAGACACATACATAAATGTAAACACTCATGCAACAACAAATGCAAGAAGAAATGCGAGTCTTTCAAGAAAAATTTATTATCTGCCTTAAAGAAATAATGATGAAAATGTACTTTAAACTTTGTTTCTATTTTTAATTGTGTTATATGAAACTTTTTAGTTGAAATATTATTTTGGTTATGTTTTAATTGTTTGAAACATCATTTTAACTATGTTCAAACAATAATTTTATATTGAAATTTGATAAGTTTGCCTTCTTTTTTCAAGAATATGAGTAATAATTTAAATGTTAAACATTTGATATTATAATGTTATGATAATACATTAGCAGAAATATTTATTATGCTAATAAAATTGCGAGAGATTAGCTACAAATTAGTGAGAGATTAGTTACGGATTAGTGAGAGATTAACTACGGATTAGTATGAGTTTAGCTATGGATTAACGAGAAAAGAATTTTGATAATAATTGTGAGGGATTAGCAATGAAATAGCGAGAGAAAAATTATGAAGGATTAACTACGGATTAGAGAGGAAATAATTGCGAGGAATTAACTACATATCAGCTAGAGATAAATTGTTAGGGATTAACTACAAATTAGTGAGGGAAAAATTGCGAGGGATTAGTTACGAATTAGCGATAGTGAAATTGTGAGGGATTAGCTACGGATTAGAGAGAGAAAAATTGCGAATGATTAGTTACGGATTAGCTACAAGTTTTGGGAGATCAACAAAATTTCATCATTTATATTGGCAAGGGACTTAACGGCAGTTTGAGGACAAAATTTGCTAAAAATTGGAGAGAGAATACATCTTTATCTAATTAGCTACTTGGATTTAGCGACAGACTATTCCATAACTATTTCGTAGCTTATCTATAGCAAAATATGCCAGCAAGAGATTAACTATAAAATAACTACGGAATGTGTCATAGCTAATATGTAAAATTCTTGTATAGCACTCTCACTGTTCATATGAAGAAACTGGAATCATGCTAATTCAACAATCTTTTTGGGTTACTTTCCACCATAAAAGGTTATCTTCTCAATAATCTCAAGATTAACAACAATATTTCTCTCAATGTAATCTTTTATAGAAATCATTTTCCTCTCACCAAGCATATTAATAATGAACATACACTCCAATCTTCTATGCCTACTAACTTTGATCTTTATGATACTATTAACCATGATATTACTAGTGGCACTACACAAATTTCTAATGGTTATGCTTGTTCTAACGATACTTGGTCCCTCTAATGATACTCAATCCCCTATTCTTAGAAGGACAAGTAGTGTTAGACAATTACCTGACTTATCTTATATCAATATTTATATTTTTATATAACACTACACATGCTAATTTATTATAATAATAAATAAAAATAAAATAATTTTGTTTACTATTTTTTACTTCAAAGAAATTAGTCAGGTATCTCCTTTTTTTTTTTTAATTTTTTGTCTTATGCCTTCTTAAATAAAAGGACAAAAAAAAACTAAAAAAATTAAATAATAAAAATTACAATTTTTATGTTATAAAGATGAAATTATAAAAAAAAATTGAAAACTAAAGAGAAAAATTTACAATTTTTATGTTATAAGGTGAAATCATGAAAGAAAAAAATATGAAAGTGAATTAGTGATAAAAATAAAAGATAGAAATGTGAAAAGACAAAATGAGTGTGTGATAGAAAAAGTTGGTGACAAAATGGAAAGGTGAGAGAAAATGATAAAAATCTAAAAATAGAAGGAGAAAAAATTATAAGTGAAAAATTGTATAAAAAATAAATACGATATTTATTATAAATAAGAAATTAAGAGAAGAAAATATAAAAAATTAAATTTTATTCATAATTATCAAGTAATTTGTATTAAAACTTAAAAAATTATATATATATATATATATATATGGTGGTGGGAGGAGGGGCGCTAGGTCCATGTTGAAATTGATTATTGTCATATTGTCAGATAAAAACTACATAATAGTCTCATAAAGTTCCTTCCTGTTACCTCCCAACTTTAGTAGGTTGACATCTTTACTAAAGTTCTTCCACTAGCTCGCTTGAATGATATTTTTTTCAAGTTGGGCATGCTCTATATACATTCCTAACTTGTGCTGGGCTCTTAGGTTCTTAATTTTGTTATTTCATTGGTTTATAGTTCGACAGTAACTCGACCTAGTCAATCTGATTTATAGCTTGGTAGTAACTCGGCCCGATGGGTTGCTTGTTGTTGTTGGTCACTTTTATCTTACATATTTCATGTATCTAGAGACCTTGCATCTAGTTCTTTTGGTACATCAATAATACAACGAATTGTTTTGTTTCTCTTATCTCTCTCTTTCTCACATTGGTGCCTAGCATGCAATCCTCAATTTCGTTTCAAGACCTTTGTTGGATTATTACAATTAAGGACCTTTGAGTTTCCTTAAAGAATTATGGATCTCTTTAGAAGTTCTTTGGTATTGCAAGATTGTAGCAAGTGAGAAGGAGGGAGTCTCACGAGAACATTATATGACATGGTTAGTGTGAAAATGGACTTTGTACCATCTTATACACCTCTCGTAAGAAATGCCATAAATTTCCAGCATCTATTATAGAAGAAGAGTATTGTGAAATCTAAACACGAGACCCACGATCCACAAACATTATGCCCACGATTCTTCCTCCACAATTGTTGGTCCCAATTGATACATATCTGGAACTTCTTGTTGTTTCCATTCCTTAGTCGACGAAAATTGCCATGCCTCTCCCTTTGTGTATCTTGGTACGTCCATACATCTTGGTGAATATTTGGCGTGGGAGGTTGGACTATCCGAACTCATCTCCACTTATAAATAGATGTTTCTTGCCCCTTCCCAAATCATCATACACACATCTCTCTCACTTTCACTCATTTGCTCTTTTCTCTCCTTTTTTTTCTTCTTTTATATCTTGGGTTATTACTCTTAAAGAGTTTATTTCTAGTTTTGAGTTCCTCGAAAAATTCGAGAAGTTCCTGTTGAATTTCCTGGGACTTTCGCAACATATCGTGGATAAGTCCTTAAGGGCAATGATTATACACACCTCAGTAATCAAGTTTTGTTCATGTTTTCATCAGCATTTATAACAATCTTAGGGAATTATGATTAACAGTAAGGACACCAACAACAACTCTACACCGGAGAAGATAAACAACATTTTTGAAACTCAAATTGTCTTTGCAAAACCTTTCTCGGATGTTTTGAAAATCAAATTTTTCTCTGGACAAAACTACTAACACGGGCAAGATCGCCTTTATACTCTATTAGACATGTATGGAGTAGCTTCTGCTCTTACAACTACCAAACCTGACCCTAGTACTCTTGCAAAATAGATTGAAAATTGAATTCATTCGAACAAGGTACGTCGACACGCTTTGCTAAGTGCATTGTCTAATAATTTGTTCGATGTGTACTACTCCTATAAGGAAGTCAAGAATATCTCGAATTCATTGACTCTCAAATACACTGTGAAAGATGTCGTGAGACAAAGGTTTGTTATCGGAAACTACTACTATTGGGAGATGCTAGAAGACAAGGACATCAAGATTCAGATCAACGAGTACCACAAACTGCTTTAATATATTAAAGCAGAAAACATAGTACTACTTGATGAGTTTGTTTCAAAATTTCTAATAGAAAAGCTTCTAAAATCCTGGACAGACTACAAACAATAACTGAAGCACAAACATAAACAAATGTCATTTGCATATTTTATTACGCACATCATCATTGAAGACACCAACTGAAAGGAGTGTGATGCTGCAAGGGCTGAGGCATTATCAGCTAAGGTAAATATGATAGAAGACAAACCAAATTCAAAAAGGTACGAGAAAAAACCTGATCATAAAAAGAAAAATAATTTTAAAAATTCTCGTCCATATGGATTTAACCTCATCTTTAGGAAGTAGGAAAAACTTTTTGTTTGTGGAAATCCAGGTCATCATACACCTTAATGTAGACGTAGAATAAGAAATGACAATCCTCCTAAGGCAAATTTGGTCGAAGGAGAAAATACAATTGTTGTGGTCATTTCTAAAATAAACCTTGTGACAAAGGTGAACAAATGGGTGGTAGACTCTAGTGCTCCCAGACACATATGTGCAAACAGAAGTGTTTTTACCTCCTACACTAGTGTGGGATGAAGAAAAACATGTTTATGTCTGTGATTATAGGACAACTTCTGTCCTAGGAAAAGTAAAAGTTATTCTAAAGGTCACATCTGGAAGACTCTGACCTTGAATGATGTGTTACATGTGTCATTAATCGGAGTTAATCTAATCTTTGTAGCACTGTTAGGAAAGGTTGGGGTTAAAATGTCATTCAAATATGATATGATTGTTATGACAGAAAATAATGTATTTATGGGGAATGATATTGTGATCAAGGTCTTTTTGTACTCAACATCTCTTAGATTGTTAATGAATCTCGTTCTTGTGCTTATGTTTTTGGTTCATATGATATGTGACATGCTAAATTAGAACATGTGAATTCCTCGTATGTTATGAAATTACAACGATTATGATTAATTAATATGCATGATAACACAAAGTAAGAAATGTGATATATTTGTAGAATTTAAAATAACCAAGAAAAATTATTAATTTATAGAATGTCAAATTAAACTTTTAGGATTAATTCATACTGACCTAGCTTATATAAAACAAATTATGTCTAGAGGTGGTAAAATTTATTTTATAACATTTATAGATGACTAATCTTGATACATTGAAGTATACTTAATCAAACAAAGCGTTTGACATGTTCTTAACTTATAAAGTGGAAGTAAAAGATCAATTAAACAGGAAAATTAAATGGATTAGATCAGGTAAAGATGGTGAATATGTATTATTTAATGATTATTGTGTTAAAGAATGCATTATTGTTCATGAAGTGACCCCACCATATTCACCTGAGTCTAATGGAGTAACTGAGAGAAAAAAATAGAACCTTAAAAGAAATTATGAATGTCATGCTTATTAGCTTTAGTACACTTGCTAACCTTTTGGGAGAAGCTCTACTTAAATATGTTTTTTACAAAATAGGATACCACATAATAAAACTAGTAAAACTCTCTATGAATTATGGAAAGGTTATCAACTTAATCTTAAATACCTAAGAGTGTGGGGGTGCTTAGTCAAGGTAATGTTACCAGATCCTAAGAAAAGAAAAATAAGCTCTAAAACTTTTGATTGTATATTCTTAGGCTATATGGAACATAATGTTGTTGTCTATAGATTTCTTGTCCTTCAAAGTTATTTGATTGAACATAATACTATAGTAGAGACAAAAAAAATTGAGTTCTTCGAACATATTTTTCCTTAAAATTAGTAAGACACATGAATAACCTATATATATTAATAGTGATGACATGTATGAGGATTTGAGGAAATGTAAAAGATAAATAAAGGAAATCTCCTTTGGGAATTATTTTTACACTTATCTAATTAAAAATGGTCCAATGAGTTTTTTAGAGGCTACTAGTGCTTCTGATGCAACACATTGGGATAAGGTCATTAAGACTGAAATTGACTCAATTAAGAAAAATAATACTTCGACTTTAATATATTTGCCTAAAGGAGCAAAACTCATTGGTTGTAAGTGGACCTTTAAGAAAATGTATCATTCTGATGGATCTATAGATAAATATAAGGCAAGATTAGTAGTAAAGAGTTTTACTCAAAAACCCAACATTGATTATTTTGATATTTTTCTGCTTTGACTAGGATTTCCTCTATTTGTATTTTATTAGCTTTAACAACTATCCATAAGTTATTTATACCCCAAATACCAAATGGATGTTAAGACAAATTTTCGGAACGGTGAATTAGAGGAGAAAATTTATATGACTCAATCTAAAGGGTGTGTTATTCCTGGTCAAGAAAACAAAATGTGCAAACTTTAAAAATTTTTGTATGGGTTACAACATACACAAAAATAGTGGTAGGAAAAACTTAATAATGTTCTACTTTATGATGACTTTTCAACTAATGATGTTGATAAATGTGTGTACTGTAAATTTGAAAGTGGTGAATGTGTCATTATATGTTTATATGTAAATGACATGTCAATATTTGACTCCTACATTGACATAGTCTCTAGAACTAAGTTGTTTCTGAGGTCTAAATTTGAAATGAAAGACATGATTGAAGCCAATGTGATTTTAGGAGTTAGAATCATAAGGAAATGACTTCAAATTATGACTTCTTAGGAAGTTTGAGAAACTTCTTAGGAATTTTGAGTATTATGACTTCGAATTAGTGAGTACCCCTTATAATGTTAACTCTAAATTAAAGAAAAATGGAGGAGACTTTATTTCTCAACCTTAATATGTCCAATTAATTGGGAGCTTATTGCATCTAACGAGGTATTCTAGACCTATTGGTTATGCAATAGGTATACTGAGTAGGTACAATCAATATCCTAATAAGGAACATTGAGATGCACTTGAAAGACTTATGAAATACTTAAGAGGTTAAATGGATTATACCATTGAATATAGTGGATTTTCCGTTGTACTAGAAGGGTACAATGATGCTAACTGTATTTATTATTCAGATGAGACAAAATTCACTAGTAATTATGTATTTACACTTGAGGAAGGTGCAATTACACGGAGATCACCCAGACACAATTATTGTGAGATTGACAATGGAATTAGAGTTTATTTCTCTTAAAATGGCTAGTAGTGAAATTGAGTGGTTGAAAAACTTCTTAGCAAATATTTTATTAGGAATGAAACCAACCCCGTCTGTGTCAATATATTGTGATTGTCAATCGACAATAGTTATAACTAAAAACAAGAATTACAACGGACATATAAAATTCAGACACAATTTTGTGAAACAATTGTTAAAGAGTGGAGAAATTTCCATGGACTATGTGAAGTCAGAATGAAATCGAGCATATCCTCTGAAAAAATTCCTAGGGAGAAACATCATTTTAGAAATATCAAGGGGAATGAGACTCAAGTCACTTGCAAATAAACAAGTGATGGTAACCCAATCTTTATAATGGGTAAAAACAAGTCACTGTTAGCACTAAAATTAATTAAAATCAACTATGTTCATTCTTATTGTGTATGTGAAAGTAATAAATACTGCATTATTGAGAGGTTAAACCTTGTAATTAAAATTTTATATGGTGTAAGAATTTTATTCTAAACAAATTTTTTAATGATCTTCATATCTCTTACAGGTGGTGTATAATTTTCAACATATGCTTGATAAAATTACCTATAAAAGTATTGAGTGAGGCCGCTTGTATAAGAACTTGACAATATTTCTGGAGTACTCCTGAATACCGGACACATATATGACCTAGTAAGTACAACACAATGATAACAACAAACATTGTACGAGTATATTATGATTGTTAAACTGCTAATACACACTAAGTGTTTTGGTTCATATAACTCGTTTTACCAACTATACTGTGTGTGAATTTTTCAGTCTAGAACTGATTCATATAACTTGCTATACCAGTTTTGATGTATTACATCTTATATAAGCCCAAATTTTTATTCTTTTATTTTATTATCTCTCTTTTGATTTTGCAATATGTGGGGAATTGTTATAGAGGAAGAGTATTACAAAACCTAAACGCGAGACCCACGAACGTTGAACCCAGGATTCTTCCTCCACAAATGTTGGTCTCAACTGCTGCATATCTATAACTTCTCATATGATCCATGGAAACTATCATGTATCTCCCTTCGTGTATCTTAGCACACGTCCACAACTCTTGGTGGATATTTGTGTTGGAAATATTATTTTATTATCTTTTATTTAAATTAGGTATTAATAGATTTTATTATCGTTTAAGAGAGAATGTAAAAAAATATTAGATTATTATTTTGATTTAGGCAATTATGATTGAGATATTATTGATATTTGATATTTTGTAATATTTTTACTCTATATATACATAAAGTACATGAATAGAAATATACCCACATAATATATCAGAAATACACATATACAAAACCCTAAAAATTATCAACAATTTGATATGGGAGGTTGGGCTTTATGAACCCATCTACACCTATAAATAGATGTTTTTGCCATCTTCCCAAATCATCAAACACACATCTCTTTCACTTTCAACTTATTTGCTCTCTTTTCTCCTTTTCTTCTTTTCTTATATTCTTATATTCTGAGTATTATTCTTAAAGAGTTATGGCTAGTTTTGAGTTCCTCGTAAGAAAATATGAGAAGTTCTTATCCAATCTTAAAGGATTTAAGCAAGACCACAATAAATTCTTAAGATAGTAATTTTACATAAGTAGCAAAAGTTTTGTTGGCATTTTCGTCACCATTTACAACAATATCAACCAAAGAAGGGGACATTGAGTGCAAAAAACATTAAGGAGAAACGATGATTATAATTAATTGCATATATCAAGCTCGGTTGGTACGAAGGTGAAGTAATAAATCAATGAATGCATGATAAGTTACTGATCTTAAAGAAGCATGATATAGACGTAGATCCTGAGAAAATGGCACAAGACATAAAAAGCGAAGGTAACAAACATGATGGGGTGGGGTTGGGAAAGGAAGAAACAGAATCAAGTGGCGGTGAGTTCCTCCTCCTTGTGGGTGTAAATAACAACATTTGAGGTGGGGTAAGCAACACAGGTGAGAACAAAGCCTTCACTCTCTTGAGCTTCATCAAGGAAACTACCATCTGACTGGTCCACTTTGCCAGACACAACTTTGCCAGCACAGGAAGAACATGCACCAGCCCTGCATGAGTAGGGAAGTTCAATGCCTTCTTCCTCAGCCTGGTCAAGAATGTATACATCATCTGGGCATTCAAAATCTTTCTCTCCATCTGGGGTGATCAGCTTCACCTTGTGACTGGCCATGGCACTGACACGACCCCCACCTCCTCCTTTCACACCAAACATGGCGTTAACGTTGGAGAAAGCCCTCAGGCTTGTGCTGTTCAGAGGCTGTTTCCTAAGGAAAGTGGTGTTCAACACAGAGCCACTCAAAGCGGGTGTGGTCGACGCCATTCTCCTCTTGCTTGCAAAGTCGATGGATGCGTCTCGTTCTTTGTTGATAACGATAAGGAGCTTGTGATTATAACCAGCAAGCACCACCAAATTCACGTGCCTCAATCTATCTCCACAGAATCGAGGCTGCCACTTGAAATTAGCATCAGAATGTTCTTCCATGCATCTTATCCTTTCATATATATATTTACGGCTATCATTCGTTTAAAATATTTTTAATAGAATAAATTCAAATATTTCAGTGGCTATGAGTGCATCCAATGAGTGTCACTTTCCTCACCACTCTGCACACCTTATACTTCATCAAGTGTTTAGATTATTATTATTTTTTTAGTTGATTTATTCATTTATTTCTCCCTTCACATGTATCCATATTTTGACTTGAAAAAAATCATTTTTAATAGATAATCAACTTTGAGGACTGTAATTCTTTATTTAATAACTTAAATTTGAAATTTATAAGTAATTGTGATAAAAACTTTTTTTTTTAGACTTAAAGGGGTATAATGAAAAATTTTCTTAAGATAAACCCATTTTAATACGAGGAGGTTTGATGAGATTTCACAGTTAGATATATAATAACATAACTACATATATAATAACATAAGTGAGTATAATCCTTATCTCATTAAACCAGTTTTATGAAATTGAATTAACTATTTTAATATCTGAAATGATATTAAAGTTAAGATAACGACAAATATTAGATTAGACAATACACAATAAAAGAGAGAAATTATTGTAAGATACATAAATTGTTAAGTAGTATATTTTAGTTTATAAATTTTGAAAACTACATGTTGAATTTAGTTCAATGTATTCTCTTATTTTTGAAAATTATTTAATTTATTGAATAACCAATGCAAAATTGGTTCTTTGTATTTGTATTTATTCATGTGATAAAATGTTGGTAGTATTTAGCACTGCTTTTATAAATTTATGAACCCCATAACATACCATAAAATGTTAAGAAGAGGGATAGAATGAGAGGATCCAATTTGTGGTAATTAATAAATTTACTCAACAAACTTAAAACGTATGCAATGTGTGGTCCGTAACGCAGGAGAAGAAATTAACTTCCCAACGGAATTTTGATACATCTCCATAGTGGCATTGTGACATATGCATGACTCATAATTAAGGTTTGAATCCATAGGAATACTTACCTATTACCTTGGGCAAACATGTAGCATGTTCTTGTTGAGATGTGAAAATAACGAGTTTGTAGTGAGTCACTTCAATACCAGAAAGATGTATTAGCATCGCAAGAATTTTTATCTCAAATTGCTTTGTGAAATATTTACTCAATACTTGTTCTTTCTGATCATCTCTAGTAACATCGTTCACATAAACGAATACAATCACTCAACGGTGCTTCAATGGTGAAGGAGAGAAGCAGAAGTATTTGCTTCAGAAAACGTTATCCGTTTATGTTTCATATTTGAAGTTTTACTTCAGAACCAGTTGGTACGTCATGGCATAGATGCATAATTCATTCTTAAATCAATGGTTTGAGGCACAGACACAAAAGTAGTTGAGAGTGAAGCTAACTTGTACTGTATGTACAATTAGATATCATGTCTCTATATGAAGGTTAAAAAAATGTGGCCACACGATTAGTCTCCGGGCAATAACATCATCTTCCATACCAAGTTCAGAACGCGAATAAGAAGCCACCGTCAGGTTGTAGAAGTTAGAAACACTGGTCACAAGCCATCATCGATGTTTAAAGTTAAGAACCCAGGTAAGACGCAAGTTAGTATCATCATTAATGCCAAAGAATGGAGAAAATTGGTGCAGAAAGCACAAATTGTTTTATAGTATGTAAGGATATTGCGTGCAAAAACTGTAAGGCGAAGATTATTGTAGTTACAAAAAACAAGTGGAGGTGCTACGACAGGTGAAGTACTGAATTAATGCATAATAAGTTGTTCTTCATAAACAAACATAACATATGTATTTATCCTCAGAAAATGGCACAAAAGAAGGCAAAAAACACGATGGGGCAGGGAAAGGAGGGGACTTAATGAAGTAGTGGAAGTGGTGATGATAGGATTCAAGCAGTGAGCTCCTCCTCCTTGTGGGTTTCAATAACAACATCAGAAGTGGGGTAAGCAACGCAGGTGAGAACAAATCTTTCAGCAAGTTGGTCGTCATCAAGGAAGTTACCATCTGACTGGTCGACCTCGCCAGCCACAACTTTGCCAGCGCATGAAGAGCAAGAACCAGCCCTGCATGAGTACGGAAGTTCGATGCCTTGTTCCTCCGCCTGGTCAAGAATGTATGTATCATCTGGGCATTCAAACTCTTGCTCTCCCTCTGGGGTCAGCAGCTTCACCTTGTAACTGGCCATGGCAGTGACACCACCTCCACGCCCTCCTTTCACACCAAATACGGCGTTAGTGTTGGGGAATGCCTTCAGGCTTGTGATGTTGACTGGCTGTCTCCTAAGGAAGGAGGTGTTCAACACAGGGCCACATAAAGCAGGTGAGGTGGCCATTCTCTTGGTTGAGTTTATGAGTAGTATGCTACTTTACCAACTCCTGATGATTCTTGTTCTACTGATAAAGAACGAGGGAGCTTGTGGAAGTAGTGTGGTTGGAACGAGCACCAACGTTAGGTGATATACTACCTACCTACCATGTGGCTTTGTTTCCCACCTCAATCTATCTTATCTCTATTATCACCACTCATTGTTCACGATGCTGGCTAGCAGTATCCGCACTCAAATTATACCATACGATCCTTTCAACCAATCTCTCACAAAATCCAGTCCTGTTTGCGGTTCTTAATGCTTGCAATTCTATTACGACTTAAACACTGATATTGGTTACTAGAAAAATTGTGTTTTGAAATAAAAAAAAAATAAAAAAAATTGAATACACAAGCACTTGTGAAAATTTATTGAATTTTCACGCTAACCACATCTAATGAGTTGAAAATTGTGTGCTTGTGCTTAACACTATAATCTCCAACAGAGCGAAAAGGAGCAAGATTCTTTTGTCCCAACAACCACCGAGTATTTTTTTTCAATTCACGCCAAATTAGGTAAAATCACGAGTTATATCAACTTTAAATAACCTTTTCATTGGATGAAAAAATATACTAAATTTTACTACCAACTTGCTTTTAAAATAAAAATATTTGAACATACATCATTTGACACCAAGATCAATTTCATTCATACTCAATTTTGTAAGGGCTCTTCTCAAACACTGATTATTTATCCTTGCTGTGCTGAATTTTGCAAACCCATGTTCTACGGGAAACTTCAAAAGATACAGAAAATGACTAAAAGAATGCAACGTTCAGAAACAGAGTATGCAGTTGTACGAGCTGTTCATCACATTTATTCATGGTTAATATCGTGTCTACACACCCAGACAGAGGAACAAATGGATGCAGCCTAACAAACATTGGAGAAGGGGAAAACGTCAATGATTTCAAGTAGAACAAGGAGAGATGCAGGCAGGAAGTAGTTAGAAGGATATTCAGATTTGATACAAAATTCAGAAGCACAAAATTCGTTTCCGTAACTTCATCCCCTCTACGTACAATAGCTAAACCGTGTAGGGGAATCCGACATCAAAGTCCGTCAATCGGGCACCTATTATAAAAGGGTAAAAAGAAAGTAGCAACGAGTCTGATATTTTGCTAACTATCTAAATTTTAAAGACCAATCCCTGCATTCTAATCAAGGCCTTCAATCACAGTCAGGGAAAAAAATCTCAGGGCTTCCCTAGTATAGAGAAAGAATACATTCCCTAATATAGAGAAAGAATACATCCCATCCTCAACCCTGTGATACTTACTACCTGTAAACACTGTTTGGTCCCCACACATGACCAGAGGCCTCCCCGAATATATTTATTGTCTCCAACAACAAACATAAGGAGGTGCTCTGGTTTCAGACTTCTGGAAAAGCCTTAGTCACACTTGATGTTTCTGTAGATCCTCCTCACAAACAAATTTGAACCAAGATAACCTACAGCTCCTGCACATTTGGAAAAAAAATTTAATCTTATTCAGGCAATAAGAACGTACAAGCATTTGTATCTACATCTAGTTTCAGCAGTGTGAACGCACAATCCGAACAGAGATTACAAATAAAACGAAGACTTACCACAGAGAATTCCCAGTCCAAGACAAAACATCAAAGTGTATCCAAAATAAAAGCTGGTTTGGAAGAAGCCTGACATCTTTGTCTTCACATAGTAGTAGTATACTGAGTACAAATACACGTAAACTGCTGTTGAGGCAGCCGAAAAGAAAGAAGTCCATTGCCAGTGGTAGTTCTCAGCATTTAACAAAAAGTATGTCCCCACAATTGTCACACAAACAGTAACAATGATAAGAATCAGAAAAACCAGTAGCATGAAGCCATATACATAGTACACCTGTTTGTCAAAACGCAAGGTGAGAAACACATAAGAAACCACGCATGTATTTACTCGACTATCACAGGAATATTAAGCGTTACTACTTGAAAGACAATTATATAGAAATAATGTTCTAAAGAAATATTATTGGATCTGTTCTAATAAAGTAAAACTTTAACCCAAACTAAGGAAGGAAAAACAAATTGTTCGCTGCCCAAGCAAATAATTGCATTTTAATTCACCTTGTAATTCCAGAAGGAAGTGAATACAAAATACATCTCGATGAATATGCTGCCAAAGGGAAGCAGTCCCCCCATCAGAGAAACTACAGATGGTGTAAGGTACCACTTTTTCTCAGGAATAGGACGAGGAATGGTCTTCACACGACATGGATTATTTGGAGCACCACTCCAGTTTCTTCCAACAACTGTACCAAGAAGTGCTAGAGGGAAAGAGATAAAAGCCCATATAACAAAGACAACAACCATAGTACCAAAGGGGATTGCAGCTAGAGATCCATAGAATATAGCAATTGTGTTTAAAACAAAACCAATTCCAAAGCACATGAATGGGAACAGTGATGCAGTCAAGATCATGGATTTAATCCAGCTTTTACCTGAAAATGACACAGTTATAATCATTCATAGAGACAGACAGGCAACAAACAAACATGAAGGGAACACGTGCCATAGTTCACTGCAAATTCTTACCTCCATTTCGTGAGTACATTCCCCCACTCACATAACCAGAGATGAAAGATGTGAGAGCATAGCATACAATGAAGGTTGTGACGATGGCTCCTCGACTGCACATTGAAGGAAACTTACATATTAATGAAGAGAGAAGAAGTGGACAAAAACTATAGTGGGGGAAACTAGAGGAATGTCGACTCATACTTGAGATGTATAAGCAGAAAATAATATTACACATAACGCATTTAATTCCATTTTGTAGCAATCACACTATCATTAACAAAATCATTCTACAGAGCAAATTAAAGCCAGTTTAAGGTTATGGACTTACCCAACATACAACATCCCAACAATAGCCAACAAGATGACAAGGAGAACCAGCAATGCAAGCTGAGCACCTGTACCAACCACAGCTGAAAGAATGACCAAACTGCGAGGAGGCCTAAAAACATCACCATGCACGAGTTTCCAGCCAGATTCTTCACTAACATCTCTTTCCTGGAAGTATTTGGGGGTTGACCAAGAATTGACAATCAGAACCAAAATGAAGTAACAATAATAATATTAGTACCAGACAACTATCTAAAAGGTCTCACCAGAGTTTCCAAATCATCATCTTCCCGAGCATACTTCGCATAGTCATTTCTCAAAGTTCGCATCAATATCATGGACACCAATCCAGTAAGGAAGATGACCATCATAAAAGAATTAAAAATGGAGAACCAGTGAATCTATAGAAAGAAAAAGACCTCTTAGTGAAATGGCTAAGATAGGATCCGCATGAATGAACACATAGCAGGCAATCAGCAATAACCACCTCTTCAATCTAAAATACAAAGCTGGCAGCAATTATTTTCACCTGATGCTCAAAGAATGGATAGTCCAAGTATACATCAAATCGGCGTGCAAAAGTGACATTTGTAGGAGTCCATTTCACAGAATATGTCATGTCCAAAGATTTTCCTACTTCCAGAGGCCTTGGGTTGTCATGAGTTAGATTAACATGAATGATCTGCAATAATTGGACCTAAGTATGTACTCCATAACAGCAAAAGATAGCCAAGATAATTAAATTACTCCTGACCTGATCTTTATTGTATTGAATATTGATGTTCTTGTGAGCATAAATTACATGCTTGCCATTATCACTATTCTTATCAGGATGTAGCTCCCCAACATACCCTTAAACATGAATAAAAGAATCTTATACAATGATCAACCAATGAAATGATAAAACAAATCAAATAGAGAGAAAGTTGTAGGCATACCCCACAATGGAAGGTCATCTGAACTTGTGTTTAGCACATCAACAACCAACAAATAGAACAACCATGGAAAGAAAAAATGCCAAGTGTAAGTTAATCAGAAAATTTATAAAAGTAATAAAAAACAAAAACAAATAATAAGGAGCAACCCGTAGAACAAACCCTCCTCACTCACACCATTACACCTATCAAGACAATATAATATCAATTGCCTAACCTTTGCTATTGAAAAATATATAGTTTATACATTTAAAAAAAAAAAAGTCATTTTTTCAAGAATGGCCTTGGTGCTACGGTTGAAGCATCACTGCATTTTCAAGTCTTGGAATCAGCCTTTACAGCTGCCAAGTATAAACCTACAGAGCAGGAGAGCAGGGGCAAACCATCCCTAGACCCCCCACACATTATAGGAGGAGCTCTACCACACCAAGATTCCCTTGCCCTTTTTTTACTGCAGAAGATTACAATATCAATCAAGTCAAGAATGATTAAGCTATAAATTCACATGGAGAATTCTTAACTCCAACCTTCTTTCAACTACGATAACTATGTACATCATGAAACACCCAGTCTACCCAGCCTGATGGGAGTTATGGTTGTAGTTATTGAAGGATCAAAATTGAGCAGGGCACTGCTCTTCCAGGCTCAAGCATTTCTAATTCAGTCAAAAATTTATATTCCCATGTAATGAAATGTTGTAACTAGTCATGATTCATGAATAATTCTCAATGAATGTAAATTACAAAATATTTAATATAAACGCCTGTTATTTTTAGAATTAGGGAAAGAATTCTCATGACATCACTATGCCACAACAGTTATAGAGAAAGCCGTATTTCTTTGATTTTAAAGAATCTGATAAATCATTTTCAACTGAGACTAAGGCATGCATAGAATAACTTAGACTAAACCCACCCCTAGCTAAAAGCCTCCCCGTCACTCTCACCACCAAACTAGGCTTCTCAGACTCCCAAAAGCAATGGATTGAATACAATTACAGGTATCTTCCTGGATGACTATAAGATTTAACATATCATTCACAATTCAAATCTATTGTTGGCCACTTTCCAGTGGCATTTTCCCTGCAAAAGTTGATTGGGTAACTAAAGAGTTAAGGGCTATATTGTGCAGGGTGGGTATTATTTAGCCCATCGCTTTAGTTTATGCAATGGCCAAATACAAAAAATATTGTTGTCAGTGTCTAGATTTCTTAACTCTATAAAAGTACATACATTCTAATCTGACAACTCTCTAAGTAATAAGTGAAAGAAATAAACATGGCAACATACCCATGAAGAATTCAAACCAGTAATTATTCTCTATTGCATCCTTGAACTGTTTAACCTTTGCCTCGTCCAGCTCCACTCGGCAAAAGGTGGTCTTTTCCACATTTCCTTAAAAAAAAAAGAAAAAAAAAAAGACTGTTAGAGCCAGTTTGTCTACTGTTAGATCTTTTGAAATAAATAGGATGAAAACAGCCTCCATACCTAGGAACTTTATGTCAAGTTGACTATCAATAAGTTCATTGCCACCCAGGACCTCACCAAGACCACCCCATTTGTGTGCAGGGTTACCAGGTGGCCGGCAAAATGGTAGGCTGTAATAATTGTACGTTTCTTGCGGATTGTTATAAGGACCAACTTTGTTTACCCAAAGGATAACTTGATCATCTGGTTGATACTGCAATAAAATGCAATACATGTTTAAAACAGATAGCCATTGATGGCTCGAAGCTACTAACACATAAGAAACATATTTTATCTTTTGTCCTAGATCAAGGAAATGAGGAGAGATACAGTGATACAATGATTAAAATGACAAAGGCTTAAAGATATAGGTATTATTGTGGGTCAGTCCATTGGAGAACCGGGCACTCAATTAATATAAAGAACTTTTCATACTGCCAGGGTACTGCAAAACTGGTGCCAGCACCATATAATGGAAAAATTCAATTCAACTATGAACGTTCATGAGACGTGTACAAACTACTATTTTCACATATGTCATAACCATAAATTGATTATTATGAATTAACCACAAAGCCGCATATGACAAATCACAAATACTTCCAGTCAAAGTTCGAATTATTGGAAAGCTTCTGCCAAAGGAAAGACACCGATACCAAACTCCTAACATCCAGAGTGGCAGAAGCTCCTACGAACTAAACTGTTTTCAAACCGAACATTACCATTGGACAGGTATGGCCGTTATTTCAGCCTCCAAAATACTAAATAAATTGCTAATAGACAGTACAAAAGACTCTTTTTGTGTTTGGGAGAGCATTTGCAAGTGATTCTAACTGAAATTGATTTTGCAAATTCGAATTCACTTAGATTTGTTTTGAAGAAAGAGTTCTGTATGTTTGGATGCCTTATTCTAAAAGAAAGTTACTATACGACTCAGTATAAAGTTTTCGGTCCCACGCCAAAGCTACATAGATTTGTATAAACTTAAAATCAATTCTGAACTCGGGGATCATTCTTCAATGAGAAATCAAACACGCGAACATTTACCTATAGTCACCTTACTTGATATTTCAACGTGACATTGAATGAGTCAGAGTAAAACTAAAAAAACACACAAGAACGGTAAAACCACCGGTGTTGCAATTTTCAAGTAAAGAAAAGGGATAGACAAAAAGAAATCACCATTTGCAACACTAAAACGATTGACAACAGAGAGTGGACAACAACTATGAAGCTTGTACGTTGAGATTATGCATGCCAACTTAGACCAAAGCATTCCATCAACGTTCAACATCAGCCGGAGTTTCTCACATTCACTTAATGCAGAGTCTCATGAAGGGAAAAGAATCCTAAATACTTTGAATCCCATACCTAGCGAATATCATGAATTAATAACAGAACAGGGAAGAGTTGAAATTGCAATCCATTGACATCCAAAACGAAAATGTCAATTATTAATAGAGATGCATAACGATGAGGAGTGAGCAAACAGCTGAGATCTAAAGCCATATCGCTAAAAACATAAAAGAGAAAAAACACAGAGCTGAGAAAATGAAAGCGAAACTGAACGGTAGATAGATCTAATCGGAAAATGACGAAAAAGTGGATCAGGCGATGGAATCGGAAAACCTTACCCTGTGATCTGACTCGGAAGCAAACGCCGCAGAGAGGAAGAGAGAGAGGAGGAAGAGGAGGGAGAATCTGAAGACGATGGACATGGCGGATCTCGGAGCAGAAGAGAGGAGAGAGACGAGAAACACGACGAGAGGACTTGCCCTTGAAGGATTGAGACTCTCTCTCTCTGTGCCACTGATTACTAATATTAATTTTTATGTTCAATCTAACTAACCTTCCAATTTTTTTCTTCTTACACTACAGGGAAACAAAATTCATTTTTTAAATATTTATTTTTATATATACATATTAAATAATATTCTAGAAAATAAATATTTAAATTTTTTAATTATATTTAAGGTGTAACTTCATATTCTGTAACTTGTAACTAGTAATTTTTATCATGGGTAGATTAAAAAACATGGTTATCTATATTTTAATAATTTAAAAAAATGATTCTATAACTTAAAGTAATTACAATAAAAATAAGAAGTTCTAAATATATTATAAAATAACCTCTTGTATTTTCGTGTGAACATAATTTTTTTCACTGTAAGTATAAAAATATTGATATTATTACTTTCTCAAAAATCTACAAAACTATTTTTAAAAACTTGTAATGAATATGAAAATATTATATACCCAATTTTATACTTTTAAGAGTGAATTTAATCCGTGAAAAACACACTTTAGAATTATTTTAATTGTGAATAAAATATTACAAAATGCAATTAAGTCTAACATTATTTTTAAATTACACACAAAAATATGTGATTTGGTCTTAGTATTATTACTAAAAAATTCAGTATTGAAAATTATGCCGGTAAATTTAATTGGGCTTTTGGAGTAAGGCTAATACTTAAAAGTTGTTTTTTCTTCCACTTTAATAATTTTTTTTGTATTCTTATAAAATGTTAAAAATAATTTTGAGGGTAGTTTTGTCTCTTTCATGTTACATATCACTTTTACCTTCATTAGTTATATTGCTTTTATTTACCTTGTTTGGATTGAATTAGAGATTTGTGAGAGTAGATTAAAGGTGATTTAAAGTGAATTGTGAGATTGTTTGGATTTAAGAAAAGATAGTAGATTTGAAGAGATTTAAGTATATTTATTACAGTTAATATAATTGATGAGACTGAATATAAAAAAATTGAATAATAATTTTATAATATAATGACTCAAATACCCTTGTTATTTTAATAAATAAATTAAATAAAATGATAATTATAATATAATAGAATATAAAAATATTAATTAATTTATATTATACATAATATTTGAATATATTAATATTATTTTATATATCAAGTATAATTAAAATTATTTTATATATTAATTATAAAATATTTTTTATTTTAGTTTAATTTATATATTTAAAATTTTTGATATTTTGAACTAATATTTAACAAAGTAAAATTATATTATTTTAATAATAATTTATAAGTTGTGTATATCTTCCTAATTTTTTATTTTACATAAAATATAATAATTAAATAACGTTAAAATAAAATATATTATTCAATGTGCAATAATATTAAATAGAATAAGATTTTAATTTTATTGAAACATTAATTACAATCATCCAACTAAAAAAATCATATGCTAATAAGGTATCATGTTACATTCATCCAAGAAAAAAAAAATAAAGACAATTATAATATAGTCATCGAATAAGTAAAGACAATTATAACATAATTATCCAACATGATAGATGTATCGTAGATATCCTATGGCTACTAAGATGGGTCACTACCGCTCATGTGCTTCAACAAGTAATTCAATCGTAACTGTGGTGGGAGACAAAAAATCATCTCCTTATGGACGGGTTAAGCTCACATAACATTTACCAAATATCTTATGCAGAATAATGTGACATAACAAAGCTCATCTGGATGATAATGCTTTCATTGTATAAGTTTATTTGTCGATGCATGTTAGCGGCCTGAGCCTCTACGACAACAACCTGTCGCTCTACCAAGTCTGTTAGTTTGGTTGAATATTTGTTACTCTCCTTCATCCTATATATCCATCATTTGGTGGAGTGGATCCATGTGTTCATCACTTCAAATTGTGAATTTAGATCAATATCGATCATGTGAGTTTTCCTATTGGACCCCCTAGATGAAGAGGTGTCACCGAACAGGGCAGATGGGACAAATGGATAAACGACATGACTGTACGAATTTACTCGCGAAGGACTAGGTTGCATCTCAATAAATGAGGGAGTGTAGTCCTAGTGGAGGAAGGGATTTGTTGCATCTTCATTTAGGTTAACACCAAGTCAACTGTGAAACCGCGTCATTGTCGAACCCGTCGTGCGGTCCCGGTCATGTGCCCCGTGGCACGATCAGCTCCCCATAGCTCTTCCAACAAATCATAAAACTTAATGGAGGTGACCTGCCATTTGGCAGCAAATGGTTTTGCTTAAGATAAAACATTTGCACACATGTTTAAACATCGTTGGCTATTATAATTAAAATGTAAAATAATTACTTCAACATAAATACCTGAATCAAGTCTTGTCAAACTTCAGGTTTAACTTCAAACATCCTTATAACCTCATTCTTTGTAAAATCGCTTAGAGTACTAAACAGATCGTGGACTTCATGTCATTGATCTTTCAAATTTTTTTTGCCTGTTCTTTACATTATTCTTGTTGATGCAAGAATAATCAACTTCTCTGAACGCTTCTACAATGTTTGTATATGTCTGGCTAGTCCAACTGCCATCTATTTTATTTAGAGATGGTAAAACGGGCCAGCCCACCCCGTTTTGGCCCGTCCCACCTTTGGTCCGCCAAAAGCGGGGCGGGACGAGCTGGCCCGATATAGTCATGACGGTCGTAGACCTTAGCCCGCCCGCCAAGGCGGGTTAGCGGCTGACGGGCTTGCCTGCCATAATTTAGAAAAAAATATTTTTTTTAAATAATTTTTTTAATAAATTTAATAATAAAATTATTATTTGTTTGTCAATAATTTAATATATATATATATATTATTTCAATTTAATAATATAAATCAATACATTATTTTAAGAAATTATAATTTAGAACAATAATAAAATTTATATAATAATAAATAATAACAAATATATATATATATATATATATATATAAATAACGTTAAACTTATAAAATTTATATTTTTTATATTGAAAAATTCAAATACTTATATCTTTTTTATTTGATAAAATTTCATATTATTCTTGGTTGAGTAATTTTTACACTTTTAATTCAAGTAATAAGGATAAAAATAATCGGTGCTTAGGATAAACAAGGAGATAACAAGAGAGAAAGTTATGTTTCAGGAAAGAGAATATTTTACGTGAGAATGAAACTTTTTTAATTCTCTTTTTAAAATTTTTAACTTTATATATTATCTTTATAATTATTTTTATTACAATAAAAAATTATTTTTTTATTAATTAGGCAGGTCGCGGCCGGCCCGCCCAGTCCTGCGGGTTGGCTCGACGGATTGGTGGGCTTGGCAGGGCGGGTCAGTGGGCTGAAAACACGAACCCGCCCGCCATATTATGGCAGTGCTGGCGCGGCCGCCGGGCCTAGCCCATTTTTCCATCCCTAATTTTATTGTCAGCCCGAGTTTCGTCAATCATGGCAGTTAACAATTGCATATCCATAGTTTTAGTCCATTTTGTAAACTCCCACATGTTATGGCTTGAATCAACCTATCATTTCCCTCTATTCATTGTTATCCTAGAAACAACTAAGTTATGGTACTTTATGTCATTGTTATTATGGTTGGAGAAAATAACAATTTCTACATTAAACAAGTGATGATCATACTTCATTATAGATCGTCGATTACACAAAAATATACATTAACATTAAGAAAATCAAGAAAAAAAAATAATGGAGAGAATATAATTTATTGTTCATAATCATGCCACATTTTGGTTGCTATCCGATCCCTTAAGTTAGTCTCTTCCCTATAATCATCCTTTTGAATTTGGGTTGTAAACCTATCATCCGCACGTTCCTCTAATTCTTGGTTCATTTCATGTAGAAAAGATTTATCATTATCTACTCTACGTAAAAAATTGTGCAAAATGCAACGTGTCAAAACTATATTCTTAGATGTTTCAAAACTATAGTGGGGTCCAACCTCACTTGCTATAATAAGAAATCTTTTCTTTAAAACACCAAATGTCCTCTTAATTAGATTCCTTAATGAGAAAGAACAGTGATTGAATAATTCTCAAGAAGTCGTAGGACCTCTTTGCGTATACTCCTTAAGGTGGTACCTTACTCCTAATATGAAGTTATAATTTGAGCCTGTAACATGAATCCTATGTCTCCCAAATAATATTTACCTGCACAAAAAAATATTAGTTAGTAATTACTGTTAACTATTTATATTAAGAAATAAACGTTATTTTCGTCAAATGTCGCATACCTTCTGGTATGGACAGTGGATCCTCCCTTGTTAAGACGTCTTTTAAAATTCACGAGTCAGATGCAGTCAGTGGCGGATCTTGACCATTGATCTTGGGGGGCCAAATAATATATTATTAATAAATAATAAATAAATATAAAAGGAAGAAAGAATATGAAAGGTTGAAAAGATAAAATTGTAGATATATACTTAAATATATTAAATGATCATTAAGTTTGAGGGAAACAAAATCATAAATTATATGAGAGTTACGAAACGGAGGAGGGATCGAGAGGATAAAATTGTAAATATACAAGTAAATATATTAAATGTTCATTATTTTTGGGGGCCAAAATCATAAATTACATAGGAATTACAAAACTTTGGGGGGGGGGTCACGACCCCCTTAGCTCCCAAGAAGATCCGCCAGATGGATGCGAGATCTTCCCACCTTACTAGCACATGTGAATTTCAAGACGAAATCACATGTCGCAAACACATTTTTTTTTACCAATCTTTTCTAGCATGAAAACGAGGGGCTTTTAATCGTTGTACTTTGACATGGACATGCATTCTATCATTCGAACAAGACAATTCTTAAAATAGAGATAAATTTTGGGATTATTATAGATGTGTGCTTGTACATCCATTATTAATGGTTGAACCAAAAACTCTTCCTTTGATTCAATTGTTGCATTCAACACGTTGTGGAAATGTTGACTCACCCGATTGATGAAAGAAAAATGACAAGGTAAGTTTTTTAACATTGTGTCCTAAAATATGTACAAATTTGGCAACTTATTCTTCAATTGTTGACCTAAACACTTCTTTGACGATGTTAGTTGCTCTTAATCGATGACATAATTTGATGGAAGTGTAAGGTCTCATGTGAATAATATCACGACACTAATCTGAATTACAACGATCTTTTTTAGGACCATCACTACTGCAGAATGAGCATTCAACGTCGGGTGTAGAAGGCTTTCAACGTCGGTTCCAATGACGTCGTTGAATCAGGCATCGTTGAATGTCAAAGGCTTCTACGTCGGTTCATCATACCCGACGTTGAAAGTGACTAAATTCTATGTCGGTTCTTGAACTAACCGACGTTGAACTCGCTCAAGCGACCGGTGTACTCGCTTGAGCGACGAAGCCTTCAAACAAAGGGGACTCTCGGGTGCTTCTTCGCTCAAGCGACACACGTTTCGCTCAAGCGACCGACATTACAACGTCAGTTAATACAAATCCGACGTAGAAATGAGTAAATTCTACGTCGGTTATTGAACTAACCGACGTTGAAAGTCCTTTCTCGCTCAAGCGACCGGTGTACTCGCTTGAGCGACGAAGCCTTCAAACAAAGGGTGCTCTCGGGTGCTGTTTCGCTCAAGCGACCAACGTTTCGCTCAAGCGACTGACGTTACAACGTCGGTTAATGCAATAACCGACGTAGAATATCCCTTTTTTTTTAAATTTTGGTCCGTTTTTGTGCTACCATACACGACCTGCTATATAAATCTCGATCCAGACTGATTTACACAATATATACACAATGTACAAAAATCTCAGCCAGGTCTTTTCACATAATCACTATATATTTACACAATACACAAAAATCTCAGTCCAGCCACATTATGTACATAATACACAAAAATTATCAATCAATCCTATTATTCCTAACTACTTGTACAAACTTTTCTGCCCATTTGTTTCGAACCGTGTCTATAGTATCCATAGGCAAAGGTTCTATATCTTTAAATGCCTGTAAGAAGTTCACAATAATAGAATGGTAAACCCTAAGCAATAAAAATAAAGGAATTGAATATAATAGCAAATGTCAACTTACCTCGTCCCAATTATCTTGAATGCAACCAAAAATGATGAGCCACATCCAATACATTACATAGTAGCCGCACTCGTAGCCTCCATTTTGTTTGTTACACTAAAAATGAGTAAATATGTTAAAAATAACTATTAAATTTGAACATAAATTAATAGATAGTATAATATATATATATATATATATAAAGGCTACTTACTTTGATAAAATTCCAATTTGGAGTCTGTGCTTTTACTTGTGTGTTTTCCATCTAATGTACTACAAACCTTTAAAGCACTATATATTGAAAATAAGGGGATTAGAAATAGAATAATCAAGATGTTTAGACATAATATAATAAATACTTACTCGTTTACAATATTTTTTAGCTCCATGTCCGGTTTTCTTCCCAATGAGCGGAACCAACGCACAAGATTCTCGCTTTGGACAAATAACTAATAGTTGCCGAGTGGTTTACGTATATACACATGATTAGAATCTATTAAAAAAACTTGTGTAAAACCGGAAGAGAGCTGAGATAACTTACGAATGATGGTATGCTCCAAGGTAAATATCTCTTTTAGAAACAGTCATCCAATTCCGGATGTAACTGAGAATTTGATCACGCTTATTCCCGGACTTTTGTATGCATTGAGGCTCGAAGAATCCATACACATGACCAATGCCCTGCTCCACTATCATTTCATGCATCATCCTAAAATATGCCAATTTAAGTGAACTTATAGCTTATATATTTACTAAAATGAAAAGAGTCATGAAAGATATGAACTTACAATGTCCAAAATTGTAAAACAGACTATATTTAGACATTGATTGCCCATCCCAATCTCCAGGGCATCGGTGTGGGAAATGTATAGGGGGATATTGCTAGAAGTCATCCCAAATAATGTACAATCCCATGGAACTTGGAATGACTGCATATATAATTGTGGGGAAAGAGACAAGAGATCAAAAATTGGATTTGGAGAAGTCTCCACAACCGGTGTCTTCTCCTTAGATGCGAAGGAGTGGCAATAGCTTTACCCAAGTCTTTTGGCTGCCGAACATCCTACATATTTTATAAAATATAATCATAAACAATAAATCAATTTTTTTATGTGTTAGATGTATTATAACCATACATATACATACCTTTGCCATGATTGACTTAACTAAATGTCGGGGCCAAGTAATGAAGGTCCGAAGGGCTTGGCCCACTGTCCGCACCTCATCGGTGGGGATAGGGACACTAGCCGCAGCGTCAACCACCTTTTCAACCACTACTTTGACCAAGTTAGGATCCAAAGGCACATTGTGGATGGTTGAAGCCCCTTCATGAACTGATCCATGGGCCACTAGTCTTAGACCTTCATCTACCTCAACCCACAAGCCATATCGATCATCCTTTGTGGATTCGGGATGAATAGATGCCACCTCGGGTATGACCTCGATAGTGGCTTCAAGCACAACTGCCCTTTGTGCTAACTCTTGGACCTACAAATACGAGTAAATTCCAATAAGGACTAAGATTTTAGAAACACAAGTCAAGTACCAATTTGTGGTTGAAAATGCACTGATGGAGGATGAGCATCAGCAAATGAAGTACCCATGGAGGTCATACGCGAGAACTGCTCCTACACACGTGCGAGTGATGGTCTCCTCAAGTCGTGCGGCTGATGGCGGGAGTCAACTCTTCCTCCAATTTTGCCCCGATGGTCGGTGTCAATTTCTCTGTGAGAGTCATCTCCAGGGCAGCAATATCTTCTTGGCTCGGGGATGTGGAGGTGCGGATATCCTGTGATGGTGGTCCAAAATACCGTCGGACACCCACACCTTGGCCAACGGCTCGAACACGACCTGGATGTTCCGGTCGTCCAATAGCGAGTGGTCAAGATATCCCGACGACCGGAAGGGATGAAAGTTCCTCGTGTACACTGCTCCTCCAAGGCATCCTACATTATAAAAGTTAATTTTATTAATGAACATGTTACATATAACTAATTCAAAGTAAATTAACTTCTTTTACTTACAATCCGAGCAAGCAATTTGTCGAGCTTCCACCGACGTCATGTCACCGAAGGCTTTGTACGCGCCCTCTTCCACTTCCGGTGACGTTTTGGAGGAGATGGTGGAGGAATCTGCTCTTCGCTTAAACCGAGAAGAGGCTAACTCCGACCGTCGAAGTCTACTCTTCTCCTCCATCATCTTCTTAGTCAATAAGTCGTACCCCACGAGACGGAAGGTGGGGGCGACATTCTTCCTCCGAATGTCTTTTGCTTTTTGTCTTCTTTCCTGCAACATAATTGAACACAATATTAGATACACAACTCATTATGAAATATTCAAGTCAATTAAGCCATAAGCTATTACCTCCCACTCGAACCAGTCCTACTATGTACAAACTTCTTCCAAGTGTCCTCATCTATGCCATATCTTTGGCAAGGGGTTAATCCCTTGCTAACTTTGTCCTCAGCATACACCCATTTAGTGGTCAATGTGGACTTGAACTGTCTCCACATTTTTGCTATGGTCGTCATTATCTTCCTCCTCACATCCTCGAATTAACTAAATCAAAGTGTTCCTATAGTAGCAAACAAGTTTTAGTTAATCAATTGATAATAATGTATAAACAATATAAACAACTAAATACACATACTTACAAGAAGATCTTGCCATAACAAGTTCTTCACGGTTTCCTCCACATGATCCCAAGTAGGATGGAGAATAGATATCTACACAACATAAACAACATAAGTATCAACAATATATTTGAAATGAAATTAACTTTGAAATAGAATAAATACCTTCTCTCTAGCTAGTGTACCCAAGTAGCTTCTAAATTGGGTACTTGAAGGGACCCGACACCTTGCCGGTCCTAGGATCAACAGAAAGCAGATAACTTCGGCCGGATATGTGTCTAACGGTCAAGCCTTTCAACCGTGTAGATTGTCGACTCCTCTTACTCGGAAAATGTCTTTCCGGATGCCCGAGGAGATGGTGGAGGAGATGGTGGAGGAGATGCCATTTACCCGTAATGAAAAAAACATAGAATTATATCAATACACATGCAAAGTCTCCTCAATTACATGTTAAAAAAATAAATAAATAGAAACATAACTTAGATTGTATTAATATTTTCCCATATGCCTTCATCATGGTCATTGCGAGTAGCATGAACAAAGTCCTCTTCCAATTGGGATATAGCAATAGGCAACCGTGGTGAACTTTGAATGTTAATAAAATCATCTAATTCTTCTCCATTCTCATTTGTGACATCAATCATTTTCCTTTGAGGACAACTCGACCACCTATCATTTGATGGATCAGTGACATAAAACACTTGTTTTGCCTGGTATGCCATTATGAAGGGTTCTTCCTTATGACCAATCTTGTTTATATCAATCAAAGTAAATCCCATTTGGTCTCTTTGGACACCAGTATTGCTATCAACCCATTTACATTTAAATAAAGGCACTTTGAATTTAGTATAGTCGACCTCCCAAATCTCCTCAATCACTCCAAAGTAACTAATTGATGCCATGATGGGGTTTTTGTCCTTTGCACTAGAAAAGTGCATAGATGTTGCCTCAATAGATACTCCACTATTCTGGACCGTACTTTTGTCATCTTGTGCCTTCGTATAGAATGAGTATTTGTTAATGTCATACCCTTGCCAAGTTATAACATTATATCTAGGCCCATGTGCTAGCCATTTCAAGTGTATCGAGGCATTGTCACTTGAAAATATTTTGCTTTGAAACCAATTGATAAAGTTGTTGTTATGCTCTTTCATCAACCACCTTTCACACATTTTGGGGTTTAGGTCCTTTAACATTGCTTTATGCGCATCTATGTAAGGAATAACCTCTTCTCGTATTGTTCAAAATATACAAGTGGGCGGTGCTCAACTCAACATGATCTTTTGTTTGAATTCTAATACCACGAGTTCCCTTACCATTTAGCCTATCATCATGACGATTTCTAGGTACACCCACAGTACGACTCTTGCCAAGTAATCCGAACAAAATTCTATGGCTTCTTCCGCAATATACCGCTCAACAATTGAAGCTTCAGGTCTATATGGATTTTTAGAATACCCTTTAAAGATCTTCATGTATCGCTCAATTGGGTACATCCACCTCAAATAAACCGGCCCACAAATTCGTATCTCCCTCACAACATGAACGATTAAGTGAATCATTATATCAAAGAATGATGGAGGAAAATACATCTCCAATTGACATAGCACAACCGTAGCCTCATTTTCCAACTCATCTAGTGATTTTTCATCGATAACCTTGGCACAAATAGAATTGAAGAAAAAACATAGTCGCATAATGACATGTCTAACATTCTTAGGCAATATGTTACGTATAGCCACGAGTAACAACTGTTGCATCAAAACGTGACAATCATGAGACTTTAATCCAATTAACTTCAGATCTTTCATGGATACAAGACTCTTAATATTTGAAGAGTATCCTTGTGGCACTTTAATACTTGCAAGACAATGACATAAGCTACGTTTCTCCTTCTTTGACAAGGTGTGACATGCTGGTGGTAGATATGTTCTATTGCCTTCAGGCCTTGGATGTAATTCAGGACGTATTCCCATCTCACAAAGGTCTTGACGTGCTTTGATCCCATCCTTTGACTTTCCTTAAATGTTTAACAATGTGCCAATGAGACTATCACATACATTCTTCTCCACATGCATAACATCAATACAATGTCGTACTTCTAAATGGCTCCAATATGGAAGATCAAAGAAAATTGATCTCTTCTTCCACATGTTCTTGTCGGAAGACCTTTTTTGGGTCTTTCCAAATGTAATGCTTATGTTCTTCACTCGATCGTAAACTTCTAAACCAGTCAATGGTTCTTTGGCAATTTCATCCTCCCGTATGCCATTAAAAGCTTTCTTCGATCTACGGTATGGATGATCATGCGGGAGAAATTTTCACGTGCCTGTTATAAACCTGTCTTCTTTCCATGTTTCAATTGTATATAACTGGTCTCTTCTTCACAAATAGGACAAGCATAATGCCCCTTCACACTATACCCACTCAAGTTTCCATAGGCGGGAAGTCATTAATGGTGCAAAATAACATTGCATGCAACTTGAACTTCGCTGCTGATACCCATCAAATGCATCTACTCCTTCTTCCCATAATAGTGTTAAGTCTTCTATCAAAGGACTCAAATACACATCTATGTCATTTCCTGGCTGTCTTGGACCTGAAATCATCATACACAACATGACATATTTGCGCTTCATGCATAACCATGGTGGAAGAGTGTAAATCATCAATAAAACGGGCCATGAACTATGGTTACTACTTAAATTTCCAAAAGGATTCATCCCATCTGTTGCTAATCCAAGTCTAAGGTTTCTTGCATCACTACCAAAACTTGGAAATAGACGGTCAAAATTCTTCCATTGGGGAGAGTCGGATGGATGTCGCATTTGCCCATCACATGTTTTTCTCTTTGAATGCCAAATTAAATTTTCGAGCATCTTCGTGAGCATACAACCGCCTAAATCTTGGAATAATTGGAAGATACCATAAAAATTTTGCGGGAGGACGTTTTTTACCACTCTCCTGACTACAATCATCACTATCCTTCGCTTTGTAACGTGATACACCACATGTTGGACATTGGTCTAAAGATGAGAATTCTTTCCTGTATAACACACAATCATTAGGGCAAGCATGTATCTTCCTATATTCTAAACCCATCGGACATAGTATCTTCTTCGCTTCATACATACGGTCCGACAAGGTGTTATTGTCTGGGAGCATCTCCTTCAAAAGTTGGAGTAATTCATTAAAACTTGTATCACTCCAACCAAATTTTGCTTTTAGATTGACCAATCTTAACACAGTATGACAACCGTGTGAAAGTTGTACATCCGAGATACAAAGGTGTCTCTGAATCGGTCCTCAATGTATCATATATAGATGCATGTGCTTCAAGAAACCTCTCTTGACCCACATCACAAAGCAGGTCCTCTATTCGATCTTCGCAGGTTACATCATCCTCAATAGTTTGTGATACTGTTGGAATATCAACCACTTCACCGTGCCATGTCCATATGGTGTAATTCTTCATATCCCATCGCAAATAAGATGCTCCGCGTTGTGTCCATCTCTTGTACTCTGCCATTTACACAATTAACGCATGGGCAGTAGATTTTTCCATTCATTTTGGGAGCATTTTGTTCGGCAAATTTCAAAAAGGAGTCAACTCCATTCTCATACTCTTCTGACATACGACTTGCATTGACCCAAGTTCGATCCATCTAACTACACAAGAAGGCTTGCCTAGATATTCAAGGTTTATTAGAAAAGGTTTAACAAAACAATACAAAAAAAACGTGTACATTGCCTAACAATGCTCTAATGTTCCATACATGCTCTAATGTTCCATATACCACTTCGAAAGCTAAACCTAAACCTAAACGAAACCTAATGTTCCATATACCACTTCGAAACCTAAACGAACCTAGATCAAATCAAACCATATATACAAAATCATCCATCATCTTTCTAATGTTCATACGCAGGAAATGCTCTAAATAATCCATATTTATGTTAAATGCATGCTGTAAATCATCCATACAACTTAATCTAACCTGATGAGAGCGCGGCGAGTGGGCGGCGAAGGAGGTAGCAGCGGCGAGGGGGCAGAGCGCGGCGAGTGGGCGGTGAGTGGGCAGCAGACAACAGCGAATGAGGTAGCAGCGGCGAGGGGGCAGAGCGAGGGGGCGGCGAACTGGGCGGCGAGGGGGCAGCAGTGAGGACTGAGGCACAGCGAAGAAGAAGCAGAAGGAGGGAATATGTAGGACGAAGAAGAAGTTGAATAACCGCGCGCCTTGGATAGGACATTCAACGTCGGTTATTAAAAAACCCGACGTGGATAACGCTTTCAACGTCGGGTAAATCATGTAACCGACGTTGATTTTGGGAATTCAACGTCGGTTATACATAACTGACGTTAAATTTAAACATTTAACGTCGTCTGTCATATAACCGACGTTGAATTCCAGTTACTACGTCGTTTATGATATAACCGACGTTAAATTTTGTTTCATAATTACAAGTTTGCCACCGCGTCTTGTACAACGTCGGTCTTCGTGATAACCGACGTTGGATGGTGTCGTAGAAAGTGAATTCTGTAGTAGTGCATGGAGGTTAATGTTGTTGGTGTTGCTAATAGACATGTAATCTAACATGTATAATGAAAATGGTACATTACATAACATGGTTAGTGCTACAACGTTGACATTTTCTTATATTCTTATATCTTATCATGAGTCTGACATATTAAGTTCATATCCATCCTTGAGACATTAATACTAAATTGTACTTCTTCTAAATTCATATATTCTTCGTTTCAATTTTTCATGGTCAAATATTAAAAGAAAACTTAAATTGTTAGGGTTTATTATGTGTTGGAATTTATAATTTTTATTAAATTTGTGAAAATTTGATTTCAAATAATATACAATATTTAAATTAAAAAAAACTAAAACATGCATTGTGCAAAGTCATCTAAAATTTAATTAAATGAAAAATTACATTCATAACTAATAAAATTACAATCATAAAAACATGCAATTATTCAATTAATTATTACAGTCATAAAAAATAAAAAAAATGATGGTAAATATATTTCAGTCATCCAAACTATACAAAAAGTACAACCATCCAAATCCGAACAATAAAGTACAATCATAAAAAAAACTTACAAAGGTATCAACAATAACATGAATGAGACGTTTATTCAAGACTCTCACGAATATGATCAATTTGGTTTTCAACCTGATCGATTCTATGGTGCACATAATTAATCTCTCGTTGTAGACTCTAGTAATTATTCTGAACATTCACTTCAAGTCTACCTGTCTTTGCATATCCTGAATATCTCCACGTATTAAATTTATGGTATCAGCTTATTGGGGAGGATATACCTGTTCTCCTTGAACTGGTGCTTGTGTTTGTCCATGTTCAACCCGCACATTTTCATCTTCACTGGAGGGTGACTCAAGGTCAAGTTGCTAGACATATTGACATCTGTCATGTTGCCATGCCCTATCAACATTTATGACATTTAACTTTTTCAAAAATGTCTTGTTAAATTTATGTGTTCGTCCAAGGGAGTGACATGACTGTAAAATCAAGTCCAAGCCACAATGTAGTATAATACAAGTAATTAAAAAATCATAAGGTAGAGACATATGATTAGCCTTACATTTCCTCATATATATGAGCATATAATAAGGCCAATTAATCGGGATGTGATTCTTTATACATTTCCTCATATATCTGAGGATATAATAAGGCCAAGTAATTGGGATGTGATTCTTTATGCATTTAATCATAAATATATCATCTTGTAACACTTAAGTATAATTGTCTCATCGAAGACTAAACACATGAAGACATAATGAAGAAGTTTTTCCTCCATGATCAAACTATTAACATTCCTACAAGTTCGAACTTGTAGTTCCGATCTATCTCACCCCTAAAAAAAGATGATATGGGAATTCGAACACAGGCATAACGAAGAAGTTAAAGTCCATTACTTTTGGTTGTGTTATTTACTTGGGACATAATTTGCGTAATATTTTTTCATCTGACGTATAGTCTAATAAAGTAGGGAAAATAGGAAAGTTAGGAGAAGGGATTGGTGCAGACTCCTATATTGCCTTTTTCCCCTTATTTTGTGACCCATGTCTTTGTCTCTTGGATCGATCTTGATGACGATGAAGACATAATTCAAACTCTTGAAATATCTTACCTATGTACATAAAAATATTTTATTTTAATTAATCATATCATATTATGGATAATGATAATAATAAAGTTCCGATTGAAATTTAATGTCCTAATATAGACAATTTATAAAGTAGAAAAAAAATATTCCTAAATCTAAACTAAGCACTAATTTGACAATTATTTATATTGTAATAAATTATTATTACTAAAAAAAATTATGTCTCACATTTTATGTATTTAAAATTTTAATGTCTTAATATAGACAATTTATAAAATAACAAAATAAAATTTATTCCTAAATCTAAACTAGGCACATTTCACGTGGCTTGTGTTCATGTACTACTTGGACAATTAATTATATTTTAATTGATTATCTTTACCACTCTTGTTTTGGCTCTCAAGGTTTTTTTTTTTGGACGGTTAGAAATAAAAACTTAGTACAAAATTACTAGCCATCTATGCAACATAATTCATACTTATTTAACCAAACATTTTGTTAAATTTATGTTCCATGAGAAGTGTACAATTAATTATGCAAAATCACAAGTAAACAACAAACATTTTACTGAACAAAATTAGAGAAATAGACACATAATCGATTATCCGCTTGCTGATAATTGATTACGAGCAACGACAAAATCGATTATGTCTTCAACCATAATCGATTATGCAATTCAACATAATCCATTATGTCATCACGCATAATTGATTATGCACTTTAACATGATCGATTATGTCATAAGTCATAATCGATTATGGATATCAACAACAAATCAAGCAAACTTCAACAATAAATGAATAACATCTCAACTTATACAACCTTACACAACATGTAATTTAACGTCTGAAATTAATGAAATCATAAACAATTATGGAAAAAAAGTCATGGTTTCACTTATTAAACTAGACACGATTTGGTGGAGGAAAGACTACCTCTGGAAGATGTTATGACACCTTCCCTCGATCACACATACCAGTATAAAGCTCAATTAAAATAATTTCTTTGTTCTCCTTATACAATATGAATGAATGCACGACAATCCTCCTATCAATTGTTGTACTTATAAATGACAAACGCTTCACGGGTTGGCTCTGTGGCTCGACAGATAATTGGAAAAGTTCAACGTGCTTGACAACTAACAATATCAAATTTAGAGTTCATGTGAATGCAATGTAGTGTGATATTTATATCTTACGTGGAAGTAGGTGGTTTTATTAAAGACATGTGAGTGCAGTGCAAGGAAATCTCTAAAATGAAGCATATAAGACAAACCAAACACTCCCTATGCACCATGCAAGATGCACCATTCGCAACTTATAGTGCAAACTTATCATCTAAAATGTAATACAATTGGTGATACAATTGCATGCATAGGAACAAACATTCATGTGGGTCACTATTTATGTTTAGTTTTAAAGGTTCAATTGAAGTTTCATTGAGATTAAACCATATTTAATAAAATAATATTTTTATAATATAATAAATATATAATAAGTTTATTAGTAAGAATATATTTTGTAAAAAAAAATAATAATAAAAGTTACTATCATATTAGACCAGTGTAAGATGAATAATAGTTAAAATAAGATAAAAATACAATAAAAATTACTTTATATATAACTAATGTAAAATTAAAAAAAAAGGAAAAAAATACACTAAAATATATAATATCTTTTATAAAAGAAATATATTACAAATTTTATCATAATTCTTTTTTACTAAAATTGATTTGAACCTAAAAATCTTAGCTAATTTTTTTTATTCTACCGATTTTTTCAGTTTTATCCTAATTTAATTAAAATTTAATTATTTAAAAATAATAAATTAATTTATAGTTCAATTCCCTATTCAACCCGTGGAATTTATTAGTCCAGTTTAGATTTCAAATCAGTGAATATAACCTATTATTAGAAAAAAAAATCGTAAAAAAAGTTATTTAATTTGTATTTATGATATTTTGGATGATTGAATTAAAAATATATTATTAGAAAACACATAAAAAAAATGACTTTCAAGATAGGATAATTAAAAAATTATTTCTGAATTGTATTTTCCGAAATGATTCTTAAAAAAATCTTGGATCAATAATTTCGAAACTTATTTACATAAGGGACAAGGAAGAAACAGCTTACTTAAATGGAACCAAATGGGCCATTGCTAGGTTATGATCCAAGAAGCTTTAGGGCCCTCATCACCCCACTTGACCTTAAAAAGGGTCGCTGCCCATAAATGCGAGATGGTCAGTATAAAACAAAAATATTTTAAAAGAGTGTTAATCCCTTTGAAGTCTATTCACACATGAAAATGAAATTATAGAAACAATATGATAATAATTCATATGTTTGGATTATAAAAAGGAGGGCACATAATATTTTAAACTATATGTTAAATTTCAGAAAAAACTTAATTCTACATATAACAATTAAAGATTACATTTTATATTATAAGGTAACAACAATAATAATAATAATAATAATAATATTATGAATATGTAAAAATATAAAAAAATATATAATATCTACAACAAGAAAACATTTCTGTAAATATTTTAAAACTCAAACATAATAAATATATTTTTTAAATTTCAAACTTTGGAGAAAACTAAGAAAAATTGTTTTACCCAACATTGTGTTTGGATTAGTTTCTATTAAAGATTAATTAATTAAATATTTACTATAAAGATAGATTAATAAATTGTGTTTGGTGTATATTATTTTATGGGATATTTGTTTTTGTATATTATCTAAAATATTATTAAATAAGCAATAAGTAAAATAAAAAATGAAAGGGAGTGACAACAATAATTCTCTAGTCACAATGTTGTGGAGTGTTTATATTGTGGTATAATGGACAACTTAATTCATTATGGTGCCCAAAATTGTTTTATAATTCATTATAAAATATATTGGTCTAGTTTGAAAAAAACAAAATCAATGTGTTATTTCAACAACTTAAAATCCAATAATCATACTTTAAAAGGTTATAAAAAAAGAAGAAGTTCATTATAATATAGTCTTATGATTATGACAGTGAAATACTCTATCATAATTTAAAATATGTTAAAAGTTTCACAATTCTTATGTTTTTTTATTAATATTATTACTTGATATGTTTATATATTAAAATACACTTAGGTACAATATTAAAATTAAAAGTAGGATAATTTAATTGAAAAATAGTTGTAACTTAAATTAAATTAAACTTAATAATATATATTTTTAAATAAAATAATATTATTTATTAATATATATATATATATTTTTAATTAATTTGATACGAGATTTATTTATTTTTAGAATAAATATATTAAAAAAAATTGTAAGTCTTCAATATTCATTTATTTAAATATTTAATAATTAAGATAAATTATTATTTTAGATAAATATATTATTAAAAAATGGGTTTTTAACTTTTTTATTAAAACTGAAAAAATATTTAATATTGTAAATTTATATATTAAATTATTATATTTTAAATAAAAATTAATTTTATTAATGTAACTTTTTATGTAAATATTTTTTTATTTTTATTATTTTAATATAGATATATTAATATTTTTTAATTTATATTTAAATCAAAATGAATCTGTTAATTTAATATAGGATTAAATTTAAAAAATAAATTAACTTGAATATATAATATTCAGGTTGAATTCCATTTGTTGAAGAGTGTCTTTTTATTCTTACATTGCTATTATTGAGTCGCGTGCATATTTGTTTTTTTTAGGTATGACACGAAGAAGGATTGATGAGAAGCTCTGAAAGATTTTGTCTTACGTATTTTATTTATGTGGACCAGTGCTGAATAATAAAGAATAAAACGATGAATTAACAACACCAGAAAATATTATTTTATTTTATTTGTTTTGGGTGATAATAATAAGATTAGAGTGAGATTAATGTGAAGAGGATGGTTCTTAAGAAATGAAATTGAAAAAGACATGAGAAGGTGGGACGCAGATAATAGATTGATACCAAATCCATACGCATGCCATATTCATATTCATGTTCATATTCATATTCTCTCTTTGTTTCAATCACTTTGTTTTGTAGTACCATATACCATACTACTACGCTAGGCACACATAACACAACAATTCTTTCTTTCATTCTCCTCTTTTTCTTTTCTCTCTCATCTTCTTCTTTTTCTTGGCTTCCCAAGTTGCAGTTCTTATGTTCCTTCAATAAACAATTCACACTTTTTTGTTGTTGTTTGAATCCAAATTTTATTATTAATATTGTGATTCCTTGCTTCCCTTCAAAACTCTCCAAAATCCCACTATCTTTTTCACTCTCTCATAAATTCGCCACCTTTATTCTGCGTACGGCACCTTATTCTCTCTCCATTCCCCGTTTGGAATTCTATCGATCTGGAGCTACCCGCATTCAAAGCTCTCAAATTTACGATTCGGGATGGAGAAATACGAGCTCGTCAAGGATATAGGGTCTGGGAATTTTGGGGTGGCGAGGCTCATGCGTCATAAGGACACCAAGGAGCTTGTTGCCATGAAATACATTGAAAGGGGTCACAAGGTTATACTCCTTTCACTTTCACTATAACTTTTTGTTTTATGTTGAAAATCATGTTTTGTCAATTTTTATAATCCAAGAAGGATTCAAGTTAAAATAGCGCTCCGGTTTCATTTATTTTTAATGTCTCTGCCTGTGAGTTGATTGATTGATGTTTTCTAGATTGATGAGAATGTTGCGAGGGAAATCATAAACCATAGAAGTCTTCGCCACCAGAATATTATTCGGTTCAAGGAGGTCTGTACTCTGCGTATGATATGATCATATTGTTGTGGCTGAGCCCGAGAGTACTATTTGTGTCATGTTTAGGTTGTTTAATATGTGATTTCAGCTTTGCAGGTGGTTTTGACTCCCACACATCTGGGTATTGTAATGGAGTATGCAGCTGGTGGAGAGCTGTTTGAGAGGATTTGCAGTGCTGGAAGATTCAGTGAAGATGAGGTTTGTTCACTTTCTCTCTCAAAAGTCAATTTTTTTTTTCTAAATAAAGTTTAGATGTTTCAATATTACAATTTTCATAATCGTTTCTTTTTCCATTGTTTGATGAGTATATGAACATGGGTACAAAAATGAGAATGCATTGTATCTCAAAGAAATACGTGTTAAATTAACTGAAGTAAAAAAAATAGCTATTAAATTTGTAGCTTAATTACCATTGATTCATATACCAATTATTTTCCCACTTCTGTACTCATTAAAGGCACGAAGCTACTTATTAAATTTGTTAGCAACCAAGTGCTTGAAGATTCAAAGGTTGATTCTCATTCTTGTTATCTCATAATTTTCCAGGCTCGATATTTCTTCCAGCAGCTCATCTCAGGAGTTAGCTACTGTCATTCCATGGTGAATAGAATAATTATACTGGGAATGAGTTGTTTCGGTTGGTAATTTGTTTTTGGCTGGCTGTGTGGTTATTTTCTTTGTAATAATATTCTTTCTTTTGCAGCAAATCTGTCATAGAGACTTGAAGCTTGAGAATACCTTATTGGATGGCAGCCCTGCCCCACGGCTCAAAATTTGTGATTTTGGTTATTCTAAGGTTTGATTATGGAGTGATATCAATGCTAATTGCTTTAAATACATTACTAAGTCATATTTTATATGTTCTGCATCTGATAACCTTTTATTTTCCAAGTCATCTCTGCTTCATTCAAGGCCTAAGTCAACTGTGGGAACCCCAGCCTACATTGCGCCTGACGTTCTTTCACGTAGAGAATATGATGGAAAGGTAATTTTGTTTCTGTCATGGTATAAGACCAATGATGCCTTGGAATGTCTCAACGCACGTAGAGAATTCTCATAGTAAGAGGAAAGCAAGAAATAGGACGGATGATAATAATTTCTATTGACATTAGACTTTAAGAAATATAGTTATGCTTCATGTATGCAATGGCATGATGTGTCCACATTTAACTATCTGAATAATGCGGACAAAATAGTATGTGTGAATTGGGTAGTTTACAATGCAAAATGCTCTTAAAAAATATAGCCATCTTGTACTTATTTATGTTATGTGTTCTAAATTAAAAAAGAAAAGGTGAGAGGAAATATTTGAAGTATTTTGGCCACGAATAGATTAAATCTTTCTTGATGAGTTTTCTATGTATGAGATGTTCACTTTCTAGTTCTTCTACGCTGTTTTGTTTCTACTCAGTTAGCAGATGTATGGTCCTGTGGAGTGACTCTTTATGTAATGCTGGTGGGAGCATACCCATTTGAAGACCAAGAGGATCCCAAAAATTTTAGGAAAACCATCAACGTACTTTTCTTCCCATTATCCATCTCAGCTGACCAATTTATAAAATGTGTGCACTTTCTGACTGTAACTTTCTTATACAGAGAATTATGGCTGTTCAATACAAGATCCCAGACTATGTTCACATATCTCAAGACTGCAGACATCTGCTCTCTCGCATTTTTGTGGCAAATGCAGCTAGGGTATGCATATACTACCTGCAAAAGATATTGCTTGAAGTTAGCCATAATTGTTCAACAATTATAATCGTAGTTTGGTAGTATTTTTCAGTCATTGATTAAGTTTAAGATATGGACTGATATGGGCCTGTAGTGCTTAAGCTACCCCCTTTCTCCTCCCATCACAACTAACGACATTTTGCGGTAAAAATAAATTGTTACTCTATATTGTGATTTACTGCAGAGAATCACCATTAAGGAAATCAAGTCCCATCCATGGTTTTTAAAGAATTTGCCTAGAGAATTAACAGAAGCAGCACAAGCTGCTTACTACAGAAAAGAAAATCCAACCTTTTCTCTTCAGAGTATAGAAGACATCATGAATATTGTTGAGGAGGCCAAGGTTCCACATCCAGCATCCAGGTCAATTGGAGGATTTGGTTGGGGAGGAGAAGAAGACGAGGATGAAACAAAAGAAGATGCAGAGGCTGAGGCTGAGGCTGAGGCTGATGAAGATGAGTATGTAAAGAGAGTCAAAGAGGCACAGGCAAGCGGGGAATTTCATGTCAGTTAAAAAGCTTTGATCTTTAGATAGAGCAATAGATTCTTGGTTTCCTTTGCACTTGGTTTAGTTCAACTAAGGTGAGTGTTTTGCTTGTATGTATAAATTTCACTTTTCCGCATAGGATTTGTAGTTGAATAAACTGATGTGCATTTTTTTAAGATTGTGCAAGGTTGTTAATTGTGACCATATTATAAGTATTAGCTTGTCCTTTTTGCTCTCCATTCCACTCCCCTCGCTATTTGTGATGCAGCATGGATTTAGGGACACATTCTTTCCATATATGCTTTTGTTTAGAGGTCAAAATGCTAAGTGTAGTGTTTCCCTGTTTCCGTTTCCTTTACCTCTTGCATTTATAGCAATAGGTATCTCAGCTATATAATAACTGGTAGAAGCTTTAATTCTTGTAACTTGAACTCTTGGAAAGCAAAACATAGTTTAGTTCTACAATAAACTATTTCACTAGAATGATGTTTTACAAACCAAGTTTTTTGACAACTTTTTAGTAATCTTCAGTGGAATTGTACCTATTCATGTAATTTATATCAATAATATTTCTTACACCAAACTAGTTACCCCAGACAAAGCTTGCAATGGCCCATTCGAATTTCAAAAGAAAGAAAGAACAAAATAGACTATAGAAAAGGATTATGACAAGTTTAAGCTGAAGGATATTTTGTTGCAAAAAAGCAAAACACTTTTTAAATGTTTTATTTCGGTCAATACTCTACTAGAAAAGTTCTGAGGCATTGTATTATTGGAAAACGGTGATGTTGAAAATTGTCTGATTATTTTAAAGGTTTCCCAACATCTGTGCTACTGCTAGCACAATGGAAAAAAGTACAAAATGCAAAAGCAGATTAGTTTAACTGAACATAAATCTCGCGATCATTCAAGCTGTAAATCAGCAGGCACGATGAACAATCCAATGAAGGTAACTGAATGAACCTCCAAATACGTTTGTCGTGGCCCCCACGGTTGTTTAGCATTGCATAAATTCCTTTCTTGGAATTTATTAATTTTAGCATGGCGCATAAACAATCAGCGGCCATCTCATATTTCCTCCATCCTAGGTGAAAAGAACCTCAACTGTTGTAATCACTCCCTTGACTAGAGCCAAACAAAATTGCTCCCACATTCGGGTATATTCATTGTATCAACGGTGCTGCCTAACTTACTAACGCGTGCAAGTTTCTAGTCTCAGTCAAAATGCATTCCCTGTCAAAAAGTGTAGACACGACAGCAACCCCTTTCAGATTTGGTTCACCGATTTCCATTACTGCACGTGCATTTGACAGACCAATGCCACCAATTGCTACCACAGGCAGTCTAGAGACCTGGCATACTTCCTTCAAGCCGTCTAAGCCTATGGTACGGTTATTTGCTTTTGTGTTGGTAGGATATACACCACCACAACCAATGTAATCAGCACCGTCAATCCATGCTTGGTGGGCTTGCTCAGGCGTCTTGCATGATACGCCAATTATCTTTTCAGGACCAAGGAGAGTTCTTGCAAGACGTGCTGGCATGTCAGACTGACCAACATGAACACCATCAGCATCACAAGCAAGGGCCACATCTAGACGATCATTTATAAGTAATGGTACTCCATAGGAACGGCATATTTCAAGGCATACTTTGGCAGCATCAAGAAAATCCCGTGTCTCAGCATCCTTTTCCCTGAAAATTCAGAGACGTAAATCAGGCTAGAACAATTGTTGAAACTGTGGACATTTAGGTATTGACTGAGGAAGCGGAGAGAATAGGGACTGAACATTCTGCTGTGCTTCAAAGTGATGCAGAAGGCAAAACATTAGTCCCCCCGTATGTGTGGTATACTTTTAATTATTAATTAAATAAGAAAACAAATCATGAAATAATAAGGAATATAAAAACTAATATTAAGATACAATCAAGATATTTTGGATGTTTTCAATTAATTGTAACAATGTCCGTGCTTATGTCTTAACAAGAAGTAAAAATTAAGCATGCTTCATCAGGCAGTTCAATTAAAGTGGCAAAACAAACATTTCTAAATTCAAGAATATAAGTGTAATGAAAATGACAAATAATGATCAAGCAATGATTCATCTGGGTACTCACTTCAAAAATTGGTAATCAATTTACAATGGAAATTACCATCTCAGATGAACGCTTCTAGCCTAATGCCATTTCAATTATGATACAATACCTGTTTCTATTGGAAGGTGCTATGTTAGATAACAAACCAGAGACGTTTTAAGCCTGGGTTCAGATGTGGCCAAAGAAGTGGAGTAGACAGATTTTGGTAATGATAAGTTATCTTAATTAGGTTAGTTGACTTTAGACAGATAAATACAGCAGTACAAGAAAGTTTGCAACGCAAGTTTCAACAAGACCTCTATGCATGCAGATTGGAGGCATGATATAAATATGAAGTAGGATAAGCATATACTTTACAGAGGTATTTCGTATTACCTGTATTAACTGCACATACAAGAGATGAAAAAACCAAAAGCAGGCTTCAAGACAACAGAATAGAAATCTGGGCAGACTGATAGAGAAGGATTCCTGATGTAAAAATCAGCTAAACTTAACTATTCAGCCAATTGAATACTGGGTTGCTTAATATATATATATTTTTTTCATTATGTTAGGGCAGAGAAGGGGGGGAGAAGGAAATAAATAAAAAATTCAAGAATAAGGTTGAGATTGTTCATGAAAAAAAGACAAATCTTAATTTCAGATCTTTAGGATAGTCCACTTTGCAAATTAAATCGTAGAGAATTCTATCTGCTATCAAATACTGATGAGGAATCTCAGGTATTATAGGGTGGTACAGAAAAAGAAAGCATGTTTGAAGAAACAAACCTTAATTGAACAATGGTAGCACCTCCTTCTACAGCAGCCTTAACAGCTTCGGCAATAGAGCGGCCCCACTTCCTATTCATAGTTGAATCAGTTACAGCATACAAAAGTAAGTCATTTGGGTTGAACCTAGTCTGCCTTGAAGAACTCTGATTGATATTCTTAAGTTCCAAAAAATGGTCAAAAGGGCCTTGAGCTCCATTTCCCATTGCCATGTCTCTACTATAATCCAAGGCAACCTCAATAAAATGTTTAGCGGTCTGCCAGCAGATATGAAAAATGATACCAATCAATCTCTATTATATACATTTGTTCTTTTCTATTTAAATTACAGAGAAAGAAAAAAGGGGAGTAAATCATGAGAATTGCCCAATGAGATCCTTTAATATTATTATCAAATCAATTGAGATAGTTGTACAAACCTTAACTGCAGAAAGCATTGATGAACCTTTTGCCAGCTCTGCTGATATGCATGATGCCAAGGTACAGCCAGTACCATGTGTATTGCGAGTATTTACACGCGGTGAACACAGCTCGTAGAACTCCTCACCTGCAAAACTCAAGATCCAGAAATGGGTTTCATTTTGAAAAAAAGATTTGGACATACATCAGCTACACGTTGCTATGTCTGACAGATTTTGTTTAGGTCCATTGTGCCTAAGATTTAAACTCATGAACCTCACCATCAAAGAATACATCAATAGCATCTGACGAATCAGGGAGGTCACCGCCCTTGACAAGTACATTCCTACAACAAAAATTAATAAACGGTAAATGCAAAATACTTCGAAGTTGAAGTTCTTTTATATTTTTCTTATTATGACATCTATCCATGAAGTGAAACTCTCCTATATATACAAAAGCATCACAATTTTCTGCCAATAAAAAGCAAGCGAAGCAATTGTTGGGCATCATTACTTTAGGGAAACAATCCAATAATCTACTTATTGCAAGTCAATATTACAGGATAAGCATATAATGCAAACTCCGAAAGTACTGCTAAGGCCGTCAGGTAAATAGTAAACATTCAATTGAATAATCACTTAATATCAAACTTCACTAAAAGTGATTTACACGAGATATGTACAAAATATAGTGCATTCTTATGGAAAATTTTTGCAAGAAGTCTGAATCCATTCTGGTTCTGGATATTGTATCAGCCATTTAGATATATACATATTTTAAATATTATATATATTATTAATCACAATATATGTATTTACCATATTTACTTGTATGACTCTTAATTATAAATATATTAACTTACGTATATTTTAGACACAAGGGAATTAACCCTATACATAATTTTTCACTATATTCAACATGGTATTTAGAGCTTAGTTTTTTTTTTATTTTTCATCGCCGCCGCTGCCCATGCACCTGCCACCTCCGCCATTGTTGCTAGAGCCGCCATCGTCGCTGGAGTCACCATTGTCGCCTGAGTCTCAGTTCAGACCGGCGACATACCGTTATGCTCATCTTGACTAGGTAATCACCTTGTCATTGAGATCGCCGCGATGAAAGTCTCCATGCGCTATTTAAAGTTTTTAAAGTTTTTTTTTTCTCTCTTCCTCCATGACTTCTTCCGCTGTCCCACAATCATCTACTGTGGATCCTACATCATCTTATATCGTAGACAAATATGCTATTTTCAATGAATTTTTCAAATGGCATGATGCTCGTCAGAACTCTAGTTCCGCTACTTCTGTTGCACTCACAAGTACATCTTTTGTTAACCTAACTCAATCTCCTTCTATTGGACCTTGGATTCTTGACTCAACCGTCACAGATCATATTACTGGAAACAAATATTTGTTTTCTTCTTTATCCTTTATGAATAATTTACCTTCGATTACAATGGCTAATGGGTCTAGGGTTTTGCCTCATGGGATTAGTACTATTAAAATTTTTCCATCTTTATCCATTGATAATGCTCTTTATGTCCCTGAGTCTCCCTTTAACTTATTATCCATTAGTCGTCTAACTCGTTCTCTTGATTGTGTTATTTCTTTCACCAAAAATTCTGTTTGTTTAAAGGACCAAAGTTCGAGACAGATGATTGACACCGGATGTGAGTCTCATGGTCTTTATCATCTCTGCCCTTTTACACATGTTAGTACAGTTATGGACTCTCATAGTCTTTATCATCTTTGTCCTTCTACACATGTTGGTACAGTTAAGGAGTCTCCATCTCTCCTCCATGCTCAGCTAGGTCACCCAGTCTTACCAAATTGCAGCAACTTGTTCCCAATTTGTCTAATTTATCTAGTTTATTATGTGAGTCATGTCAATTAGGGAAACATAGTTGTAGTTCATTTCCTTGTAGTATCTCACAACGTGCTTCGTCCCCTTTTGCATTAGTTCAGGGACTCAGTCGTGTTAAATCTAATTTAGGTTTTCAGTATTTTGTTACCTTTATTAATGATTATTCTATAAGTACTTGGTTGTTTTTAATGAAAAATCATTCTAAGTTGTTTTCTATATTCCAAACATTTTTTAAAGAAATTAAAACTCAGTTTGAGATTTCTGTTCAAATTTTGCAAAGTGATAATGACTGTGAATACCTTTCTTATTCATTTAAAAATTTTATGGCTTCTCATGACATTCTTCATCAAACTTCATGTGTTTATATATCTCAACAAAGTGGGGTGGCTAAGCGTAAAAACAGACATATTGTTGAAACAACCCACACTCTTTTAATTCATGGTGAACTTCCTAAACATTTTTGGGGTGATACTATTCTTACTGCATGTTATCTTATCAATCGCATGTCATCTACAGTTCTAATTAACAAAATTCCTCATTCTCTTTTATTTCCTTACGAACTTCTACATCCCTTACCTCTTAAAGTATTTAGGTCTATATGTTTTGTTCATAATTTTGGTCCTGGTCTCGATAAGTTATCTCCTAAATCACATAAATGTGTTTTTTTAGGATTTACTCGATCACAAAAAGGACATAAGTAGTTCTCTCCTTCTCTTAATCATTATTTTATTTCTAAAGATGTTACATTCAATGAGTCTTGCTTTTATTTTAAGTGTTTTTTTTCTCCATGTGTGTCATCATCTGTTACTATCAATATTCCTATTGTGTGTGATTCTCCTGTTAGCCCACCTTTGGATTCTTCTATGCCACCACTACTTCAGGTTTATAATCAAAGACAACAATCCCAACAACCACCAAATGACTCATGTCTAGTGACAACTCATTTGTCTCCTCCGACACCAACAACTAAATTTGACCTTCGAATTGTCCTCCGTAAAGATATATGTTCTACTCGTAATCCCTCTCCCCATTATACTATTTGAGTTATCATAGATTATCTCTATCTTTTTATATCTGCCTTTCATCAATTTCTTCTGTGTCAATTCCCAAATCCGTTGGTAATGCCTTAGCCCGTCCTGGTTGGCGCCAAGTCATGCTTGATAAAATGAGTGCTCTTCAGAATAGTGGAACTTGAGAACTCGTCCTGTTACCGTCTGGGAAATCTGTTGTTGGTTGCAGGTGGGTGTTTTCTATCAAAGTTGATCCTGATGGTACTATTGACCGTCTCAAAGCTCGTCTTGTGGCCAAAGGTTACACACAAATTTTTGGTTTGGAAGTGACATTTTTTCTCCAGTGGTAAAGATGATTTTTGTTCACTTATTCATAGCCATGGTTGCTCTTCAACAATGGTCTCTTTACCAACTGGATGTCAAAAATGTTTATCTTAACAGAGATTTGTATGAAGAAATTTATATGGAACAACCTCCAGGCTTTTGTTGCTCAGGGGGAGTCTTCTGGATTGGTATGTCGTTTTCACAAATCTTTATATGACCTAAAACAATCTCCTAGGGTCTGGTTTGGAAAATTTAGCTGTGTTGTTCAGCAGTTTGGTATGACTCGCAGTGAGGCAGATTCTGTTGACTGGGTTGATAAACTGAAAACCTGTTGACACACCCATGAATCCCAATACCAAACTCCTACCTTATCAGGGGAGCCTCTCTCTGAGAAGTACAAAAGATTAGTTGGAAAATTAAACTATCTTACTGTTTTTCGTCCTGACATTTCTTTTGTAGTTAGTGTGGTGAGTCAATTTCTTAATTTCCCATGTGCAAATCATTAGAGTGCAGTCATTTATATATTAAAGTACATTAAAAGATCTCCTGTAAAAGGATTGTTATATGATCACAATAACCAGGTTAAAGTTGTCTGTTATTTAGATGCTGACTGGGCAGGATCTCCTCTAATAGAAGATCTACTTTCGGATACTGTATTTCTATTGGAGGTAACTTGATCTCTTGGAAGAGTAAGAAACAAAGTGTTGTAGCAAGATCTAGTACAAAAGTAAAATATAAAGCTATGACCTGAGCCACTTACAAACTTGTTTGACTTGAACAATTACTTAAAGAATTACAATTTGGAGATATCACTTAACTCCTCTAATAGAAGATCTACTTTCGGATACTGTATTTCTATTGGAGGTAACTTGATCTCTTGGAAGAGTAAGAAACAAAGTGTTGTAGCAAGATCTAGTACAAAAGTAAAATATAAAGTTATGACCTGAGCCACTTACAAACTTGTTTGACTTGAACAATTACTTAAAGAATTGCAATTTGGAGATATCACTTAAATAACACTTATATGTAATAATTATGTTGCTCTTCATATTAGCTCTAATCCTATCTTTAATGAAAGGACCAAACACAATGAAGTTGACTGTCATTTTATTCGAGAAAAAATTGTATCTGGAGACATTAAAACCGCGTTTGTTAACTCAAGTGAACAGTTAGCAGATATTTTTACCAAGTCTTTACGGGGACATAAAATTGATTATATTTGTAATAAACTTGGTACATATGATTTATATGCATCAGCTTGAGGGGGAGTGTTATATATTTTAGACACTATTAGTCACAATATATGTATTTACTATATTTACTTGTATGACTCTTAATTATAAATATATTATCCTATATGTATTTTAGACACAAGGAAATTAATCCTATACTTAGTTTTTCACTATATTTAACAAGTATCAACCGTTTTATTTTCTTCCAAGTTTCTTGGGAAAGTCTGAAGATAAATAAGAAAAAAATGAAGGCAATGCAATACTACTACAATATAGGCAATTATTTTTACTAGTAAATATGTCATGTCTTGTGAGATATTTTCAACTTCAGCTGAAAGTGTATACTATACATACAATATCATATATGTTCTTCGGATTTTCGCTCCCTAATTCATTATTAGTTCTAATATTACGTGAATGTAATTTAATAAGCAGTATCCATTTGGAAGTATGACTTCAGTAAGGTATGTTTCTCCCTCCAGAGAATTCAGTGAAAGAGGAATATACCGATTTATCACGGCTACAGTTTTGTTTTCTCTGTACTGCTTTTGTATTATTATTGATATCATAGTTTGAACTTTGTAAAAAAAGAAAGTGAAATAAAACTTTAAAAGGTCCATGAGTCATATTGTCAACTTCAAGCTATACCGAACAAGGAGGTTGAAGTCTACTCTCATGCAGCTCAGTTTGACTAAAAAAAAAAACTTATATGTGATATTAATTAAGTTTCTTAAAGCAATGACAAATACCTACCAGTGAACAGTAAGAGACAAAAAATAGTTTTTTTAAATAGTTAGACTGGAACTAAATATTCAAATATATCAAACAGCAACAAACCTGGGACCCAAATCATGTATCAGTTTGGCAGCAGTACGCATGTCAGAAACTGATTTCAATGGCACACCTCCAAGTAAAACTGACGCCTCTTTTATATTCGGGGTTACAATGTCAGTCATGGGAAGCAGCTCCTCCCTGCATTCAGTATCCGATAAATAAATGGAACTGATTTCCTAAAGCTTTATTAATAAATTTGAATTTTGAAATTTTTTAGAGACACTAACAATGATGAAAATAAAACTAACTTTAAATATATCATTGTTTTAATGTTATCCACCAATAACTAACCAATAGGCAGAAACCCATAACAAAGAAAATTAAGGATAAAGCTACTACATAATCAAAGGATTTTCAATAGAATCCAGATCAAGTTCGATGGCCAAAGAAGAATATGAAAAATGCTTTCATGTCAAATCGATACAGCACAGTTCATGTTCAGAAACACATACAGAAATCCTGTAAGAACAGAAGGACCAGCAAGTACATCCCCACTTGTAGATTTCATGACAGGATCAACCACGAGAGCTACCTTCAACAAAAACGAAGGCAGCACAGAAGTCACTTCAATTGCAATTGAACAAATATATTACAATTTTTTGTACAAGTCAATACCTTTGACGGGAAATTTCCTAAGGTTCTGACAGAGAACCTTCACTATATTAAGAGACGGAAGCATGCCTGTCTTGACCTAAAGACACAACATAATTAGTTCAAATGGAAAAAAAATAATAGCACACACCATTAAACTAGAAATCAAGGTGTATCAAGGAGAACAGAAAGTGAGCAACCCTCATAACTGAGTGGATAAATTTTCCGTATGGATCAAATTCTATACAAGGAATGAAAATGGTAAAAAGCAAGTTATGCCGAAAAGTGGGGAACGTTCCCTGAACTTGCTTTTTTTAACACACCAACATGCCCAATAGGTTTCTGAATCCTACGTCCTAATAGCTGAAAATAATAGCTGTTGCACTCACTATTTCGACTTACCACATCAACATGCATATCAGAAAGCACAGACTGCAACTGCTCAGCCACAAAATCCTCAGGCACAATGTTTACACCCTACAATTGCCACGGAATTCAGAACAGGGACAACAAAAGAGCAATATAAAATTAAACACTCAGTTTTTGAATCGACTGTCAACAAAATTAACAGAACACAGTTTATCACACCACAGTTCATTATATGAATAAGCCTTGAACTATCCCAACTTGATGACACAGTATAACATAAGCCAACTCAACACGTACATTCTTATTCATCTTTAAGTAAGAACATGCATGGAATCAAGTTGTCGCATTTCTTGTTTCTAAATCTTTCCCAGCAAAAAAGAAATACAAGAGTTATTACTATGAAGTTAAAATCAAATTGAACCTGAACCCCAACAGTGTTCTGTGCAGTAACGGCAGTAACGACAGTGGAACAGTAAACCCGGCGAGCCGCACAAGCCTTAAGATCAGCTTGGATTCCAGCACCACCCCCAGAATCAGACCCAGCAACAGTGAGCACATGTGGGATTTTGTTGTCAGAATTGGGCTTCATCATCATATTTGATTGCATTTGCACCTTCACCCTTAGACGATAATTCTTTGGATTAGAATCAGTATTAATATGCACTGAATTCCAAATTGGGAACCTCAAACTCCTCCCAAAACAAGGTGCTACCTGCCATCGGAGAGACAACGAAACAGAACAATAACGTTGTATTGATAAATTCATTGTTTATGAGAAGATAACAATGAAAAAAGTGAAGTGATGATGATACAGTGCGGAACCTGACTCACCCGAGCACCGCCATAATCAAAGGGACAACACAGAAGCAGAGACTCGGTGCTCGCCATTCATTCTCTTTGCCTGCGATTAATCTTCTAATTTATTTTTATCCAACAGATTATCCCTTTCATTCATTTCACCTCACGTTAATCACCATGTTATCTTCTGTTTCACATGCGCGATGGTTACATCACTCAAATAAAATTAATAAAATGTATCAAAATTTAATTATGGTTTTGTTATTTCTTTTTAGTCAAATACTTATCAACCTTATTTTAAAGTTATTTGTCTCATAAAAAATAATTTTCTATTATCTTACATAATTTTTTGTTTCAATAAACACGAAGTAAGATGCAGAAAAAAGAAAATATATAATTAAATAATTTTTTTTCTTGACTGAGATTTTTATTTATTTTTTCCAGAGTAAAAAAGAATTGAAAACAAAAGTTGAAACTTTAACTTTCCCTCCTCGCTCATTTTCTCACCAACGAGTAAACAATATCTTGTATTGTTCGAATGATCCAAATTTCTCGTTGTGTATTTCTATTTATTTTTTATGCATTTTATTTTATTAAGTTATATAAAAGAAAAAGTAAATAAAAAAATATTTTGCAGACAAAGATTTGATGAAATGAAAAATCCCGCCAATACTTTCGAAGTGCTTTCATTCTCCGCCATTCCAACATCTCTTCTTCCGTACGATTATTTCGATCTCTCTGTTTCACCTCCGCAATTACTTTTTTCTAGGGTTTTGATTCGCATCGCTTCTACTTCCACTCAACGTTGCAATCTGCGTCGCGTTTTTCTTCCATTTACCCATGCTCAAATTTAGCTAAGGTACGTAAATGCGGTTTTCTCATTTTGAGCATAATTATTGCGTCGTGTCGCCGAAAATGTCGTTGTAATTCAATTTGAATTCTGAGTCTGCAGGTAATGTGTTGTTTGGTTGCTACTCAAATGAGACAAGGGTATTGATGCTTACTTTCGTTTTATTTGTTTCCATCTTTGTGGTTCATCATTTATAGTTCGTCTCTAATTAGGTTTCGAATGTTCACAGTGAAGCCAATTCAGTCCGGGTTGTTAAAGAGAATAACAAGAATTGGTTGCAGCATGCCAATGCTCATGAGAATTTCTCCTCCCAAGAGAAATTTTTGAGCTCTAATTTTCTGTTCTCTGTCCCATGTAAGAAGCCCCGGCACCAAGAACTAAACCCTGGGACTGACGGGTATGCCTTTTACTTCAACAGTCATTGATTATTGATCTTCGTTGTATTGCCAGTTAGTTGAGAGTTTCTTGTCTGAAGTTCCTAGACAATGTGATTTATGTTTTTCATGGAATGATTGGGTTTTGGAACTTCAGCAGTTTTGGGCGTATAAAGGGCAAGCAATTTCAATCCAAGATTAGGCATTTCTTTCTGTGCAAAGTTTCATTTACTTCAATAGGCAATTATTGCTTTGTTAACACAGTAATATAACATGGTAGATGTTGGTTTAGACCTGTTTCAGTTCGAAGTTACCATTTTGGATAATGATGTTCTTACTCCACAGTTTGTTAGTCTGTGCTGAGATAATTTCTGAAAGGATATCATTTTTCTGTTTCCTTTCTCAACTGTGGCTGTGTTGTACTGTGGAACTTGGTATAATAGATTAATATATGGATTTCACCTCAGTTTCAACTTTTTATGTAATGCATTAACTCTCAGGTTTGTATTTCGACGAAGTGAATATATTCAAGTTTCACAGAAAGTACAATTTGACAAGGTATGTTATATGAAAGCGAGTAGTTTATCAATGTAAATGTTCTTACTTGAGACTTCTATAATTTGCAATGAAATGACTTCTGTTGAAACCATTGCTGGCAGGCTTGGGATGCTCTTTCAAGTCTACAAAATTCTAGTAGGAACTACGTCCAACCTGGAAAAACTGTCAAGGTTACTCCAAAGATTCATGAAGATATGAGAACAACTTCCTTCCATGGAGGCTATGAGAATGACAACCGTAGGTGTCCTGATGTCACTTCCATTCCAGTTGTTAGCAATCATAGTTCTCGGGGTTTGGATGATTCGGTGAACAATCATACTAAGTACACAGGCCAAATCAACAAGTCTTCCAACTGCTTGGTTGGTGATATTGATGATGATGACGACATACTTGAGGTAATTTAGTACACTTTGGTTAATTACGAGTCAAATTCATTTGGATCTTACTAGGCTTGCAAGTTAGAATGCCAACAATATGGGGAAGCGTTTTGTTAAAACTTGCTTGATGTTATTGTTGTCAAATTAACTGATTATTAAATCAAAGGACTTACCAAAGTGATTAGTTACATTCTTACATACATTTGTACCTGTTAGTTTAACGTTTATTATTTTACTAGTTTGCTGATGAATGTATGTTAGTTATTCCAACTTGAAGGTAATAGTTTGCACAGTTCTTTTGCTAAGCGGAAACTAGCGAGTAGGTTTGGCCATTTCATTCACGCAGTAATTATGTCCTTTTATCCTTGTTGGTGTGGCCGTTGTTTTTTATTTTCTTAAAAATATACCATTAACTAGTCAATTTTATCCTAACTGCTTCATCCATGTAGATCCTGATTTCTCTCTCTTCGTTTCTGTCTTTGTTTTGACTGATTTCAAGAACATTGATGTTGACCAAATTGTTGAGAAATACCAGTCAACCTGCACTCCCAAGCCATCAATCTCCAAGCTTCCTCCCATAACACCAACTGCAGATAAAGATGATTTTGCTATACAGGGGGATAATGTTTTGCCACCAGAGCTGTGTCTAGATTGCATCCATGGATACAAGGTATTTTGATCTTTCAAAAGTTATCCATGTTTATTTGTCAGATTGCTAAGCCTAATCCTAAAACTTGGTGCAGTTAGGGCTTTGCCCTGAAGCAGCAATTCATTTGCAGGAATTGAAGGATAATCTAATTGCAATCTCTAATGAACTGCTTGACAATGGTGAAAATCTCAATTCTACACAGATAGCGAAGCTTCGCCATGATAGGTGTGCCTTTCCCTTGTAATTAGAGTGTTTACAACATTTCATTTTGAATATACACCGCATAAAATCCAAGGAAAAAGTTTAAATGCTTCATCTATTTTTTTTTAATGATTATTTTAAGATAAATCATCATGCGTAAAAAACTGACAGAACACTCTTTTTAAATTGAATATCATTTGAGTTGAAAATAGAACTTGTTTTGGTAGGTCACAGCTGAATAAGCAAATTCAGCTGCTAGAAAAATATATTCAATCAGGCAATCTTTACGAGGAAAGGCAAAAGTCACATTTTTCTGCATCCACGGCACCATCTACATCTTATGCGTATGAAACACCTCAGCAAACTGCCCCCTGTAATGGATCCAAGAGATATGATACCCAGGTTTATATGGGTAATGGGACATGTGCTTCATCGTTCCAGTCTCTTCCATCTTTTTCTGTAGACAAGTATAGCATGTCATCAGGTCCAGTGGAGAGGGAAGCGTTCATTCCAAAGATTATTGACGTGAATTACATTGAAGGTTCTGGAGACAAACGCTGGAGCAGCCACGATTTTTCTTGGACAAAAGAGTTAGAGGTACTTTAACTGAATAATTGTCAGTTTCCAGTGTATCTAACTCATCTTAGTAACTTTTTCTTTACTTTTAGGTTAATAATAAAAAGGTTTTTGGAAATCATTCCTTTCGCCCAAATCAAAGAGAGGTCATTAATGCCACAATGAGTGGATGTGATGCTTTTGTTCTGATGCCCACTGGTGGTGGAAAGAGTCTGACCTATCAGGTATTATGGTCTTTCAAGAGACCTTTATGAGTTATGGCCTTTTCCTTTTCACTTTTAATTGGTTATATTGATATTCTAGAATTTATCAATACCGTGATCTTACAACTTTGTACTGTCTTGTCTTGTAGTTACCGGCTCTTATCTGTCGCGGTATAACATTAGTAATTTCTCCCCTTGTGTCCCTTATTCAGGATCAAATAATGCACTTATTGCAGGTATTACTGATTTCGTAACTAGTATGCTTTCTGTTTTTGCCATGTTTTTATTCTGATAGATAGATACATGCTTATTTGCGCATACAGGCAAACATACCAGCTGCTTACTTAAGTGCCAATATGGAATGGACTGAACAGCAGGAGATCCTCCGAGAACTTAATTCTGATTATTGTAAATACAAGTTATTATACGTAACACCTGAAAAGGTTGCCAAGTAAGTGCCCTTATTGATAGCTGTTCTATTCTATGAATCATTTTAACTTAAGACCCATAATCTTCTTTTTTTTCATAATGCTATTGTTTTACTTTGATTGCAGAAGTGATAATCTTCTGCGACACTTGGAGAATTTACATTTTCGCGAGTTGCTTGCAAGGATTGTAATTGATGAGGCTCACTGTGTGAGCCAATGGGGGCATGATTTTAGACCAGATTATCAGGTTGGAGCTTTTGTACCCTTCAAATTGATGCAATCAATGATTATATATTTTTAAATTTTAATTGCTGCTGTTAATTTCCTCAGGGACTTGGTATATTGAAACAGAAATTCCCAAATACTCCAGTGTTAGCTTTAACAGCTACAGCAACTGCTAGTGTAAAAGAAGATGTCGTGCAAGCACTTGGTCTTGTTAACTGCATCATTTTTCGGCAAAGTTTTAATCGCCCAAACCTATGGTGTGTTAAATGAAGAATTGACTTAATAAACCTTAAATGGATAAATCATGTTCATTTTCAACATTGCAGGTATTCTGTTGTCCCCAAGACTAAAAAGTGTTTGGAGGACATTGACAAATTCATTAAACAGAACCATTTTGATGAATGTGGCATTATCTATTGTCTTTCACGAATGGACTGTGAAAAGGTTGCTGAAAATTTACAGGTTAGTTCTCATTATTTCGTATTTGTATATTTGACTTGAAAGTATAATGTGATTCGGCTGTGATTTCTAGCTTGCTCTTGCTCTTCTTCTATTTTTTTTTTTTCATTTTTCATTTTTTCATCATGGTTCATGTTGTTTGTTTTATATCGTTGTTTCGACGTGAAGATGTGTGAGAACCAGTTTTAAGAAGCTGATTGATTTTTTAAAATGAAAAATAAATAAATATGGAAGTTGATATCTATTTGTTGGCTTGTGAATACATGATCTAATTATATTCATTGCACAGGAATGTGGGCATAAATGTGCATTTTATCATGGTAGCATGGATCCTGCTCAACGTGCCTTTGTTCAAAAGCAGTGGAGCAAAGATGAGATCAATATAATTTGTGCTACTGTAGCATTTGGAATGGGTATATTTACTTCGTTGCTACTGCATATTGCATTGAATAATTGTAGGAGATTATATTTAATAGTTGGTATTTCAGGTATTAACAAACCTGATGTCCGCTTTGTAATCCACCATTCTCTCCCAAAATCTATAGAAGGCTATCATCAGGTACTGGTAGAAGATAAAAATGTGTTAGGTATATAGGTTTTGCCTCTATTGCATACGTGATTGCTATTATTTTCCTTTCAGGAATGTGGCCGAGCTGGTAGAGATGGTCAGCGTTCATCCTGTGTATTATATTATAGCTATAGTGATTATGTTAGTATCAATTACAACCCTTTTACTTCTTGAATATTAATTTGTTTGTTTCTTGAAATTAAGTTAGCGTCGATATTACTGGCAAATCAAATGAAACGAGTGATGACTGAGATCCTAGCTCTTTACTCACCTCTTGTTGCTTGTGTATGTATGTATAATTGTATGTCATAATTATAGATACGGGTGAAGCATATGATAAGTCAAGGAGCAATAGAGCAAAGTCCCATGACATCTGGATACAGCCGTTCAAATATGATAAATCCAGGAAGCATACTAGAAACAAACACTGAAAACCTTATGCGAATGGTAATTTTTAAAGAACTTTGAGATTCTAGTTATTATTATTATTATTTTTTATTTTTATTATTATTATTATTATTTTTTATTTTTATTATTATTATTATTATTATTAAATCTTTGTCTTGAATTGTCTCAGGTCAGTTATTGTGAAAATGATGTTGATTGTCGGCGCCTTCTGCAGCTTGCTCATTTTGGGGAAAATTTCAATTCTTCAACTTGTCACAAAACATGTGATAATTGCTTGAAGATCACAAATTTCATTGAGAAGGATGTCACAGAGATCGCAAAGCAATTGGTTTGGAAGCAATTTCTATCAATATATATTCTTTCATCCCTCCATTTATAGAAATTCTTTTAGAATGTAATATTTGAGTCCTATCGTTCTCAGTTTCAATTACTTTTCTGTTGTCTTATGCTTAGGTTGAACTTGTTAAGTTAACGGGACAGAGGTTCTCGTCATCTCATATATTAGAAGTTTATCGTGGTTCCTTAAGCCAAATGGTATGCCAATAAGCATATATTCTATTTTTTCTTTTTCATTCTTTGCAGAATGTTATCGTTCTTAATAGCCGTTCCTTTTCTTAATCATGTACTTCTAATGTCAAAACAAGGTAAAAAAAAATCGGCATGAGACAGTGAGCCTTCACGGTGCTGGTAAGCATCTAGCTAAGGGCGAGGCTTCCCGCATATTGCATCATCTTGTTGTCGAGGATATTCTTGTGGAAGAAGTAAAAAAGAGTGATTTTTATGGATCGGTATCATCAATATTGAAGGTATTAGTGACTCAAATGTTGTATACTGCAATTTTACCCACTGGTTTAATATTTTCTCATTGTGCTTCAGATGAGTAAATTGGCTTCCCAGTGTTATTTACTTAATTAGCTTCTATGACTATAAGTTTTCTAAAGCATTAAAAAAAATTTCAGGTAAATGAGACTAAGCGTAATCTGTTTGCTGGGAAGAGAATTATGTTGAGGTTTGTCGATATCATTAAGCTGTTTCTTGCTTAAATTTGTGGATTAGAACGGCTAATTCTTACATTGATTGAACATCATTCCATGAAAGTGCCTCTTTTCTCTTTGAGGGCTTTTATAAATATATTGATCACTGGCGCTAGGGGTTCGATGCTGTTAGCCTCAGATGTTTTTCACTTGAGATCGATTTCACTTGAATTCTTATCTCAACTTCTCTGGCTTCACAAAACACGCCTGTGAATTTCTCTGTTCATATTCTACTCTGGAATTTTTTATCTTCTGTAGATTTCCATCGTCAGTAAAGGCATCAAAATCGGGGAAATCTGATGCAACTCCAGCCAAGGGTTCTTTGACATCTGGGAAGCCGAATGTTATTCAACTTGACACTCCTCAGCCTCCAACTGAAGTGGATTTGGTATAAAATGGGTTATTTTCAGTTCGCTTGTTGAAATTTCTAACTCTTCTGAATTATATTTGAAGACAAATCTGCTTCAGAATCTTTCAGCTAAGTTGTATACTGCTCTGCGGATGTTGAGGACAACACTTGTTAAAGAAGCTGGAGAGAGTGTTTTTGCTTACCACATATTTGGGTAATTTATTAGAAAAATTCTTTTGTAATACAAGTAACAATATCTCCATTTGGGATTCATTTATTCTTGTGTAGCATTATAAAGAATACAATTGAAAATTAAAATTTGCTTAATAATCCATTTCTACTTTATTACATGACCTGATGTATCTGTGTTATACACACTACTCATGATGAAAGCATCTGATAAGCTGCTGTTTCTATTTAGTAATGCCACGTTACAGCAGATAAGCAAGAGAGTGCCGAGAACAAAGGAAGAACTCCTCGATATCAATGGCATCGGCAAGTAAGTTCATTCTGGGAATAGTCGTGTCCTTGTTAGTGAGCCGGCATTGACTAACGCTTTCGTTTAAAACAGGGCAAAGGTGAGTAAGTATGGGGATAAGATATTGGAAACCGTCGAGAATACCATAAATGAATATTACAAGTTGGACAAAGCCAGTAGCGGCAGCAAAGGCAGTGCAGATTCTACCAAAAGGAGACGAGAGTCAAATGCTGAGGACGATGACGTCCTCACCAATAGTACAGGTCGTTCTAAGAAAAGGACTGTCAAGAGACAAAATAGAAAAGCTGTGATATATGATTCCGCCGATGAAGATTATTTTCATGGATGCCCTGACGAAGATTTAGATTTTGACCTCATAGAAATTGATGCAATAGATCAAGTGACTTGTAAAAATGCTGCTGGAAGAGTACTACCTCAATGGACCGCCTCTTGAAATCATATGACAATCATATAGTTGTCATCCCCTTCGGAATATGTGTATTTTCAAACTAGCATTGATTTATGGTTTCGATCAGACCAATGGAAGATAACTATTATACGCAGATCAACGAGGAAAACTCTGGATTGCTTGAATTTCTACCACCACCATCAAAGTTGTCCAGTCTAACTATTATGCTGCTGAAGAGGTATTGATTTTAATTTAGTGAAATTTATTAATTGCTTTGACCCTTTTACTTGTAAAGAAAGAATAGAGAAATTGTAAAGGTTTTTGTGGAGTACACTATATCAAAATCTAATTCCCTCTACTTTATTTTTACTTCTCTTTAAAATTTACACAATTTTCAATCGAAGGATGAATGTAATTCAATAAAGAATTAGGTTTGTGGAAATGTTTTAGGTCATACAGAAAGCGAAAAACTTTAATTACGGTGGTTAGAAAAGATGAGTGTAACTATTAAAATGACTTGAACTCAATGTGGTTACGCATTGGAGGAATTACATGTTAGAGAATAGCGTTCTGTTACATTATTTTTACTTTGTCTAAAGTATTGCGAAGTAATCACCAATATATTATTTTTGTATTAAATGATCAACATACTTTATAGCAAAGTGTTTGATAATGTTACGAGATTATTGAAATGTTTAATGGTGGTCAAAATTATTAAAAATAAATGAATGTCCATACAATTATCAATTCATTTATATACACACTTTTTCAATGACTTGTGCTCTTCATACTTTAAACATTATTGTAACAGTAAACTGCACTTAACATTAAGTTATGTAAGATTTTACAAAATTTCTGATATTTATATTATTCCTATATTTTCTTCTTTTAATTGTTTTGAAAGCATTATCTTGAAATTTCTAATACAAGTACTAACTACAATATTAGAACACACCAACACCAATGGTTATCTTAGTTAAAGAGTCTTACATATTATTTTTAGCATAAATAATTTGTTTTTTATTTAATTAAATTACTGTCTAATTACATAATAAATAATTTAAATACTTTCTGGGTTTATTTTATATAAATTACTCAATATTTAAAACATAATATATTTCAAATTAAGATTAGTCACATACAATTTTTATACAATTTTTATACTTAGAATAGTAAAAAACAATAAAAATAAATTTACTAAAAAATAGATATTTGAGGAAAGTAAATAACAAAAAATAAATCTAACTTATTGCGAATAATAAAATAGAAATTATTAGAGAAAATAAATTAAGATCATGATCCAAATTGTAAAGAAATCTTTTGAAAAATTTTGTTCTTTCATAATATAAATTTTGCGTACAATATAACAATTTTTTTTTTTTACATTTATTTTTTTCCTATTTATATTTTTCTTACTTGTAACCGCTAAAATAAAAGTACTCCAACAAAATAATAAAAGAAAATTATAACTAAAGTAAGATGCTGAAAAATAAAATAAAAATCCACAAGTGATCTTCTATTATAAGCATCGTTTCTCTCTTTGACCCAAGTTGTATAACTACCCTCTCTCTTCAACCTAAGTTGTCACCACATCTTTGCACGATAAATCTCGATGTCTTCTACTTCTTCGATCTTTCATTTGGATTCATTACATCTATGACATTTTATCTTTCAATATATTCTTCAATTCTTTATTTAATAACTTCTACTCTTTTAAATACTTCTTATTTATTTATCTTTCAATCCAACAAATCATATTAAATTCTCCTTCTTGTTTTCTCACAATTTTCTTTAATTACTATGGGTACCTCAAATTTACCAACATAATCTTTTAATTCATTTCTTTCAATATGTGTAATTTTCCCTCTACACACTGTTTATTCCCTTGGAGGATGAGAAAATAAATGATTAGATGAATTTTATTTTTAATCCTAATAGATAGTGTATTAAAATCGTGGTCAATCTAATCCATCTATTAATAATTCTTTTATATAATGAATATTCAATCTATGAACAAAAATCAATAAATGTTAAAAATAATTATCTCTTTCTCTCCTTTATCGTGGAACTCTACTTATTTTGAATTGCATTAACAATTAATGTTGAGAACTGACTAAATTAGTCGTTAGAATCACATAGTTTCAATAATTAAGTAATCATCACACAACAATCATTATCCTAATAGTTAAAAGAGTCAAATTGCATGAATTACTCATTTAGATTTGGCATTATGGTTTAGTTATTGCAAACCCTTCTAGTACTGGAGTTGACCTCTTATTTATGAACTAAAAGAATTATAAATGAGCTAATAAGAGTACATACTAATTTACTAAACAAGAACAAAAGCTAGTTAGTTAGACGGAGAAGAGACAAAGTGAGAGAGCTTCAACAAAAAGATGAGAAAAAGAGACGCTTACAAGATATTGTATGGAAAAAACAAGGTTTAAATTTAGATTATTAAAAAGTTTTAAAAAAATTGAAACAATTTTTATAAATATATTTTAAAACAATTCTCAACCTTTTTATAAAAAGCACAGAAAAATTTAATCAAAATAATCTTTGGATGAATTGATAAGATAAGGAATAAATTACATAGTAAAACTTGCATAGTTAGTAAAGTGATTTTGATGGTATATAAATTACATAATGAGAAGTTTAAGATCCAATCATATATTAGCAATTTAATGTTAAAAAGATTCAGACAGAGACACCTATATACATTTTTGTTTGTTACATGAAAAGAATTCTACTACAAACAACGTTACTTCTCTACAAACTAAGATACACAGTTTACAACTTTACACACTCCTATGTACAAACGTGTGTAATTATTATTATTATGATGATTATGAATGTACTTACGAAATATATGACATGTTGTGAGCCAATTGATTATACCATGGGCCATGAACACCAACTGAAATAGTGGCTGCCACAATCAAAACACTAGCAGCTTCCACCACCTTGTCAGTAAGAAAAGCAGCCCCAACTTTCAAAAGAGCCATTTCTGCCAATTTCCTCCCACGGGCCCCACTTCCCCCAAGCACAACTCCACGCAAAGCTGAGTAGACAGCATTAAACACCCTCTCAAAAACACCATCCCCAGCTTGTAGGCTCTTTCCTAGCATCCGAGCAGCAACCACCTTCCTTGACTCAACTTTCGCTGCATCTTCACCCTCAATTTTGGGCACATTGCAAATCACTTCTACTATATCTTCAACATCAGCGTCTTCAACACGGTCTAGGAGATCCAAGAGTTCTGTACCACACTCAGCCACTAAGTTTTCCATATCTGCAGGGCTAGCTACTGCCTTTTCACTCACCAGAATCTGACGCCGAATAAGAATGCTGTCGTTCCCAAAATAGAAATAATATTAGTAAAATATATTCACATGATAAATAACGATTAATATAGTATCATCACCAGCATAAATTATTCAGTTAAGACAGTGTGATGACATCTCGGCACAAATATCACGCTATTTACCTTGTAGAAATCACAATAATCTTCTGAACATGAGCCTGGACAGACCTCAGCCTTGAGAAGTTAAGAGATAAAGTTTCTGGTAGATCATCTTGAGACAAACCGGATATTCCACTTACTAATTTTAACAAGCCAAGTCTAACAACTAGATCGACTGGTTCTCCTTTGCATTCTGGCTGCTGATCACCTGATTAAATAACAAGTTGGTATCAAAATAAGTATTTGCTTCGAGAGTAAAAAAAAAAAAAAAGAAATTAAAGGTTTTCAATTTAGAACCTTTATCATTTGCACCATCAGGTGAAAGGGCCACTGGACTGCCAGTTGTTTTGAGTAAAATATTCCCCCCAGTTCTGAGAGTAGTTGAAGGAAGACATTCTTGTGATGAATTAGAAGCTAATGCTGATGAGGAACTCACATATTCTTCCCATTCTCGATCTTTGCAATTCCAAACAGATGAAAGCCATCTCAGTGTGGAAGGAATAGAGGTATTGGCATCAGATGGAGCTCCATGTTTGTTAGCAAAGGCGTTCCTGAGGTAGTCCAGACCGGCAGACCCCTTCACCAAAGACTCCATCAATCTTATTCGTGCTTTGCTTATCTCTTTCTTAAGAATCTGTTATACGAATTAATCATGTTACACAAATTATAAAACCAAAGTAATACACATTTACAAGCTAGAAAATGTCTGTGCTTTATATCTTTAAAATAAAGTGTCCACACAACAAGATCCAAACTTGGCATGTGTAATGGAAAGAAGTATCCTCAAAATAAGGTTTCGAGCTTACAGAAGATCACAATAATCTAGACCAAAGCACAAACAAAGTAACATTGATAGCAATATTGTGCTTAATTTCATGGCTAACAAATCACAACACATCTCAAGTTATTCAATGCATTACAACAAACACTAACAACTACAATTGAAAGCAGTGGTACTCAAGCGATTTCAGCGAATTTATTACATCAGAAGCATCCAAAATTAGTAATTAATAAGGCGTGAACGTATTGATCAAGTAAAATTTAATTTCTTAACAAAGCATTGGTACTGAGTGTTTTCAGAAAAGCGTCCACAATTCATAATTAACAAGCAAGAGGAAAAAAGAAAACAACATATTGACCAATTAAAACCTATAAAATTAAGTAAAGAGCACAAGAGTAAAGGCTAAGCAAACAGACCTGAATCTGTTCAAAGACAAATTGCAAGCCCTTCACCAAGGCTACAACACATGAATTATTTGACCCATCCCTTGATTGACATATTTCACCCAATTCATGAAATAGTTTCTTGTGTGTGGCAATCAGCATCTCCTCATTGGCTGGAGCAGAGAGCTTCTGCAAACTGACGAGTGAAAACTCAAGAATTTTTCCAAGATAGTCAACATCCAGGTTACCTGATTTCAGCACCTTCATATATGCAAAAGAATGATGTCAGAAAAGGAGAAAATATTATCAGGCATATGTCAATGAAGCATCTAATATCCTCACAGGGTGCAAGAAGAGAGAATATAGAAGCTACCTGAGAAAGAATTTCTAAATCGATGGCAGAAAAAATATCATCCTTCCAACTTTTGGGAGCCATTTCACAAATTTCATCCCTAACCTCTCCCATGAGCTGAACAATCCGGTCATAGTTGGGCTGATCCCCCTGAACAGATTCCATGATACCATCCCAAAAGGCCTTCTCCATTGTCTGTTTTATTTTCCCCTGCAAGACAAAAAAAAGATGGAGAATCAGAATTCAAAATAATGTCATCAGATATCAGTAACTTGAAATTATATACTGCTCTTTGTATAGGCAACAACTCCCAACATATTCTAGATTACACAAACATTTTGTAGTTGGTGGGATGATAAGAGCAGATCAGATACTCAAACTATAGGTTCATCCAAAATCAGCCATTATTTCAATTGTAAGTTGGTAACATTTCTACAAATATGTACTAACCTCAATGCTGTTTTGAATGTGATCAGAGACATCAAAAACATCAGTAACACTATAGTGATGCTCATGCAGAAATTCATTTACGAGAACCTCATTCTCTGCTAGTAGCTTTTCAGAAGAAGTGCCAAGCTGACTATTGGAACTGGTTCTGAGTGCAGAGAAGCTCGACCCTCCAGGAGAAGTATTTGTCTCCTTAAAGAGGGAGCGAACTACTCTCCTTGTCCTATGATCGCTACCCTCATCTGAAATATTTCTTTCACTAGAGCTGGCAGCAGTACAGTGCGGAGTTGGGCTCACAGGCACAGAAGGAATCATTGGAGACCTCACTGGACTTCCATCATCCTTCAGTCCAAAGTATCTAGATCTTGTTTCAGAAAGTGCAGACTCCATACGCTCAATACCAGCATCTCCACTCAGGTGCTGCACCTTTTCTCTCAAAAGTTTTTGATCTTCAGAGACCTGCATTAATTGTGAAAAGAAGATAAGGCCAAGCATTGCTGCAAGATAAGAAAGCAGTCAAGGAAGAAACGCATGTAAGTTTGAATATACTTATAGGATTAAGTCAATGAACATCAGGAAACATTGTTTGAAAAGGGTTAGCAAGTGAAAAGTTTTTACTCAATCAAATAAGAAACAGTTGTATGTATCTAACAATCTTCAATATACTACACAATCAGTTCTTAAAATCATTAATGTTCAGATAATAAATGCTCATCAACAACAGATATATTTCACAAAGAAACCCAGTTATTGATGTGGAAAATTACCTGACGCTGAATAGCTTTCATATCATGACTAAGCTTATCGCCAGCTCCTTCCGGAGTCATCTTACAAGTTTGAATCATAGAAGCTTCAAGCTGGCAAGCTGCTCTAACCAAATCCTCCTCCAGTGATCGAGCATCCTTAACCTTCCATATAACAAAACAATTCAAGTATGAGCACCAAGCTTTATCAAAAGCAGCGAGCTGAGATCTGAAGGTACAGCGCTTCAAGGCTGCTGAGACAGACTCTTCATCAGAACTCTGTACTGGCCCATCTAATACAATCTTTATTAACAGCTCAAACATATGGACAAAGTCTTGTGCAGCTTTGGCTAGAGCAATCTCACGTTCTCCCATTCCACTGAAAACTGCATCTGGATGACCCAATATCATATAAGCACAAAGAACAACTCTCACAGCATACCTTGATGACCTAGTTATGCTATTGCTTGACTCCCTGACTGAATCTACTTTCTTTGCCTCCCTGCTTCTCACAGATCTCCTGGGAGTAGCCCTTTTCTTGGGCGAAGCAACCCGTTTAAGAAGGTGATCAATGTTTTCCAAGCTAGACAAAGTATTGGCAGGAGCAACGGCTGTAGACACTTTCAGGCGGCTCTCAAACCGGTCAAGTAAAGTTTTCACAGTCTGAAGGGTAGAAGCTGATTCAATCAGAAGAGCAAGCTGTTCAAATGGCATTGACTTAACAGATTTCTCATTGATCCCCAGCACATCATATGCTTTTGTCAATGAGAACGTTGTTCTCTTCTGCCTTAGGAATCGCCGCCAGCACCTTAAAGAAGAAAACAAAGTTAGGAGACCTTTTTCTTATAGTAATATATAGCAAAAAACAATTCAATTACATCCACTGTATTTCTGTTTTTAAGGCATCGACCTGATGAAGGAAGAAAACTTCAAAATATTAAATTCATCCTATATTAAATTTATAGTTTAGTTCAGATCTTCTCCTCCAGTTCAAAATGAAAACCCAGTTAAGACAGTGACATTAGCAACGCTTTCTACATGACCTAACAGAGATATATCAATATTTAAATGCAAATAAACCTTGCTAGTTTTCTGGAAAGATATTCTGCTTGCTTTGACATTCTATTCTGATTCTCTCGGGCATAGCCTCGCAATCTTCCCCTCTGCCTGAGATATTCAGCTCTTTGTCTTCTTGCCTAACCAATATAAATTCAGAGACTAGTTAATAACAAGTGCATTGAGGGCCAACAAATACCACCCACTCAAACAAGAAAAAGAAAAGGAGATTCAGGTGAGCACACCATACCCTTAACAATCGATCTTCCAACTCATCCTTCTTTTTCCTCCTCTCAATCTCACGTTGGTGGGATACAGACTTTGCCACATGTATCACCTGCGAGACTCGAGCCTGTGCCCTCTTCTTCTCAGCTTCTAGCAATCCAAGTCTTTTCATTTCAGCAGCAGCTCGTTTTTGGTGAATTGCAGCTCGTACACACTCTTTATATTTGCTTTCACGAGCCATCCTCCTCATCAATGTTTGAGATGACCTTTCTCTGAGAGAAGCCCTTCTTTGCCTAAGAGTTTTGAGGATAAGCATCCTATTAGCCTCTGCCTGCTGAACACGAGTCTCAACTTTTGTTTCAAGTCTCACACGTTCATTTTCATAGCGCATTTCAACTCCATTTTTTGCTGCTTGACGCAATTCATCCAGTCTTGCCAAACGCATCTGGGCCTTAGTCAAGATGCTCAACCTGTTGAAAAGGCAGTAAATAGTGTACAAATGATAAAGCAACTTAAATAATTTGAAAAGAATCATTGAGGGCACTAGCTAAAATCGTGTTAAATAGTTAATGGTGGAAGCAAACTTTCAGAACTAAGAAATAATCCTATAATTATCGATGGAACAACTAAAACATAAGAATTAGATGTTAGATGAGATTATATTAAATGTTTAACTTTTTCTGAACATACGAAAATTTTCTAATTAGTTTCACAATTACCAATCAAGATGAAACAGAAAAAAATATCAGAAAGAAAGATCATAATGTTTAACTACATGGTAATCAAATTTATAATTTACATTAAGTTCCCCAGTAGAACGATGTAACACAAAATATACAGGCTTGATAAATGTATGGTATTCAAATAAATGTAGCTTGTTAAAAACAAAAAAGGTGACTACAAAGACTGACAATCCAATTCCAACAAGGACACAAGACCAATATTACCATTTTATGATTGGAATTGGACCCATTTGTCTAAGCCTTCTCATAAAAACAAGTCTATATATCAGAAAATAAATATCTAAATTGTTTTTATGATAATTGGATGAGATTTTATGAGATAAAAGAAGACAAAAAATCCGTTAAAGTGCTTTTTCTATAAACTTTCAGAAAAAATTACATATAAATGCTACCTCTCATAGTTTAAACTTAAAATTTACAAATGCGAATTACTCCAAATGTTGCTTTTTAATAGCTGATGAATGATCAAGAAAGGTATTTTTGTTAAGCCAAGCGGTTTTACTGAATGAAACAATAAAAACACCCTGGCTGATGGCAACAACAACAAGCAGCACTCATTTTACATGAGCATATAAAAAATACATGTTTACAAGACAACCTTAGGAAAAACCCACCTCTTCTGTTCAGCAGCCTGCAGTTTTGCTTCTAGTCTCTGACCAAGATCATCTTCCTGTGATGAACATCTTGAGGGGCTTCTTGGCTTTGCACGTGCCTTACTTGAGAGTTTCTCATAGTATTTCTACAACCGAGAGAAGTTCGATAAATAGAAAGAAACACAAACCCAGCACAAACGATCTTAAAACTATAAATATTGGAACTCTGATCAAAGGCAAGAAAAATAGAATAAAATAAGAACAGTTAGACTATTCATAAGGGAAGAAAAAAGAAACAGAGAATAGGACGTAACGGAGAAAAAACGGTAACTATATTCATAGCTTCCCCGAGAGTGAATGAAAACTCATAATATGTTACACATAATAAAGCATAATTAGGATTCCTATCAACACTAGTAACAAAAGTTTAAAAAGCTTACAACCCATGCATAGTACTAACCAAAACGAAAGTTATCAGAAAAAGAGACCCGTGTGAAATTTGAAACCACCACCAAAGGAATGCGAATCAAAATTCGAATAGAAAAGAAGAAGGTTCTGGTATCCTACCTAACACAGAAAAAACCTTGGGGATAAAGCAGGAAAACGAAGAAATAAATCCACGACAACAATTAATTAACCAACAGAAAAGTAACAAACGAACCACATAACTCTTTCCACAAGCCGATGAATCGAGTAAAATAAATAATTTTTATATAATCCCAAAATAAAAGCCTCAAACAAGATTAATCTCTACGCACTCACTCTTCTTCCAGCTCATCATCAGGTTTATTACAAACTAATTTAATTAATTAATAATTATTATAATTATAATAATAATTAGTAACTAATTACACGTGGTTAATAATAATCAAGCGACAAAAAAATAAACCACCAAACGGAAAAGTGAAAACCATTTCTAAATTCAATTTCAAGACCCTAAACTTAATCACCAGCCAAACGAACACACTGTTTCAGAACGGAAAATGAAATCGTAAGGACACCTGTCTGCGAAGATCAGCATCGCGGAGCTTCGCTTCGATTTCCTCCACCGTGCTCGGAGACTTGCACTCCGCGCCACGAAGCCGTCGCCGGAGCCTCTTCGGCAATCTCGTCGGCGACGAGAACGATTCCTCGTCGCCGACCGGAAATTCCATCGCAATTCCAGAGCCGCTTCTGCCCTCCGACAACTCCACTCCGGCAGCCATCCTTCGACCACACTGCAACTCAGCAGCCGCAGCAAGAAATCTCTCCCTACCAGCGCGACGGCGAGGAAATCTCCAACGACGTCGTACCGTACGTACCACGCAGCACACAATCGCAACCACGGAAACAACACCAACAACAACAACAATAATAATAATTACAATCAATAACAATTCTAATCGATGATCGGTGATCGGTGGTATACACAAACAACGAAGGGAAACGTAAAAGTGAAATTCGAATTTATTCAAACGAGAACCGTCGCAACGAGTGGACTCAGTTACGAGAGCTTCGTTTTAATTGAGTTTTTTAAAGAGATAAAGTGAGAGAGAGAGAGAGAGAGAGAGAGAGAGAGTTCCTCAGAAATGGCATCGCGAAGCGCGTGTTTGGGTTTATAATGGAATGGGTTTATTTGGCGTGTTCTCGTTTAACACTTTAATCAAAGAGGATTAAGCAGGGTATTAGCCACGTCACCATGCCCCTCGCAACGGCACTCTCTTTTCCTTTTACATTAATACCCCCGGCCCTACCTTTTTTGACAACATTACCCCTCAGGCCCCACCCCTATCTACTCCCCCGTCGATTTCACATCTTTTTTTCCCATTTTCCCTTTTAACTTGGAATCACACTTTCTTTTACTCGAAGTTCTGTTTCTATTCTTTTCCTCTGTTACTGAAAATCCTTAGGCAGGTATATTTCCTTTTCCAAACCCTAAATTCCAACGTTTCATCAACAATAGTTAATACTCAACCTTTTATGTTTACTGTTATGCTTAATGCTCAAAATGTGTCTCTCATTTTAACTGGACAATACGAAATAAATGTCTTATCTTACTAATAAACGTGAAAATTCTAAAATCAAAGAAAAATTAATTCTAAGATCGAAGAAAAATCATCATGTTTATCTAATAATAATAAAAATTAATTCTAAAATAAAAAAATCGTCATCTTTATCTAATACTAATAATAATAATAGAATAATATTATGTAAAAAAAATTATAACAGATACATACTCTCTTAAATCCTTTATTCAAATACACCGATATTTTCCAGCACAAAAATTTAAAACCAAATCTTAAAGTATTACAAAAATCAAATACAATATTAAAATATTTTTAATCAAAATATCATAATATTATGAAATTTAAATTTATTATACAATATTATCACTCATTTCATTATTTATTTATATGATGCAGAACTATTTAAGATATATTATTTTTCATTTTTCTAATATTTTTGTAGGCTTTATGGACTTGAACCTAATATCCTGAGATTATCTATTAGACTTTGTATATTAATCCCATAATCCAATTATATTCCAATGATACTTCACAATTCTTCAATCTCCATGCGAAAAAAAAAACTTATAACCAATCCTAAAATTTAGATATCAATCCTAAAATTGAACATGTTCCAAGCAGTAAATGTACAACTAAAGGTTTGGTTTGGCTTTCTGGATATTAGATGTGGGAATGTGAAGTGTGTGAAAAACAATGAAATAATTGGGTGTACTAGAAGGGAAAGTTAGACACGGTTTTAGTATAAAGTTGACACAAAAGTTTTCAATTCAAGGAAATGAAATGATTGAATTGAAGTTGAATTTCATTCGCTACGTTTGCGCTAAGCTAACTATATCAATTGAGAAATTGACCAAATCAATATCCATTCTCAAAAGTAAAGGTCTCATCAGCACGAACCCATGTGACCATCTCGCGTAATAATTGAAACAAAGCTACAAAGATAAGGATCCTCAGGACTAATCATGCTCCACGCCTCTCCAATAGCCATTATATATTAATCATCAACTTTTTAAAAAGAAAGATATATCATTCGTGAGAAAGCTGTAGTAGGGTTTTTGATTTTGTTGACGCTCTTTTGTATTTGTAAAAGTGCTTATTAATATTGTATAAGCTGTTTTATTTGTGATGGTGAGTGATATTGAAAAGCTTGAAGCCTTTTAAACAAGACCGTGGTTGTCAAATAAAATATATGAAAATTTTAGATGACCACGTTTTTGCTATTTATTCATCTCAATTATACGCCTTTAAGGTGGCTATATTTTATATACATCATAATTGAAAGCGTACGAAGATATTTTGTTAAATGGTTAATTAGTTTTGAAGTAGCGTATTTTTTGCTTAGGTTCCAAGATATTCCATTTTCAAAGTCCTATACAAAATTAGAATATACATATCCATCGGATTTAAAAAATAAAAGAAAATAATAGTAATAATAATAATATTATTATTATTATTATTATTATAGAATAATTAATAAAATAATATTTTTTTATAATATAATAAATTTATTAATAATATTTTATATAAATAAAATAATAAAAAATATTATTGTAATCTTTATCAATTATAATAAAAATTATAAATATTAAAAAATGGAAAATAATAAAAAATAAAAAAGTATTATTTAAATTTAATATAACTCATATAAAATAAAAAAATAAAATATATTATTTTTTATAAAAATTCTATTAAAATTTTGATTTTTAATTTTTTATTAAAATCAATTTCAGAAAAAAATTCTAATCAATTTTATATTAATTTAATTAAAATTAAATTTTCAACGCAATGCCAAATGAGCAAAATTCGAATGCAGTGTCCTTCTACAAAAATAAATAAAAAAATAAAAATTTGAGGCATGCGCATTTATTTGAACCTGTGAATGTTGTAAGATAATTACTCGTGTTTGTTTTGAAGAGGATTGCTAAAAATTCCAAAAATTATATAAAAATTAAACATTTTCTTTATTTTTTCTCAACGAGTCAATGTCCTTTTTGTTTTCTAGCTTTTGAGATTCTGCATTTTTATTTGGTTTCGACTACGTTCATTATTTAGGTTTGTTCTTCGGAAGAAAAAAATACGAAAGTGAAGGAAATAAAAGTGTGTATAAGATTTTAATTATTAAAAAATGGATCTACCAACAAATATATAGATAAGTGGTCTTTTACACTTTTTTCTTTATGAAACTAGACAAAATTAAATAATAATCACGCAAAACAATTACATTATTTATTATGTTGTCATATAATGATGTTTTTATTTCACAACATAACTTACTCTTATAAACATACTTATAATTGATTATATAAAATATTACCAATAAAAATATAGTTAAATTTTCATATTTATTATTCTAATATAAATATTCATTTAAATTAATCTCTTAAACACGAATTACGACAATAATGTATAATTTCATATATTTTTATATCATATTTAAGATATAATTATTAACATTAAATATATATAATTTATTATCTTAAATAATACAGATAAGAAAATTAAAATTATTCATATTACTAAAAATAAGATTAAACATTTATTTATTATTTTTCTATATTATTTTTCCGACATCAATGTATGGTGCTAAAGAAGCGATGGTGCTAAAGAAGCGAGACATTAAATGTAAGAACTGTAATGCTAAGACATTAAATGTAAGAACTGAAACATTACAGTATACTGCGATTATTATACGAAATATCTCATGAGAATAAAAAGAATTCTTCAATGTCCTTGCAATTAGAAGCAACCACTCACATAAAAAAAAAAAAACAGAGTGTGATCTTGGAAGTTTTTTCATGGTGGAATTTGTCACTGATAAAATACCAATTAAGAAGAATAGGAAAAAAAAAAGATAAGAATTACTTTCATTTCAAACAAAAGAGAATAAACCCATTCATAGTTTAACATTTTTCTTTTTAAAGGAAAAATGATCGCTAGGTTATACTTATTCTTGAAAGTTATATATATATATATATATATATATATATATATATATATATATATATATATATATATATATATTGGAGTTCACGATAATTATGATTTTATTTAAAAAAAAATAAAGAAAAATATATATAAATTATTATTAACTTGAAACTATCAAATAATTTTTTTTTTATTATTATTTTAGAAACATGTATACCGTCTCACCTAAGGTATAATCTCTAAACACATAAACACATCCTTCTCCCAAGCCCTACATAGTTAGGTTTGTGATTTTCTTTCTGGCTGCATTTGACTTTTCCTTTGAAAATGCAGAACTGCATGGTCCACAGAAACAGTAAAGGGTAAATATGGGAATCCAGTTTATAAGGGTATTACAGTGATTTCACACTCGTTGCTTCAATGAGTCCCTCCAATGCGTGACGCTTCACTCTCACTCTGCCACGTCATCCATTTATCTCACTCTCGCGAGTACAAGAATCAACTCCTACTTCCTTTATTTCACGTTTACGTGTCGCCCTATCCAATATACGTCACGCTTCGTGAACGCGCTACGACATTTTATAAGGTTACGGTGGTGCGGCATGTACTGGAACATTGCTCTTGCGAATAAAGGTAAAGCGTGCGGAGGGCCACGAAATACACGTGTGGAAGATGCTGGAAAACGGGCTTGATTTCAACCATAAAAACCGCTGAAAGTGGGCCCACATATTTAGTGGCCCTCGTGTTCGCATACGTGAAGACCACGGACAAATACGAATGTAGGTAGACTCGTACATGTCCACATACTATACAACATGTTCCAAATAAAATAGTTTAAGATTAAAACATAGTGGATCTCAAATTTGATATTTGAATATAATTACAATCACGAAGAACAATGACAAACACTAATAAGGATGTTGTGTTGCAGTGGAATCACATTATTCTATTAAAGAGAGAAAACCTAAAAAAACAAAGAAAAAAAAGTTGTTTTGTAATTCATTTAATGAGGAGAACTCGTCATCAATGTTTTGTTTTGAAAACTAATCGATTAAACTTATTAAACTAAAAATCGGATTAAAAATTAGTAAATTATTTTTGAATAATTAGATTTTAATTAAATTAAGAAAATTGATAAAATAAAAAAAATTGGTTGAGATTTTTTATCTAACCGATTTTAATAAAAAGATATTTAAAATAAATTTTTTAATATAATTTTTATAAAATATATAATATATTTTTTTTTTATCTTAATTTAATTATTATTTATTTTTTATTCTCTAACATATTTTATATTTATAATTTTTATTATAATTTAAGATGATTATAATAATAATTTTTATTAAGTTTTTTTATAAAAAAATTATTATTATTCAACTTATTATATTTATTATTATAAAAATATTATTTTATTAAGTTCAATTTATCTGTTATCTTTATCATGTTCTCATATTATTTTAAAAACATTCTTCATTATACTAAAATAGTTTAAGTGTTTTTAGATCGATGTTGAAGAGTACTAAAGACATTTGAATGGTGGGTTTTATAGTTGGGTTGTCGGTGAAGAAAATTGAATCTGTCAACAGAAAAAGCAGTTGTGGTAGGTTAGGTTACAAGGTGGATGGATCTTTGCTTACAGTAAGGCCTCACCAAACTTATGGGCCTTGCCTTACCCAACACAAGCTCTTCTTCCAAACATGTATCAATGATGTATTGTTCTTTCACATTCATTTCGTTTTTTTTTAAATAAATTACATTAATTTAGTTCCTACACATGTCAGGGACCTGAATTAAATCTCTCTAAAAAAAATCATTAATTTAGAGTGTTTTCTTTATATATATATAAATTTTGTGGGCTTGCTAAGGTGTGAGAGTTTATTTTGGTGTATGTGGGATAGTGTTGGTGGAAAAAATATCGAAAATTGAAAGAAGGAATTCGATGATTATTGCTGAAGAAAATCGAAAATCTAAATCGAAAATCGAAAGAAGGAATTCGATGATTATTGCTGAGGAAAATCGAGAATCTGAATCGAAAGAAAAACATAGGAAATTCGATGAACATGATTGAGGAGGTAAAAAATCGATTATAGGTATTGAGTGTGAGGCTAAGTGGGAAGTCAGAAGCAGTTTAAAATACTCAATGGTTGAGGTCGAGATCGAGAAAACGGTTAAAGTGCACATGGAACATGGGAAGCGGTTTTCTAAATCGTGGCTAAGTTGGAAATCGATGAACGGTTAATGCGCACATGGAACATGGGAAGTGATTTTCTAAACCGTTGCTAAGGTAGAAATCGAGGGACAATTAACATGCACATGAAACGTGGTAGCAGTTTTTTAACTACTCGTAGGAGGTTACCTTAAAGAACATCTATAAATAGAGCGAAACATGAAGACGGAATGAGAAATTGGCAGAGAGAACAGAAACACAAAGGAACGAGTCTAACAGAGAACGACGAATCATGAAATTTCTGGCGATCTGGATTTCCATTTTCATTGACTATTGTTACCGCTTTCTTTACGTTCCCTGGTACTTTAGCTTTAATGCAATCTAATTTTACGTGTGTTTATTTTCATGTTATTTCAATTTCATTGCCCTTTACACTTATGCAATCTTAAGATTCTGCATTACATCTTTGTCTCGATAGTTTTTAATGTTTTCTTTACTTTCTCAGTAATTTATCTACTTGCACGTTTAATTTACCTTCTAGTGATGTCGATTACTTTTACGCGCACTTTGTTGCCTCGATGTTCTTTTACTGCTTTCTTTACTTCTGTTAAATTTCATATTCTCGAGTCTTTTAATAAAAAAATACAAAAAGAGAACTTTCGATTTCAATATATATGTTTTATCACGCTTTCTGTGTTTCTAAATACGCGCTTGGTTTCATCTATTTTACTCGATATTTTTATATTCTCGATTTACATACATTTTTTGATTGAAAAATTGTTTGCTAGCCTAAATAAAAAGAATTTACGTGGTTAAAATTTGGTTAGAACCTAAGTCTTTAAGAAATCGAAACAAACCAAAATTTTGCTAGAAACAAATTGGCGCGTCAGGTAGGGGGATTATGTTAAATAGACAAAATTTGGCTAGTTCAAAAAAGTGTATGAGATTAAGGAGTGAACGATTAATAAAAATGAGTCAAAATCCACCAAATAGTCAGAGTAACAGTGAGATTCCTAATAGTCCGAATTCACCAAACACTGGGGGGCAAGTTCACAATGGAACTATGCCTGTAATATCGACAAATGTGAGTGCGTCGATTCTAGTGAATACTGAACAAAGCCCAAGGACATTAGTAAATACTCAGTTAATAGGGTCTGGTACTATAATGTCAAACAATATGCAAACTACGGGAAACCCCGTAACAACATGTGCAGGTCCATATATGAGTGTAAGGCCGTCTGAATTTACGTTTAATAATATGAATGGGGTTGGTACTTCAGTACAACGAAGTACGAGACTTAACCTAGGAATGCCCCAAAACTTAGGAACATTTCAAACCTTAGGAATGCCCCAAAATTTTGGAGTATCCCTGAATTTAGGTATATCCCAAAATTTAGCAATACCTCAGAATCCAGGAAATGCGCAAAGTTTAGGAACACAACAGATGTCTCCAATCCCAGACCTAGATAACAGAGCAAATCTGGATCATGGGAGATATGCATTCGATAGAGATTATCATCGATCTAATATCGATGCTATCAAAAATGCTAGTACTAGAATTTCCAGCAATTCATTAGGAGTGTTTCGACAACAAATTGATGAAAGTAATTTTGAGATGGTTAATGTGTTGTCACAACAGTTGACCACAATATTAAACCCATTAATTCAAAACACTACTAATAGTTTTGAGATATTAACAGATCAAATGACATGTATCGGGGATGCATTAGCAATACCTCGACAAACGAGGGTTGAAAATAATGTCAATCAGAATAATAACCAAAACATCAATATTAATCCCCCTTATTTATTAAGGAAAAATTGAAATACTGATCATTATCAGCATGTGAGGAATGATGCTCACAGAAATTTAAATGGGGGGTTTCAAAATATGTATAATCAGAATAACATGCAGTACAATCATGTGTTGGGGCAAAGGATGAATCCCCAAGGAGTGGAATTAAGACCACTTGACCAACCGTACTTTGTTTCTCCTTTTCCAAATACGATTCTCGAGATAGAATTACCTCGAGGATATAAAGTACCAAAGTTTACCAAATTTGCCAGAGAAATCGGTGAATCCACTATCGAGCATGTGACACGATATCAAATCGAATGTGGAGATATAAATATGAATGAGGAATTAAAAATGAAATACTTCCCTAGTTCATTAACAAAAAATGCCTTCACTTGGTTTACCACTTTGCCACCTAACTCGATATATAATTGGCTGTAGTTGGAAAGGAATTTTCATGAGCAATTTTTTAGGGGAGAGACTCAAGTAAGTCTTATCGACTTAATGAATATAAAAAGATATAATCATGAGAGTATAGATGATTATTTGAATAGATTTAGACAAATGAAATCGAGATGTTTTACTCACATTCCCGAATTTTGAATTAGTCAGAATGACCTCTGCTGGTTTAGAATTCTCGATTAGGAAGAAGTTGGTTAATTTACCATTGAATGACATGGCTCAATTAGCTGATAAAGTGAGAAGAGTGGAACAAATCAAGTATGAGAAGGAAAGATACAAAAAATTTGAGAAACCTATGAAGAAAGATAGGGTAGCGTACATAAATGACATATACGAAGAAAATCCCAAGACAGAAGTAGAAAATGAAGAATCTATCAATGAAAAAGTAAACATAGCAGAGCTCAAAGTAGGAGCTCCATATATTTGTAAATTGCTGTAGAAAAACGAGGTAAAAGACAGAATGACAAATCGAACATATACTTTCGATGTAACAAAAGCAACTAAAATCTTTGATATTTTATTGAAAGATAAACAGATTAAATTGAGTGATGATCATAAATTGTCTTCTTTAGATCAAAGAAATTGTCGAAAATATTGCAAATTTCATAATATTTATGGGCACTGGACTAATAATTGTATACATTTCAGGAACACGATTCAAGATGCAATCGACCAAGAAAGGTTAAAGTTTGAGGAGATATCGATGAAAATGGATACTAATCCATTTGAAGTGCAGGTGGGGTATGTTGAGTCTCAGTCAGGAATTACTGAAGATGCTAGATTGGTAAATTCAGTCTTCATAGGTATGGTCGATGTTACTGAAGACATTGATCCTAGACATGTCAAAATGGACATGTCAGAGGAAGACATAAAATTTGACTTAAATGAGTTTGAGAAAGAATTCGAGAGAGAAATTTATCCTCAAACAGAGGATTCGCTCATCGAATTTTTAACTAAAAAGAAAGAGAAGGATGAAGACGTGACATTATATCCACGATGCAGCGTGGTGTTTGACAGATCGACTGCTAAAGCCTTCAGGGAAGAACAAATAAAAAAAGTGGAGACACGGCAGAAAAGTTGCAATGTTAAAGGAAAAACAAACAGTCCATATGACAGTGGGAGAAAATCAGTAATCTGTTGGTTCGTGTTCTAGTAGAAATCAGATGCGATGGGTCAAGAAGGAGACATATTCTCCTCGGGGAGGAAGTATATTTCAAAATAATGATGTGTTCGATAGACTATTATACAACGAAGGATCGAATACTGGATTCCCCACGTTCCAAAGGAGATTTCGAGTAAAGCCCTAGAAGAGAGGGGGAAGGCTCCAACCTTACTGGAGAAGGTTCAATAATTATAAGAGCTTTGAAGAGCAGAATATACCGATCAGGGGTCAATATGTAAGAGATTTTGTCGACGGTAAGGATGAAAATAGTAGGGATGGACAACAGATTGAAGTAATATCGATGCTGCCCATAGAGTATGTTAATGAGTATGAGGAGTTTCAGGAACAAAATGACGTTCATCGGGAGGATGATTTCTTTTCTGAGGAAATGAGACCAAAAGTAATGTGGGTGACGCAATTGTCATGCGAATCTCCCCATAGAGACACTACTTTTATCGATCCTCCATCAGAGGAAATGAGGTTTCATTTGAAACCCTTGATGCTGAATATCGAGATTCAAGGACAGAAGGTGAATAAGGTCCTTGTGGATAGTGGTGCGGCGATAGACATACTTCCAATCACTATGTTAAAGAGGTTCGGTGTCGAATTGAAAGACTTAATCAGGCATAATATTTTGATTTCCGATTTCAGCGGGAAATCATCGAGTTCAGAAGGCATGATCGCCTTCGATGTGAAAGTGGGTACTTATTCGAGGCCCACTGTTTTCGTAGTTGTCCAATCGCATGCCAACTTCAATGCATTACTGGGCAGAGAATGGATTCATGGGGTTGGAGCAGTGCCTTCCACGGCTCATCAGAAGTTATTTATGTGGAATCGAGATGGACATCTCAAAGTAATTCAAGGAGACCAGTACGAGTTCGTAACATTCGTGTCTCAGGCTGGTCGGTCACTACAAAATTTGGCGCTCACTCAACTATTTACTTTCGAGACTATCGAAGATTTTAATTCGAAAATGCATGAGGAGCGTTTCCTGGAAATGAATGAGAAAAAAGAGTTTGTTATGATCAAAGAGGGGGCCAACCTCGAAGTGGCCGGTGAAAATGAATGAAGGTTATGAGGAATTCTTGGCTCGATTGAGAATATATGAAAATGAAAAGAAAGAGAGCCAAGAAAGTAGTAGTAATAGGGTAGGAAAAAATAAGTCGATTTACTCGACAGTAGTAGCAAATAAAAGTGATCAAGTTATACTTGATTGCATTTACGATAATTCTCCTTTAGGTTTTGAAAGATCTGTCACATCGAATCACAAAAAAGTCGAGGCCCAAGATCTATTGGAAGAAATCAACTTGGAAAGTACAGAGAAAAGAAAACCTACTTATATTAGTAGGTATCTAGAGAAAGAAATGAAAAAAGATATGATTTCATTACTGGAAGAGTATAAAGATTGTTTTGCATGAGATTATGAAGAAATGTCTGGATTGAATCGAAGTTTAGTCGAGCATAGATTACCTATCATAAAAGGCAAGAAGCCAGTAAAACAAGCTCCGAGAAGATTTGCACCTGAGGTAATGGGTAAGATTAAAGAAGAAATCGAGAGACTTCTTAGCGCGAAATTTATCAGAACTGCTAGGTATGTGGATTGAATTTCCAATATTGTTCCAGTTATTAAAAAGAATGGTAAAATGAGAGTATGCATTGATTATCGAGATTTAAATTTAGCAACTCCTAAAGACGAATATCCTATGCTAGTAGTTGATATGTTAATAGATGCAGTAGCTGGTAATGAAATTTTAAGTCTCTTAGATGGATATTCAGGATATAATCAAATTTTTGTTGCCCAAAATGATATAGCTAAAACAGCTTTTCGATGCCCGGGGACATTAGGTACTTATGAATGGATAGTGATGCCATTTGGATTGAAAAATGCCGGGGCAACATATCAAAGAGCAATGAATTTAATTTTTCATGATTTGGTTAATGATTTCATACAGGTTTATATAGATGATATTGTTGTTGCATCGAAGAAAAAACATGAACATTTAGGTAATATAAGGAAATCTTTTGAAAGAATGAGGAAATACGGTTTAAAAATGAATCCCTTAAAATGTGCCTTTGATGTGTCTGCTGGTGAATTTTTAGGATTCATAGTACATGAAAAAGGGATCGAGATCGATAAAAATAAAGCAAAAACAATATTAGACATTTATGCCCCAAAGAATAAAAAGCAATTGCAATCATTGTTGGGAAAAATAAATTATTTAAGATGATTTATTTCTAATTTGGTTGGTAAGACTTATGTTTTTTCGTCTTTGTTAAAGTTGAAAAATGAAGCAAATTTCAAATGGGAGGAAGAACATCAGAAAGTCTTTGAGCATATTAAATTGACTTTGACGAATCCTCCGATCTTGATACCAGTAATGAGGAACAAGCCATTGAAATTGTATGTATCAGCATTAGATCGAACTATAGCCAGTCTACTAGCACAAGAGGATCAAAATGGTGTAGAATGTGTTGTTTATTATCGAAGTAGAATATTAAACGATGCTGAAACTCGATACAATGATATCGAAAAGTTAGGGTTGTGTTTGTATTTCTCTTGTACGAAACTCAAATATGTGATGAAACCCCATGATGTGATGGTTTATTCCAAAAATAATATTTTGAAGTTTCTTTTATCGAAACCTATTATGCATAATCGAATAGGAAAGTGGGTCTTAGCTTGGACAGAATTCTCATTATCATTCGATTCTTTGAAATCGGTGAAATGCCAGATTATCGCTGATTTTATGGTAGACCATACAATTGACCTGATTGATAATTTATTTATTGAGATAAGTAAATGGATAATGTATTTCGATGGATCGAGTACATCGAACAAGTCAAGGGTGAGAATTCTTATTATTTTGCCAAGTAATATCCCGACTAAGTTATTATTTGAAATTAAACTCACTTGCTCGAATAATGAAGCTGAATATGAAACTTTGGTTGCGGGTCTCGAGACTTTGATTAAATTAAAAGCTCGACATGTGTTAGATATTGTTTAGATATTATTTGATATTGTTAGATATTGGTAACCACAATATCAAACAATATCTTCTGTTTATTCTATTACTTTTAGTTACTCTTTTAGTTGTATCTCTCTACTATAAATAGACCACCCTATGTGTGATTTATACACAAGAGAAATTAATTCCAAACCCTATTTTCTCTATATTCAACATGGTATCTAGAGCTTAAAGTTATCTTGAATTTTTTTTTTCCGCCTTTTGTCTACTGTTGGAGCCGCCCCACCACTGCTAGAGCCGCCCCACCGCTGCTGGTAAACTGATCCTCCACATCAGAAAAGAATTATCTTTGTCATTGAATTTTATTTGGTAGTGTGAAAGTGCATGTTTAGGAAAGTTCTGGCAAGGAAATACTTGGTATTTAAGTGTGTCCATTAGTGACCCACCTCTCTTTCCTGGGAACTTATCTAGTGTACTAGTTCACGTTATCGTCACCGCTGCCGCTGGAGCAGCCACCGGTCCGCCGTCGTCGGAGAATTCGCCGGAGTTTCATTTTTTTTTACCGGTGACATATGATTTTGCTTGTCTCTGGCTCGAGGGTTTGTTCTCCCGCTCTTCATGACTTCTTCCACTATTTCCAATTTTGTTAACGATTCTTTTGTGTTGACATCCCATCGTGATGACCGGCTCGCCCTCGCAAACAGAAAAAGTGCGTCCTAAGTGTGAACATTGTGGCAAGCTAGGTCACAAGATTAACAAGTGTTATACATTACATGGTCGTCCTCCTCGCTCGCTCGTAGTTGTTCGGACCAATCTTTCCCCACCTTTATCTGCAGGAGATCTTCCTTCTTCGTTGCATCCGACATGTCTGCTATGTTCAACAAATTTCTTGAATGGTATAAGGATCAACAGTCTTCTAGTTCCACTATATCTGTCACACATACAAATACATATTTTGCTGGTCCGACCCAATCATTTTCTCCTCGGTCCTTGGGTTTTTGATTCAGGAGCCACTCGATCATATTACCGGTAACAAATCTTTGTTCTCCTCTTTATCCTCTCCTAATCATTTACCTTCGTTACACTCGGCTGATGGCTCTAGAGTATCATCTCATGGTGTTGGAACGGTTAAACTTTTTCCTTCTTTAACCATTGATAATGTTCTTTATGTCCCCGGGTCTCCTTTTAACCCGTTGTCCATCATTCGTCTAACTCGTTTTCTTGATTGTGTTGTTACTTTTATCAACAATTTCGTGTGTTTACAGGACCGGAGTTCGAAACAGTGTGATTGGCACAGGATGTGAGTCTCATGGTCTTTATTATCTCCGTCCCTCTACACATGTTAGTACAGTTATGGAGTCTCCTCTCTTCTTCATGCTCGGTTAGGTCATCCAAGTCTTGCCAAGTTACGTAAACTTGTCCCCGCCTTGTCCAACTTATCTAGTTTGGCGTGTGAGTCATGTCAATTAGGCAAACATAGTCGTACTTCCTTTCCTCGTAGTTTCACACGTGGTGCTTCGTCCCCTTTTGCCGTGGTTCACTCGACATTTGGGGACCTAGCCGCGTTAAGTCTACTTTAGGTTTTCAATACTTTGTTACTTTCATTGATGATTATTCCGGATGCACTTGGTTATTTTTGATGAAAAATCATTCTGAATTATTTCATATCTTTCAAACTTTTTTTAATGAAATTCAAACTCAGCTCGGTGTTTCTATTAGAGTTTTGCATAGTGATAATGGCCGTGAATATCTTTCTCATTCTTTTAAACAATTCATGGCTTCTCACGGTATTTTGCATCAAACTTCTTGTGCTTATACACCTCAACAAAATGGTGTAGCCGAACGTAAAAATAGACATCTTATTGAAACAACTCGCACACTTTTAATTCATGGAGATGTTCCTCAACATTTTTG